>CM045568.1:4805842-5405842 GCA_024721245.1 Mitragyna speciosa
ATCTACCTAACTATCTTCCTCGTACCATAGTATATTTGAGTTATATAGATTTAGCACCTGAGAATTATCCATGAATGTGAATAGATAATACCTATGATGAAAGATGCCGATGTCCAACGACCAGATTTGGCCCGCTTAACAGGGCGGCCTTTTTGGTCAATGTTTCCTTCAACGATATCATCTAGAAATGGAGCTTCGATAGCGCCTGAAACGTTGTCGTCCGTGGCGGCGCATAACGCCATGTGTGGAGCAACCGTGCAACCTCACTTCGACTTGGGCTGTTGGCTTAATTATTCAACGCACAAGTTTTTGATTTGCAGGACATCCTTGCATGATATTTCCTTAGATTAGATAAATAACTTTCTATTGTTTGGTGGGAGTGCATTTGTAGTGTAATGTTTGAACATGTACATAATATAAGATTTTTTACAGCCCTGTAATTATATTTTTTCGTAACAAAATAAACTCATTTTGACAATACATTTTGATAATGTACCCCCAAAATACAAACCAAATATCCCAAAATACCTTTAATTATTTTTTAAAAAATATTAAGTAAAAAATTAAAATGACCCTAAAAATTAAAGTTTTCTACCCCTCAAATTAGACCTTCCAAGCAATTTACGCATGGTTTTTTTAATAATTTAATCATCTCTTTCTTACTATAGTTGTTTGTAACATTTTGATAGATAAATTAGATTAATTAGTTAGTTAGATAACTGTGATTTAGATAATAGAATTTGATGGAGATTGAAAAGTTAGTGTAAGAGTATAAGTCCTTTTGACATTTTTATGACTAATTAATTAATTTTTTAAGATTTATTTTATTTTTTTTAAATGTAACTAAGGTTATTTTAGCTTGTTTGGTGGTTAGTGATGTTGGGATAAATTATAGATATGGGTTTATTTTGTTATAAAAAAATATGAACACAGGGGGTGTAAGTGTAATTTTTAAAACTTAAGAGGAGCTAAGCACAATTATGTGAAACCTTAGGGGTGGTCTGGGAAATTGTCCTGGAGAAATTTATATAGAAGTGAACATGTTAATTATGACGTGACCAAGTTCAACACCCAAGATAAATGACTAATAATGCAATAATTGCATTTCCTTGACTTATTTGTGCCGATCACCAATCCGACATCTGACTTGCATATCTAGACGTCAAATCATTTATGTATTTCTTGATCATAGAGTGATCAAGAAGAATATTGGAAATTTTTTCCTTCAAATAATTCATTGTTTCCCTGTGAGCCAACAGAAGCATATTGAATTTTCTCTTACAAGCACTTGCAAGGATGTTGTATTGGCACTACTCTAATTACTAGGCAGACATGCTTCATGTGGTACTACTTTTTGGTTTTTCATTCAAAGAAAACTTGGTCATGTAAAGGGAAAGAAGAAAGGGAAAGAAGGAAGAGAAATGCTTAAAATGGAATCATGATGCTTCATGGCTCACAACTAATATTCTGACCAGTTGAGCTCAAAGTATTGTTTTCATATTCATGCCTTCTTAGTGCTTTTAATGTTCGAAATTGCTGGAACATGTTCTTACACACTCGTTTGAGTTTCAAAAAGGCATAATTGTATGATAAACAAATCGAGTTCGATATAAGATTAAAGTAGTTGACTCAATAGAGCTGAACTCAAACTTGTTAGCAAATTGAGGGAATAGTTTCATAGATACTTATATAGATATAAATAAATAAATAATAAATGCATATACCTTGTTTAGCAAAATATGCACAAAATTAATGTAATTATAATGGAAACACAAATCATATGTTTTTTCCCAAAAAAAAAAAAAAACACTAGCTTTTCAAATTTGAACTAGAACTCGAAACTTGTAACTTCATGGCAAAGAATCAACTAGATTGACCTAGTGGATAAATCAAGAATATAGAAACAAAAACGGCAATTGAAGCAGAGAATGTGGAGACAGGGTATGTTTGTTATACCCGTCATGACTCGTTTAGGAATTACCAATTCATCATTTAACTATTGCAATTCTTTTCCTGATAGCCAAGTCACATGTAGATACCTTTCCATACTTTATATCTAGAGTACTTCATTTAATTTCCTCAGGCGGTTTTGGGCTTTGGTGGTATTTATCATGCACTTCAACAAAATAGATCGGTTTAAACTATGATCATGAGCATTGAGTTCAAGTACAACTCGTTAAATATAAATGAATCTAACTTGTACACTTTTACCAATTAACGAATCGAATTTGTTAACAGATGAATAGATTCAAACCTTATTTACATAATATAGAAATCGAACACCGAATATTCAGTTCGATTCGCATTTGTTAAAAGCTCTATGACGTCCCATATTTGGCGTGATATCTTATGATATATATTACCGGCCTTAAACTGGATCTGGCACGCTCTCTGGGCTTAAATTGTATACAATGCAACTAGAAATACATTAGTTGGATTTTCATTTTTGCATTTTTTTTTGTATTACTTCTTCTTCTAGTTCTCACTCTTTCTCTTCCTATCCCCAAAAGTATAAGCAGTATACTTGAAATTATGAAAAAGTTAATTTGAAAATATGTCAAAAAAATTGAAAAGATAGTTATGACAATTATCTAAATGAAGCTCAAGAATTCCTGTTCAAAATCAGATTTTTTATTTCCAATAAATTCTGAAAATTACTGTAAGTTCTTGAGGATATCAGATTATTTAGTCATGTAATAAAACTTCATTCTTTAAACCAAATAAATTAGAACGCTTTGATTATCAGGATTGTGCCTTTAAGATTCTTCTTATTGTTTTGAATTCTCATTATTCCATTTATCCAAATGGTGCATGAAAGAAAAAGATGTTAAGATGAATTGTAAATATTTTAAATTATAATAGATTATGATAAGATATAAGATATCAATTATAGATTATGATAGATTATATTCAAATTTAAAACTTGTCTAAGATTCATTGTATCTTTTCCTATTATAGATTATGAAAGCTTATATTCAAATTTACAATTTATCTAGATTCATTGTATCTTTTCCTTATATTGGCCTATAAATAGGTTGTTGTATCATTTGTGAATAGTGTGAAACATAGAAAATATTTTTCTCCTACATTCTTTCTTCCTTCCATGGTATAGAGTAGGGATTATTGAATCTCGGATATAATTCTAGATTAGGAGCAATGGCAGAATCATCTAAAATGGTCCAATATAGTAATGCGACCTCTATTTTACAAGACTTGACTACACAAATGGTAGAAGTCTTACACCGGAGTCAAAAGGCCTGCTCCAACCCACTATTTGTTCATGGTGAATATTGATATCAAGTTAAACGATACCAACTATGCCCTGTGGTCCCATGTTGTGGAGATGTATTTAACAAGAAAAGACAAATTGGGATATATCAATAGTGAAATTTGTCAACTTTCACCAACAAATCTTGCATATAGACAGTGGCTAGACTGAAGATTCGATCATAAAAGTATGGTTGATAAATAGCATGAATTATCCTTAATAAAAAACTTCATCTATTTCTCAACTACAAATGTAGTTTGGGATGCTGTTGCTACCATATGCTTCGATAGGGCAGATACATGTAGCTGTATGATTTGCGGACGAAGGTGACCAGTATGAGACAAGCTAGAGGATTGATTAACAATATTACAACAACCTCCAAGGCTTGTGGAGAAATAACAATTTTCGTTGGCCAAACCTAATAGAATGTGCTGCTGGTATCAGTAGGTAGAATTCTCTCATACCGGAAGACAGAGCTTACATTTTTTTCAATGGGCTAGATGGCCGATTGGATAAGATTTGCAGTGATATATTACAAATGAAGCCATTTCCAACAATGGATGAGAGAAATCGATTTCTATCGGCCAAATCCAATAAATTGTGCTACAGATATCGGAAGGTATAATTCTCTCATACAAGAAGAGAGAGTTTACATTTTCCTTGACGGGCTAGATGACCAATTGGATAAGATTCGCAGTGATGTATTGTGGATGAAGCCATTTCCAACAATGGAGGAAGTTATGATATGTTTGACATGAAGACAACAGGCAATTGGTAATGTTGACAGGGAGAGAAGACTGGAATTAGCTCCATTATGGCAACTAAGAGAATAAAAAATGGGCCGACTGTGCTATTTTAAACCAAAGTATCGATTGACAAGAATAACTTCAGCCAATGCAGGTAGGAAAGTGCATACTCAAGACAAGTGTTTCAAGCTGTATAGGGTATTCAACTTGGTGGAAGGAGTGCAAAGGATAAAATCAACAGGCTGATCAGTCGACTTCTACACATTAGAAAGAAAAGTTTGGGAAAGTGGCCACAACAACTGCTAATCCAATAACACTTACTGTACCACTCAATATTACAGATGTGTGTTCTGCCGATACCTCAATATCTTGCCAACATCAAGGTAATTGTAGCCTTAATTGGCATGATAATGATTGGATCATCAATTTAGGGGACTATCGATCATATGACTTTTAATCCAAATGATTTCTCATATGCTACTCAGCCAAGATGATCAATGATTTCTAATACTAATGGTGTTAGGTATCTGGTTACAAGGGCTGGAATAGTTGTTCTATCATCATCACTCTCTTTGCTTGACACCTTACTAATTTCCTCATTATCAAATAAGTTACTGTTTGTAAGTCAAATCACAGCCGATCTTAATTGTGTAGCGCTAATGCATCTAACATCTTCTTCAAGATATTTTCACCAAAGAGATAATTGATCATGATACAAGGAGAGGGAGGTTATACTATATGGATGATTTTAATTCTGGTAAAGCAAATCAGATGAAGAGCACCATCAGTACCAAAGAATGAGAGATCTAGTTATGGTATCAACGACTAGGGCATCCATCAAGGGGTTACAGAGACATTTATTCTCTGGATTGTTTTCAAAGATATTTATTTCTGATTTGAAATGTGACATTTGTATTTTAACTAAGAGTCATAGGGTTCCATATCCGATTAGCTAGAATAAATGTGATATCCTTTTTGCCTTAGTGCACTTCAATGTCTGGGGACCATTACTAATTACATTATCGACAACAATTTGTTAGTTTGTATCCTTCGTAGATGATTGTTCTCGGATGAGTTGGTTATATTTGTTAAAAAATAAAAGTGAAGTATTTGATACTTTAAAATATTTTTACATAATGATTCAGACACAATTTTCAACTACAATCAAGGTTCTACAATTTGACAATGGCAGTGAATATGACACAATCAGCAATTTAAGGAGTTTTTTACTACTAACGGCCTCATACACGAGACATCTTGCACTCAAACTCCACAGCAAAACGAAGTGGCTAAAAGGAAGAATCTACACATACTTGAAACAGCACGTGCTTTGATGATTGGTGCTAGTGTTCCACGGCAATATTGGTCTGATGTAGTCATCACAGTAGTGTATCTTTTAAATAGGATGCCCTCAAAATGCATTGATTTTCAAACTCCACTATAGGCTTTCTTTAATCATCACTCCATCTTCGCTACTTATGATCCTAGCACGAGTCTTTGGCTATGTGGCCTTTGTTCATTTGTACAAGAATTAGCACAATAAATTGGATCCTTGTGCTATTCAATGTGTTTTCTTAAAATATGCTGTACACAAGAAAGGATATCGATGCCATGATTTAGTGACTAAGAAGATGTATGAAACAATGGCTATTTTCTTCTTGGAGATAGAGGTGTCACGCCCCGTGCCCGAGACATGGCACCCGCCATGCCCTAAGCTAAGCTAAGACGTAAGGCTAAATCAAAACAATCATCATCTAATCACAAAATAAGTCTCAAAGAATACTAAGATGCCCAAAGGAATCCATGTCATTCATCTACCAAAGATATACAATATCCATTACAATGCCCAATACATATCTTTTCCCCAACAACCAAAAATAGAGGCAAAACATGTGTAACCTAGTCTATACTAAAAGTATGGCTATACATCAATGCTTTACAAAAATAACCTCATTCATGCCTAACTAGCTATGACTATGAGGCCTAAAAGTCTACCCAATCACCTTCTATAAAGTCGTCACCTACGAGGTCAAACAAAGGGATGAGTGATATAATCACCCAGTAAGTAGTAAAGGCTTCTCTTTGGGGCTTTAGTTTGTTATTCATATATAGGTACATTTCCAAATCAAAATCAAAGCCATAATCATCATAACATGTGGTCAATTCATAACTATACAATCTCAAAGCATCACATAATGCCATTCAAAGAAAAGAAGAGCTCAAGGCAGTTAGTGGACACATGACCCTGGAATTCCAGTTGTTAACTATAACCCGGTTAACGCGGTTCAAAACCAACTATCACCCGGTTGGTGCGGTTCAAGACTAACTATAACCTGGTTAGTACGGTTCAAACTAACTTGCTACCATTACCAATTTAAGGAACTAATTCCGTCATATAGCCATTTCACATACAAGAGCTCAATCGTAAGTTCATTCAAATGATTCAATTAGACCACATATACTCATTTCATAGAAAATCCAATGTAACCAAACATAAGCCCATTTATATAGAGAAATTATCATTCAAATCATTTATCATTATCAAGGTATATTTACAAAAGCAAAGAGAATCAAGTACTACTTACCTCAATCCAATGACTAGTTCAAATAATCGGAATAAGGGTAAGTGTCATCGTCACCTATAACACACAAATAAGACTCGTATCACATGCTAATTCTATCAAGAAATCATAAAAGAGGCTTAATCCTAGCTTAACACGCAAAACGAGAAAGAAAGGCAAAACTGTATTGACCCGTGGCGTCAGCCGCGATTCAGCTACGATACCTAGCCGCGGTACCAGCCGTGGCTCGGGTCAGAGCCACAAGGGCGCCATCCGCGGTCTCATCCGCGGCACGGATGGCACCACGGATGAGCCCAGAGAGGCAGCCCCAACGAACCGGGGCTTTATCCGTAGCGCGGATGACACCGCGAATGAGCCTAGTAAGACGACCTGCAACCTCTACAACTCGCAAAACTCAAAATCCAACCTTCTCAACTTAACCCAACACAATCTAACACCAAAATAGTTCCAAATATGGCACAATAAGGCAAGAAAACACTATCTTAACATCATAAGCAACACATTTCATGAATCATCCTCAAAATCACACAAGATCTCTACAAGTCTTATATCCGAATTTCCTCAAATGTTAAAGGATTCCAAAGCTCACATACTCACACGCTCTAAAGCACAAGCATAACACTAAAAAGCATGAGACTCAAGGTTTATGCCAATTACAACTACCATAGCACTAGAATCAAGGAATCTAAGCCAAAGAAATGAACTAGATTTTGGAAGAGGGAAAAAATACCTTGAAGGGAAGATTCAAAAGGGCTTCTACTAGCTCCCCTTGGTGAGTGAAAGTTGGGTTCTTCAATTCCTTCTTCACCCAAAGTAGAGAAATGGAAGAAGATTTAGAGAAGGCAAAAATTGAAAAGAAATAGAAAGATAGAAAGAATCCCTAAGTTCTTTGGGTTAAAGTCAATTCAATAAAATTGCAACCAAACCCTTCAAAGTTTCTATTTTACTAAAAGGCCCAAAGAGTGAGAATTACATACATGCCCATAAAGGGCCCTATTATTACAAGAGGTATTGTTTACATCTTCGGCATCCAATTCTTCATTTCAGGGGGAGACAAAGGATAAAGAAGAGTAAAATTGGATGGGACTAGCACGGCCATCATACCAAATATTGATAGTAATGATGCTAATTTGCCAACAACCAATGATGATCTTTGCATTGATGTTGATTTACCGACACCCGATAATGATCTTAGTGCCAATGCAGACTGGCCCAAATTTAGAGATCCTTTTGATGCTGATTAGAGAATAGCAGCTGATACGTTGTCTAAAGAAATAGCTATTTCTAATATAACCCCTCATTCCTTTGTACATGACCATTCTTTTTTTAAGAATATTCTTGAGGTAAGTTCTCCTATTACATCTTCACCAATTATTGATTTAATTTACCTATTGAATACGTGCTACCTAATAGGCATAATTGTGGGAAGCCACCAAATCAATACTCTACCAATGACATTGGAAAAAGGTTTATATATCTCATTGCCAATCATATATATACTCATGGACTGTCTGAATCATTATAGGTCTTTGTGCATAATGTATCAACTGTTGAGATTTCAAATAGAGTACAAGATGCATTTAGGGATCCAAAGTGGACTCAAGCCATTGAGGATGAAATGTCAACACTACAGAAAAATGATACATGGGCTTTAGTCCCACTATAAGAAGGAAATAAGATGGTTAGATGCAAATGGGTTTTCATAAGTAAATACAAGGTGATGGATCAATCGATCGATATAAGGTGCAACTTGTGGCAAAGGGATATACATAGGCATATGGTATTGACTATCAAGAGACCTTCTTATTGATGGCAAAATTGAACACGCTCTGAGTTTTATTGTTGTTTGCAGCCAATCAGGATTGGCCGTTACATCAATTTGATATAAAGAATACATTCTTGCATGAAGATCTTGAAGAAGAGGAACCAATCGAGCTAATTCAGTTGGCCATCACTAAGCCTCTATGCCTTTCAGGCTTAGTGGAGTGGAAGATCAGCTGTTCATGCTTTGTCTCCTATCAAAAATCCAGATGGGTGCATAGCGCACCTATCTATTCTGATGGCGGTTCAGTCTGCATTGATTCTTCTAATGCTCAATTGGGCCTCCCTCCTTAGAGTAGGTTAGGACTAGGGTTGCATTGATGATTGACAAAAAAAAGAGTGTGACGGGGTTCTCTCTCTCTCTCTCTTGAAAATAAGAATGCATTTCATTGATACTGATTTGAGTTTACAGCATGCATTATTGATAGAGAGAATTCTAAAAACCAAACATTACAACATTTTAGCTAAAGAGCTAACTCAGCAGCCATGTGAGCATGTTCGTTGAGCTGCCTGTTAACATACTAAAACTTCATAGAAGGAAAGCTTGGTATCCGCTTGGCTTAACCATGGATACTATAGACAAATATACCTATCATTCGATAGTATAGCGTGTAAGGAGTACAGAGTGTCGTACCCACTGGGACTTAGCAAGTACTAATAATTACTTACAATCTATTATCTAGTCTAAATAGCATGATAGGTTGGAATAATAACGAGCTACTCTAAGTAAATTAATAGATGAGAGTGCCAACAAATGAAATACAAATACTTGATAAGAAAGGGACTGCAGTAATTTCTACAGAAGATTTAGAAGTGGGATTCCCCTAACCTCAATTATTAGCTTTAATTTGTGCCTAATGGATTACTCAATCTTAATTGACCCTAAAATCCCTTTATTAAGTTGTAATCTTTCTCAAGCTTACAACCTCTATCCCTAGGTTGATTGAATGGAATCTTTTCCCAACTCAAAAAACCCAAGTAAATGCAATTAATCAATGGATTTTATTTGACAAATGGATTCACACCCAATTAGAAGAACTTATGAAACCCTATTTCTAGCGATTCATGCATGTTCTTTCACTTAAGAGTTGTTCTAAATTAATTGAGTGATTTCTTAATTACCCAACCAATATAACTATCAAGCTTGAATTCGTGTATAAAAATCCAATCCAATTTATCAATAAACTCACAAGCAAATCAATTAAAGATAGGATTTTTTTTTCATTAAACAGCAAATCAAAACATAATAAACAAATATTAGGGTTCAACCCTTCTAAGTTTTATACAAATCTACTCCATAATTAAAGAAGAAAGTTCAATAAACATCAAAGAAAGCATAGAAAAACTCATTCTCATGTAGTTTTTGTTCACTTTTCTTTGTTGCAAAAATTTCCCTTTGTTGCTGTAATTCCTCCTCTCTTTAATTCTTGAGTTCTCTTCTTTTATCGTTCCCCCTCTCGTTCTCCCTTTCTTTTTGCCCTAGAGAAGTCTTTTATATCCTCCAATTCATTTTTCTCCAAACTTCAGTTGGTTCTCCTCAAATTTTCCTTGAAGACAGACTGATATTGCAGGATTATGCCACTTATCCACGGCACGGTTGAGGTCACAGATGAGTAACATTATGCGTCTGGTGTCACCAACGGTATCATCTGCAGCGCGGGTGAGATCGCAGGATGGGGGTAGACACTCAATCTTTACACGGTCATGCTACTGCTCCCACTCGCGGCCTCATTCGCGGCACAGATGAAGGCATGAGTGGAAACAGAACTTCAATTTTGTTTAGACTTTATTTTGAACTCGTGAGATCTCTTCCCCATCTCAGCATACAATCAACCATACTTTGGCATTCGACAGTCAAAAGGCCAAAAAACCTATAAAAGCATGAAAAACAAGCCAAATGAGTAGCTCTCATGTCAAATTCACTCAAGAATCCAAAAGAAAGAAAAAAATCGCAATTATCAAGTAAAACTTGTGGAAAAAACCGAAATAAATCCTAGCCTAAACATATATAAAACCTAGTCACTTTGGCCATTATCAACTCCCTCACATTTAAATCATTGTTTGTCCTCAAGAAATAAAACTCTAATGATCAAATAATGGTTTTAAAACAAGAAAAACCCATACATGCAAACTTAACAACCGGGAGAAATATGCTGCACACAGTTATTCTTATTTCGATTACTCATCATAATAGACAAAATAGAGGTAAGTATACGTCAACTTTGTCAGTAAGAATCCATTCCCTTCATACTCGATCCTCTTAAGTAATCAACTTCCGTAATTGATGGATAAACCCATGTACCTATGATTGGTTCAACGTGAATCAACAAGGGGACTCTTCTTTTTCTTTCCTTTTTTTTCGATTAAAGATGGGTCAGCCTCTCCTTGAGACACGAAATTATCTTTTAATGCGAAAAAACGACATTGGCGGTGAAGATCTCTGGTTACTCAACACTTCGTTCGCTCAAGTAGCTATGCTCACTCATAATTTTAGTAGCTTTTTGATGCGAAAGTCAACATTGGTAAATAAAGACCCCCGGTTACTCAACACTAAAACTAGTGGAGTAGATCTTGAGCTAAACATTGTTATTATTATTATTATTATATCTCCTTTTTGGTTCGTTGTCCCCTCTCCTTCTATTATACTAGTCATAGGATATACTGCACTCCACTTGGATCAAATAATCTATAGGAACTTCTTCAAGTCTCAAAATTATAGCATAATTAACTCTATTTTGCCTACTATGCTTTCACTAAAGTATGAGTTCTTATACACATACTAATTTCTACTTAAGTATAGCATGCATTGGTTCTATTCGTGTAGGAAAACTAATCCTAATCAATTAGAATAATGCAACTCCCTAGATCCTTGACCTTCTGGGATAGTTTATTCTGTAAGATGGTAGAGCACTCCTCGTTCAATGTCATAATCGATAACTCTTCAAACTTTCCTCTTGTTCATCAGGAGGTCCTTCAAGAATTTGACATACTTGAGCATCTGTGCAAGAGTCTCAACAAAAGGTAAGTTGATATGTAATTACTTAAAGAGCTTTAAGAACTAACCAAATTGTGCATCCTGAAGATCTTTTTGGAGTCTGCCAAGGGTATGGTATGGGAAGCTTGTACTCCTTTACCTCCTTCTTCTTTGACCTTTGATCCTCCTTGATTTCCTCTTCAGGTTTCATCCTCGTCTTCACTTTGTTTGTCAATAATGCTTTCCTCCTTGTTCACCCTTGCTTTGGGATCTTTTAGCTCCTTACCACTCTCAGTGTGATTACTTTAGCTTGCTTCCTTGGATTATTCTCTGTATTGCTAGAGAGTGCTCCTTGAGATCTTTCTAAGATGATCTTGGCTATCTGGCAAATCTGATTCTCAAGGTTATGAATTGAGGCTTGCTAATACGACTCTTTGAGGAATTGGCAATATTTTGTCATTAATTCATCCATATTTGATTTCTTCTCTTGTGGAGATGGTTGTTGGTACCCAGGTGGGGATTGCTGCCTTTGGTGTCCTTGATTCTCCCAAGAGAAATTAGGGTGATTCGTCCACCCTGGGTTGTATGTTGTGCTCTAAGGATTATTTTGTTGTTCTCGGTGCATTGCTCTTGTATTGGCATTGCTCCTCAATATGGTCCGTAACACCGATCGCTTTGCACTCTTAATTACTATGCCCTCCCCCACACAAGTCACACAGCATCAATTGAGGTTGTCTTCAGTGCAACCTATCATCCCATCTAATTTTTTATTCAATGCCTCCGCCTGGGCTGCTAGAACTATGACTAGATTACATCATAAACACCAGTTGCTCTATTGGTTTGGGATCATGTGAATTACCATTGGTAACTATTCATGGTTCATCTTCGTCAAACAGTTCTTGGACTTGCTCCGGTGTTTTGCTATTAAGTATCCCTCTTGCTACAGCGTTCAATCATCTGCCAAGTGGCTTGGGTTGAACCTGTTGTAAAACTTCTGGACTTGAAGCCAAGTGGGCAACCCATGGTGTGCGACACTTCCGCGAAAGCTCCTTAAATTGCTCCCAAGTGTCATACAGTGTCTTCGATTCCATTTGGACAAACGAGGACATATTGTTCCTCATTTTTGCAGTATTAGTGGGTGAAAAGTACTTTGCTAAGAATTTCTCTGCCATCTAGTCCCATGTCATTATGGAGCTTCCTAAAAGGGAGCTTAACCACTACTTCGCCCAATTTCTAAGTGAGAAGAGAAACAATCTCAGGCGAATAGCTTCATCAGAAGCTCTATTTATCTTGAAGGTGTCACAGATCTCCAAAAAACTTGCTATATGGGCATTCGGATCTTCAT
This sequence comes from Mitragyna speciosa, assembly GCA_024721245.1. NCBI lineage: Eukaryota > Viridiplantae > Streptophyta > Magnoliopsida > Gentianales > Rubiaceae > Mitragyna > Mitragyna speciosa. Next base: position 4,818,579 of record CM045568.1, read on the forward strand.
CAGGCAAGACGTCAAATTGAACGAACTGTTGGACATTTTGGATAACATTCGGCTTGATCTCGAAATTGTTAGCAGCAACTCTTGGCCTAATTATGCTAGATTCTATGCCCGTGAGGAGGTGTCTAATATAGTCTGACATTGTTCTATGCCTCTCTTGCTGCTGAGGTAGTAGTGGTGCATTGATTGGGTTGAGCGGATTCTCATCGAAAAGAGGATTTTGAATGTGAGCTTGGGGATTGTTTCCGTCAACCATTTCCACTTGCTCTTGATGTTCCTAATCATTCTCCTCTGCTCTTTGCAAAAGTCTCTCTTTGAGGGCTTGACTGGAATGTCCTTTTCAACCTCAGGATCAAAGGTTAATGGAGTAGAACTGCTACTCCTAGGTCATACACTAGGGCTAAGTCCTGTAGTAGTAGTGTCAACCAACCAAATAATGAAGAATTAAAAGAAATGAGTAAAACATAAAACAATAATAAAAAAATGAAAGAGTTATGACTAGATTAATGATACCTAAAGCTTTCTTAATATTGCCTCTTTCCTGGCAACGGTGTAAAAAACTTGATATCCGCTTGGCTTAACTATAGATACTATAGGCAAGTATACCTATCGTTCCAGTAGTATAGCATGTAAAGAGTACCAAGTGTCGTACCCATAGGGACTTAGCAAGTACTAATAATTACTCACAATCTATTATCTAGTCTAAATAACATGATAAGTCAGAATAATAACGAGTTAGTCTAAGTAAATTAATAGATAGGGAGTGCCAATGAATCAAACACAAATACTTGATAAGAAAGGGACTCCAGTAATTTCTAATACAAGACTTAGAAGTAGGATTTCTCTAATCCCGATTATTAGTTTTAATCTGTGCCTAATGGATTACTCAATCTTAATTGACTCTAAAGTCCCTTTATTAATTTGTAATCTTTCTCAAACGTACAACCTCTATCCCTAGTTTGATTGAATGGAATCTCTTCCCAACTCAAAACCCCTAGTAAATGAAATTAAATCAATGAATTTTGTCTTACAAATGAATTCACACCTAAATAGAAGAACTTATGAAACCCTATTTCTAGCGATTCATGCAAGTTCTTTCACTTGAGAGTTGTTCTAAATTAATTGAGTAATTTCTCAATTACCCAACTAATATAACTATCAAGATTGAATTCGTGCACAAAAATCCAATCCAATTTATTGATAAACTCACAAGCAAATCAATTAAAAATAGGAATTTTTTTTCATTAAACAGCAAATCAAAACATGATAAACGAATATTAAGGTTCAACCCTTCTAAGTCTTATGCAAATCTACTCCATAATCAAAGAAGAAAGTTCAATAAACATCGAAGAAAGCATAGAAAGACTCATTCTCATGTAGTTTTTTGTCACTCATCTTTGTTGCATAAATTTCCCCTTTGTTGCTGCAATTCTTCTTATCTCTTCAGTTCTTCAGTTCTCTTCTTTTGTTGTTCCTCCTCTCCGTTCTCTCTTTCTTTTTGCCCCTAGAGGAGTCTTTTATATTCTCCAATTCAGTTTTTTCCCAAACTTCAATTGGTTCCCCTCAAATTGCCTTGAACATAGACTGATATTGCAAGATTACAGCCACTCATTTGCGACCTCATCCGCGGCGTAGTTGAGGCTGCGGATGAGTAAGAGTATGTGTCTGGTGTCACCCGCGGCATCATCCGCGGAGCGTATTACACCTCGGATGGGGGAAGACACTACATCTTTACACTGGCCATGCTACTGCTCCCTCCGCGGCCTCATTCATGGCATGGATGAAAGAGCCAGTGGAAACAGAATTTCATTTTTCTTTAGACTTTATTTTCCACTCACGAGATCTCTTCCCCATCTCAGCATACAATCAATTATACTTTGGCATTTGGCAGTCAAAAGGCGAAAAAACCTATAAAAGTACGGAAAACAAGCCAAATGAGTAGCTCTCATGTCAAATTCACCCAAGAATCCAAAAGAAAAAAAATTGCAATTATCAAGTAAAACTTGTGAAAAAAACCAAACAAATCATAGCCTAAACATATATAAAAACCCAGTCACTTTGGCCATTATCAAAGCTTTTTATCATGCCTTTGATGCCTTCTATAATACGACCTCTCATTAACTGGTCATTCTATTTGCTTTTGATCATGTTAATAACGCTTAAAGCATCTCCTTCAACTATCAAATGTATGATATAATATTCTGCTACAAACTAAAGAGGCCTCATGAAAGCCACTATTTCTTCATGTTTAGCATTTTGCACATTGTGAGACACGTTGTGTCATTGTGGCTTTAATATTTCCTATGATGCTGCTCACAATGACTCCTATACCAGCTCTTTCCTTTGTATATGCTCCATCAACATTCAGATTTAGGTATCCTTCTGCTCGAGGTATTCATTTGCTATCAACAACATTATGCTCCTGATGGTAGTTGAAAACCTCATTCCTTTCTTGAAAGGCTCGATATTCTTGGAGAAAGTTTAGTGCGTGAAAACAAATATGATAGGCTTTCTTTCCTCATCCTTCAAAGATTGTTTCATTCCTTGACTTCCATATTAGCTAGGTAAGTACAGCTGCAAATTCAGTCTGCTGCTTGTCCATTGAGTTGATCTTTGAAGTTTTTGTAGATCCTATTTTTGGGTAATAAGAAATAATCTACTTCCTTCCAAACCTTTCTTACCTCTCAGCACTCAGAGAGGATGTGTCTGTCAGTTTCCATTGGTTCTCCACACCTGGAACATTTATTATTGAAGTTTTTCATTCTTTTCTACATGTTGTGTCCCATGGTAAAAAATCTGATTGCTTTTTTTGCAGAGGAAAATTTTTACTTTTGGAGTTATTTTTTTCCTTGTAGGATTAGAGTCTTTGCTTCAAGAATGCTTTTCCAAATAAAAGGTGGAGATGTTCCATTCTTTGCTATAGTGAAAGGTACGTTTGGGAGTACTTTGCCTTTAGTACCCTTATAGTAAGGGATTCTAGATTTTTCAAGATCTTCCACCCTTGCTTTGCCAGCAAAGCTAGGTTGAAAGACTCTAGGTCTTTGAAACCTATTTTTCCATGGCTTTTCTTGCAACATAATTTATCCTAATTTAACCAATTATTCTTTTTCGCATTTGTTCTTTGACCCTACTAAAAATCCTTGACTATGGGTTTAGGCTCATGGGCTATGGCCTTGGATAGTTTAAAGTAGGAAATTATGGAGGTAGGAATAGTTTGTTTGTGAAACCACCTTGATTAGGATTTCTTTACTTGATTGGGTAAGGTTCTTCTCTTTCCAATCCTTTAATTTTTTTTTTTTGACCTTAGCTTCTTACTAATTGGAACATTTCCTTTTTGATCTTCCAATCATGTAAGACAATCCCAAGTGTATTCCTTTGGCATAATCTACCTTTATCCCAAGCATTTCTGTCAATTCTTCTTGTTCTTGAGAGTTGATATTTAAATTGCAATACACTATGGACTTGAGGAGATTCACTTTTTGTCTAGATGTTCTTTAATAGTCTCCCAATATATTTAACACCTGTCTGATGTTCTGGTCCTCAAGTTTTAGAAACAGAAGGCAATTGTCTGCAAATAGTAAGTCGCTAATCATGAGGCCATGGACACCCATTCGTATTCTACTCTAGATACCTAGGATGTGTGCTCTTCTGATCATTAATGATAAGCCTTTTGTAGATATCATAAAAAGGTATTATAAAAGGTAGGGATATGGTGGATCATCCTGTGTCAAACCTCTAGTAGGTGAGAATGGTTCTGTTAGAGTGCCATTGATGATTATTGAGAACTTACTACACTTACACATTGCATTATCCTACTACAAAAAGCTTTATGAAAACCACTATCTCTGAGCATTTGTTCTAAATACCTCCATTCTATTCTGTCGAAGGCCTTAGTGATGTCAAACTTCAATCCAAAGTATTTGTTTTGACTGCTCCTTTACACCTTCATCCAATGAAATACCTCAAAAGTTACAATCACATTGTCAATTATCAATTTTTCCTTGACAAAAGCATTTTGTGATTCATCTATGATGGTTGGCAGCACTTTTTGGATTCTATTTTTTTTTTAATTTGGCTATAATCTTGTAGCATACATTGCACAACTGATGGGCCTAATTTAACTCAACTATTTTTGTTGGTTTCTTGACCTTAGGAATGAGCACTGTGTTCGTATTGGTTGATTTTTTTCCTAGGAACAGTTACCAATGAGAAACGAAAGTGTTAGATTTGTTACTTCTTTGCCCACTATCTCCTAGTAGATTTGGTAAAATCCTGCATGTGGACCATCTAAAGCAAGATTGTCCATGGCTGCATTTTCAATATAGCTTCTTTAATTTCTTTCACTGTATATTCCTTAGGTATCCTTTCATTGACCAATCTGTCTAGATTGTCATTATTTGTGACTTTTGTTGTGTATAACTTCTTGAAGAAGTCAACTATATGTGCCTTGATCTGGTATTCTATTTCTAACCCATCGCCTTCATGGTTTTGAATTTTCTCAATGGCATTCCATCTTTTTCTCGAGTTGGCCTTATTGTGAAAGTACTTGATGTTTTTGAATCCAACTTTGAGCCATTATATTCTTTATCTTTATTTCCAATAGGTCTCCCCCAGCTCTAATAAAGTGTCGAGCTCTTTTCTCAGCTCGTTTTCCAGGTTTAATTCCTAATGAGGGTCACATTGTTTTGAGTTCGTCTTATCCTTCACTTTTTTTATCTTTACTTTTATATTACCATCACATTGTTTTGAGTTCATCTTATCCTTCACTTTTTTGATCTATAATTTTATGTCACCAAATTTTACTTTACTCCATCTATTTTGCTACTGCAACATTATTTTTCCATTAGTTACAAACCTATCAAACACGTTTTGATCATTGCTTCTCTGATGCACTTTGCTAATTTCCTGGCAATATTCATTTGTTTGCTAATTTATTGGTCACTTGTTATCCAAATCTCTTCGCATTTCTTAGATCTGTGTTTATTTCTTCTTGTACTAATGAGCCATTGTTTCCATCAATTGAGACCATGATATGAATAGGGTCTGAGTATGAGGCTACAAGAAGAGACACCCTTGCATTGGGAATCTTGTACATAATTCAGTATTTGCCAAGGCCTATCTAACCTCTTATAAATTTGTTTGCAGCTTCTTTACCCTTTGACCATGTGAATCTGCTCCCTAAGAACCCCATGCCTCTCAATCCTGTGTCTACTATAACATGTCTAACACTATATTTAGGAGGAAGGAAATGAAGGGAAAAGAAAGAAAGGAAAGGATTTTAAGGTTTTCTTTTGTTTGGAAGTAAGGATGGAAAAGAAGTGAAAAATTACTTAAATATATTCCTTTGTTTGGGAGGAAGGAAAAGGAAAGAAAAGAAAGGAAATGGATGGAAAAGTTGGTTTGTTTTGGTCAAAAAAACTTCCTCTCAAATTTGGGAGGAAAAGGAAGGAAAAGAAAGGAAAGTTTCTTTCCCTTCTTTTTTTTCCCACTTTATTTTCTCTACTTTTCTTTTCTACTCCAACTCCCAAACTAAGCGTAAAGGATTCCTTTTGTTGGGGGTTTCTTTCATTCCCTCCCTATTTCTCAATGTTGTCCGCGATTTCATTAAAGCCTCCATTGCATTGCCACTGTAGTATGTTCTTATTAGCAAGTCTTCCCAGCAATTACGAAGAGTACCATCTATCGCGTCCTAAAAATCATAAGTACAAGGTATTAGTGGGGTCGTTGACTGTTGCATCCCGAAAAGACGGTTCGATCCGATACCCTTTTTGAAAAGATAGACTTTTGAAAAACCGTGCGTGTGTGAGAAAAAATCGTGTTTTAGTGAAAAAAAGTGTTATTTAGTAAAAAAAAATGGTATTTTAAAAGAAAATAAGGCTAGGACTAAAAAAAATGCAACAATTTTGGCCAACTAATTTTGAACAAGGGTTTTATTTTATTTAAAAAAAAAATAGAGTCGCCACTTGGTAATGAGTTAGGGTGTACCAAGTCACCCGAAAAATTGTTTAACAAAACAAAAATAAAAATTTTAAAAAAATATTTTTAAAAACTCTTTTTCGACTCCAGTTTACGAAAAATGAGAGAACAAAGGTCCGGGAGTCACATTTGAAGAAAGAGAAGGCAAAGGCTTGCGCCTAATGCACCCTTTCAACCTAGTCGAGACTAGTTGCGAGGTTTAATCAAATTTTCCTAAATTAACCCTAGTTTCTATCGCAGTTCGAATGTATCTATATGAATGCAAATCCTAAGTCTAAATGTGGATATCGAGAGGGTCGTCATGTTCCGTCGAGGCTTGGTCGGAATTATCGCATTAATTGCGAAACCCGAGTCGAGACCTCGAGGGAGTCACGAGTTTTTATGCAAAATGTGATGCAAAAAGAAAAGAAAATAATAATGTATGGTAAGTGAAGAAAGAAGGTGGGTATGCAACATGACGGGTACGGGGGAGTAATGACTCGTGACTAAATATTTTTACTCACGGAGGGGGGAACAGCCTATACGCCACTACTTCTCACGTGAGTAGACGACTATTTCTAGTCGAATCACACAAATGTCCTAATTTCTAAGTGAAATGCAACCTGGATGTCATGCATTTTAAAAATGTGTCAAAATAATAATAATAATAATAATAATAATAATAATAATAATAATAAAATCATGCCAAATGAAAAAAAACTAGAAGTGTGTGAAATGTGAAATGCACACAAATGCACCTAACACTAAAATGTCCTACGGGTCTAGTGTTGGGCTAGCCTGTTCTAAAAATCCCACTAGCGTTGAATTAGCGGGAAAAGAAAGAAGCCACAACTAGCGTTGGATTAGTGTGGTGATGAATACCATAAATCATGAATTAAATATTGAAGCATGAATTAAAAGCAAATTAAACATATAAAAACATATAAGACCACATAAGAGCACATAACACACAAACATAATATCTAGGTGCAAAATCCTAATGAAAGTGGTAAAACAGATAAGCATGTAAGCCCGCAAAAGCAAATAAACCCTAACTATTACACCGGGGGACTTGATTTACAATTTAAAAGAGGAAATTAAAAATGCCTTATCTATTACATTTTCTATCTAATTACACAATTTTTGCTAAAATATGAGAAAAATAATCTAACTATTACATTGACTAGCTAAATACAAAATATTATATTTTTTAAAATAATAATAAAAATTCAAAATTAAATAAATCAAATACGTAAATACGCAAAAGGTATGTAAAATAATAAATAAGCAAATAATAATAAAAATAATGTATAAAATCACATTGGAGCATATTGGAGCACATAAAGAAGAAAATAACAAAAAGTCGGGATACCTCTTTGGAGACCCAGTACCAAAGCTTAAAAAATGAACGAACAAGTCAACGTACCACTATTTAAAGCAACAAAGCATAAAATGCAAAATATGACAAAGTAAATTTCAACGAACTGAGGTAGATGCAAATTAAAGCAAATTGGAGGAGGGCAAAGCAGTAAATTCTAGCGAACGTGGGTAATTCCACAAGCTATAAGTCCTGATTGAAGAAACATGAAATCTGAAAAAGGGTCAAGCTCTAAAATTAAAGACTTAATTGCATAAGAGACTTGAAGGCATAGACACTGACCAAAAGCCAAAGACCCAAATGCGATTGTTACCCTCATAATTAAAACCAGAAAAAGGAAAATTAAAAATGAAAAATGAAATTTAAATTAACTTGAACGACTAAGATAATTAAATAAACTAGAAAAACTAAACCAAATCATAAAGAAACAAGAAAATAAACCATAGATTGCAACGAAAAACAAATTATCCAGAGAGAAATAAAAAGAATAAAGCTCGAACTAAAACCCAAGCCCCAAAAATCGTTCTTCCCTTTTAAATTTCAGAAAAAAGACTTCACTTATTTTTTTTCTTTTTTTCCTAAAAAAGACTTCCCTTTTAAAATCGTTCTTCTTCTCTTTTTTTTCCTTTATTCTCTTCTTCCCTCTTTTCTTTCTTCTTTTCCAACTGTCGTCTCTCCTCTTCTCTCTCAGACTCACAGATTCTCTCCTCTCTGTTTCTCTTCTTCTCTCTCCTTTCTTCTACCCGATTCCCCCCTTTCTTCGTTCTTCTCCAGATTTTCTCTTTCACTCTCCTCTCGCATCTTCTCTCTTCTTTCCGTCCCCTTCCCTCTCAACTTGCTTTTTCTCATCTCTATTTCCCTCCAATTTTTGCCTTCTTCTCCAATTTCTTTCTATTTTTCCTTTCTTCTCTCGCCCGTTCTTTCCTTCTCTCCTGTTCTTTATCCTCTCTGGTTTCCCTATCTTCTCTTTTCTCTCCTCCGATTGTGTTCACTCATCTGCTGCAGTGATGTACAAGAGGTTTCGGGGAGAGGGAAAATGGAAGTGGAATTTGGCTTTAGGGAATTTTATAATGCAAGTGGGTTGATTAGCATTGTTGCTCGAAATTATTAGTTAATTGTGTAAGTGTGTGCAATTGATTTTTGCGCATGTGAGTGATTGTGTGCTGCTTGGGTTAATTGGGGCTGCAATGTTACTGTGATTGTGTGAATGACTTTGTGTAACGTGGGTGTGTGTGTGTGTGTGAGGGCATGAAGTCATCTGTGTGAATTTTGTGTGCTGTGAGACTAATATGTGTGTATGTGTGTGTCACTATGTATGTGTGTTGTGTGTGCAATTTCTGATAGTGGATTGATTGAAGGTGTGATGGAATTGTGGATAAAGATGATGATTTTGCTATCTGATTTTTATTGTGAAACTGTGATTGTGAGTTTGTGTATTGTTGATGCTTCTGTGGTAAGGATTCTGGCAGTAAGGGCTAGGGGAAATAGACGGTAGTTTGTGTTTATTGGCTGTGGGTGGACAAACGATTAAATTGGCGGTGATAAGGCTGTGGTAGGTGGAGTTATACATTGACATGTGAGGTTGTGTTTTGGCTATGATAACAGGTATTACAAGTCGCGTGGGGAGAGTTGCGAACTGGCAGTTGGATTGTGGGCTCAGTAGGGATGGTCCAGTAGCTGTTGTGAATGAGACAGGGGAGGCAGTGGTGGAACTGTGATGGCACTGGTGGTTGATCTTGGACTTGTGGTGATTGACTGGAATTGCTACCGAGGGTTCAAGGTTGAGTTATGGGACCGATAGTGGTGGTTTTGGTGGTTCGACTGGAAATTGATGATGAATGTTAGGTTGTGGTCTAGAGGTGGAGTTGAAGATTGGGGTTTGTTTATGGTCCTATTTTTGTGACAATGGAGGCAGAGGTGGTGGATTGTTGATTGTAGGACAAGGTTGTGTGTTGATGGTTGTTGGAAGAGGTAGACTGAGGGGTTGTCTGATAGTGAAGGGAAACGGTGGTGGATGGAGGACTATGGAATAGTTGGTGGTTCTTGGTGGTGATTAGCTGAGTAGGTGGTGGTGGAAGGTGATGGTCTGATGGCAAGAGATGAAAACATTGAATATGGATTCCAAAGCAACCCAGGAACAGAACAAAACAAGACCCAAAAGATGCATCTCAAACCTAGAAACAAAAAGGAAAGAAAAACCAGAAATAAAATAGATTTAACTAAAATCTCAAATGGATTAATACAAACAAATAGATTCAGAGAAGAAAAATTGCAAAAAAAGGAGAGAAACTAAGAACTCACCTTTCAAAATTTAGAAACAAATATGATGATTAGCAGTGAATCTGATGAACAGTGGCTGAGACCGATGAACAGTAATTGGAAAAATAACGGACGGCTGTTGTGTGTGTTTTTTAGTGTTTTGGTGTGTGTTTGATTCCCTTGGATAAGATTAAAATGTGTTTTTAGGGTTTTTCTGATTTCTCCTCCTTGTTTTTTGCTGATTAAAAGGGTATTTATAGGCCACTTGTCTTGTTGACCAAGAATGCTATAAAATAACGAAAACGCTACTGATAAAAAATACTAATTTTATTTTAAAAAAATTATTTTTTTAACCCCAAAATTAAAATTAATACAAAGAAATGACAACAATTTCTAAAATTTTCAAAAAAATTCAAAGTAGATTTCAAAAAATAAAAAATAGAGCTTAAAGCAGATAAAAGCACTCTCGGGTGTAAAATGACGATTTTGTCCCTGGACAACGAAAATACACGAAAAATGGCTATTAGCCTCAAAAAATTACCAAAAATTAAAAGTAAGCTTTAAACATTAGAAAATACCGTTTTGACTCAAAATTTGACAAAAAATGAATTTAAACTGTAAAATAACGATTTTGCCCTTGAACAATGAAAATTTACAAAAAAATAGCTATTTACCTCAAAAAATTATCAAAAATTAAAAATAAGCTTAAAATACTAGAAAATGCATTTATGACTCAAAAATTGATGAAAAATGAATTTAATTTGTAAAATAACGATTTTGCCCATGGACAATGAAAATTTACAGAAAAATAGCTATTGACCTCAAAAAATTAACAAAAATTAAAAATAAGCTTCAAACACTGGAAAGTGAATTTCTAACTCAAAAATTGACAAAAAATAAATTTAATATGTAAAATGACGATTTTGCCCTTGGAGAATAAAAATTTGCAGAAAAATAACTATTGTTTATGAAAACATAAAAAAAATTTAGAAACATTCTTAAAGAATTAGAAAAATGAATTTAGAACTAAAGATGAACTAAAATGGTGTTTGCGAGGTGAAATTACCATTTTGCCCTTGTGCTAGTAAAATATAAAAAATACCAATTAAATCTAGAAAAATCAAAAAAAAAATAAAAATATGTATGAAAGTGAAAATGTGAATTTAAACCCCCCAAAACTAATGAAAAAGTATTTACAAATAAAAATTACTATTTTACCCCCAAGATTATTGAAAAAATTAAAATTTGTCCCCAGAAATATAAACACCTCCCCAATGTTTGACAAGTAAATGGTGTGTCAAAATTTGGTGTCTACACCATCTTTGATTGGCTACTGGGTTCTCGTAGAAACCAACAATTCTCCAAGCATTGACTTCCTCTTCTAAGCTGATAACTGCATCAATATGACTAATGGAATAGCTTTTCACATTTGCCTTAAGACTATTCTTCACAATAATGCTAGTCTACCACCTCTATTTCTACTATCAACAAAGAAGCCATTCGTAAATCCTAGTTTGTAACACATCTTAGTCATTTCTCTGCTTCGTAGTTTTGTTTATGAGATGAATGCTATTTCAGGATCTTGCTTCTTCAAAATTTCTTTGAAAGCAAGAATTGCACGGGGCTTCCAAGTTCTCGATAATTCCAAGCTAATGCTCTCATTGTTCTCAGTGATGCTACATAGCAGCCACCGCCATTTGAGCCATGATGTTGATTTGTGCTTTTGAGATTTTTCATATTTTAGCAGTTTAATTTTGACTTCGTGAAGGGCTCATCACTGCTCTTTTCCTTATGAATATGCTACTTTCATGTTGTTGAAGACTTGTTGAAGAGTTTAATGAGTTAACCCAAGATTTTTTTGGCACGATAATGTTTAGTTTTTTATTGGCCCAATGTCTACTGAGTTGAGTTTGTCTAATTTGTTGTGGCTTCTTTGTAATTTAGCCCAATCCATGTTTTTTTTCTCTCTTTTATTCCTCTCTTCATTCTGCATTGAGTCTTCGTTGGTATTTGGGTCTATATCTTAGCCCACTTTAATAGACTGTTGGGTATTGTTAAAGGCTCCTTCTGCATACCAGTCTTCTTTCCCACCATTTGAGTTCTCTTTTTCTACAAAAGAGCTGTTTTACATAACCTCATTATTTGTAGCTGCTTGCCCAGGCACCACTGAAGTATCTTTAGCCTTTCCTTCTCCACCTTTTACGATACCATCATGATTACTTGTTATGTCTCTACTGCCTCCTGTTCTATCGCAGTTGGTGGCGTTTGTTCATTCTCAGCCATTATTAATTTTCAAATGCAATTTGAGCTGATGAAATCAGTGAACAACCAGGATCCATACCTATTGTCTTTACTATTTGCATTCTTTCCACAGTTCCTTGTTGTACATCCTATCACCCCACAACCATAACATAATACTGGGAGATGTTCATATATTATAGCCAGCATCTCAGTTGTATCTTCCTTCTTTAGTCTTACAATTTTTCTGATGGGCTTTTTGACATTGGTTGTGGCTTATATTATAAAGAATCTTTTTTGATTACTCCTTTTTCTCTGAATTGAATGCTGGATACATCCTTGAAGTTTTTGGCAATTTTTTGAGCCATCTCTTTGGTATAAATCTCTCTTGGAAGGCCTATTATATTCAACCAGAATTGAATGTGGTCAAAATCTACTTGATCAATTTTGATACTTAGGTAACATTTCTTGATAATTAGGAGGCTATTTTCAATGTTCTAGGGGCCCCTTGCAATTACTCAATGGAATGCCTCCTACGAATTAAAAAAACAATTGGTATAAGTTTGGCATCACCCTGAATATCTTGATGTTTTGAGATTTGCATGCCTTCATTAGAGCATTCCTGAGCCCTTTTAAGTTGATCTCTTTGTCTATAATAAATCTCCCAAGATAGCTATTTGTGCAGTCTAACACTCCTTATTTTATTTCATATGCTTCCACATTTATGATGTCTAACTCCTCCTCTTCGAACTACATGTGCATTTATTGGATTATGTCCTGAATGATATTGTTCATCTTGATGATTGCTGAATAAATGTTGTTCAAAGTGTTTGAACTAGTAGAATGGTGAAGTGCTTGTTATGACTCTTTAGTAAGGGAGAGAGAGAGAGAGAGAAACTCTAGCATTCGAGAGAGAAACAAGGTTTCATATAATTTTCTCCTCTTTGTGGGGGTTCTCTTTGCCTAGTAACTATCTATCAAGGAAGACCATCATAATTATATATTAAGATATAATTGATATTGGTAGACTATGTCGTGGTGCCAAATAATGTCTTAACCATACAATACCTTCACAAATATCATATATATAAAACAAGGATAGCCAGGTGTTGTGCTACATGAAGTCACACTCATAATCTTATTTTACTCTATTTTTATCATTTTCATTTAACTAAACCTTCCTCTATTTTAAATTTCATTTGTATCCTAATCCTATATTTTGGGCCCACTTAAATGTTTTGGATGTCCTGGTATTGTGATGTTCCCTTAACGAAATGAGTTGTATACTACTGATTTTAATCTATACATTATTTTTTATTTTTAGACCAAGAAACCTTGGGCTTTATCTGGATAGCATTATTTGGAGTGTTTTTTTAGAATTATTGGAAAAAATTATTTGAATTGTTTTTTGTTGACTTTTTTAGAATGGTAAAAAAGTGTTTGGATGTGAAATTTTTTTTGAAGTGACATGATGGTGGTTTGAAAAGTGAATACTTAGTGTGAGAAAGTGTTTGAATGGTTTAAAATTTTGGACCAACTTGCACTTATTTTTAAATGATTGTATAAGAAGGACGTTGAATTTTTTTGGAGAAAATTTATCTGAAAAAAATGAAAAAAGCACCAATCAAAATGCAATCCACATAGCTGGAAAAAGTAGTGAAGTGGAAAGCACCAATCAAAATGCAATTCATATAGCTGGAAAAAGTAGTGAAGTGGACGTCTGCTTCAAAGATAGAAATGTCCTTAGTGAGCATGGGCACGGACGACGAAGCAGACCTCTGCTTCTTTAAGCGAACGTCCGCTTTAAAGATACAAATGTCTTAGCGAGCACTAGCATCCATGCCTAGTGCTCGCTAAGACATTTCTATCTCTGAAGCAGACGTTCGTTGAAAGACCGTCTGTGCCCAGTGCTTGCTAAGACATTTAAGCGGACGTTCACTTCGTTGTCCCACCTCAAAACCCACCGAAAATGGATCTCATTTTGTTACTGGCGATTTTTCTAGTCTTTCTAAACAAATTTTGAACATAAATTGTGTAAAAAATTTCTAAAGTTCATTTGAAATTTAAAATGAAATCTTGGTATGAAAATTTGATGAAAAAGTTTGACCAAAAAACATTTTAAATTTTTTTACCAAAAAATTTTCAACATGCCCAATGCAATTTTATAAGTTTTTCCAAAAAATCTCCAAAATATTGGCATCCAAACATAGCCCTTATTATTTGGACATATATGTAATGTATAAATCATTACCCTTGCGTTGATTGGCCGCAATACTCTATTTGATTTAATTGTTCACCATTTGTCTTTTATTGTTTTTCTAATCTTTGATTTATTTAGGTAAAAATACTTTAGTCCTTTTATTTGTTTGGATAAACATTCAACCTTTTTTCGAATGGCTGGTTATATTGCTAGAATAAGAAGTTTCTTATCAGAGCAATTTTCGCTCAAATGTCAAGATTGCCCTGAACAAGTCAAACACCACATATTCTTATTAATTTTTTTGGGGCTTTTATTACGTCAATCACTCCTTTTCCAAATCAACTCCTTTTATCTCTTTCATTCCTCTTCCAATCAAATCTTCCCCTTCCCCTTTCTCTTTCTCACCTATAATTCCTACTTCCTATGCCTTCCTAATTTTCTTATTCTACATTTTTCTTAAGACTTCTATTAGTATATGGATTATACACAACTTATCATTTCCACCTTTCTCTCTCTTTGGTGTTTTTTTTTGCTTGTTTTTACTCTTTATATTTATTCAAAAAATTAGTAGTAGACTTTTTGGGATCATATAGCCAGGTCCTAAAGTAGTCTCTTACTAAAAAATTAGATGCAAAATTTGTTAAAGCTTGTAATAGCCTCTTGGTGTGCCTTTCTTTGATGAAATCCTTGGATCTTCACAATCTGGATTTTAAGAGTGTGTGTGTGTACACACATACTTGAAGTTTCATCAGAGGCACATTTTTGTCCCATCTTTTCAAATAAATTTACTACTGCATAGTTTCTTCACTTCAAGCAAGCATTCAAGGTATTGTGAACTCCTATATGTCTGAATTCTCGTACAAATTGAACAAACCTAAATCCTTTACTTTTTATTTGCCTTTAATTTTGCAAGTAAATTTTAGTCAAATAAGAAACAAATTTTATTTTATTTTTGGTATAAGATTGCTAGTGCTTTGCTATTTTTTCACATTGTGCAGTTAGTACTATGGAAAATTATTTCTTCAATTACTTTTATTTTATGATAGTGGAAAGTTTAGATAGGATTATTTTTTAATAGATTTGAGCAATTTATTTTATGTTATATATGAAACTAATAGACACAAGTATTTTTTTGGGCATTTTTACAATTGCTTATTTGTTTGACATAAATAAATTCTAATTATTAAAAAATTTTCAAATAAAAAATAGAAGAACATATTGAACTAAAAGAATTGGAGAGCATAGCCAAGTTAGTTGATTTCAAGTTGATTTATAAAACAATACATAAATGAGAGAGAGAGAGAGAGAGAGAGAGAGAGAGATCTAAAAAAAAAAACCAAACCGAGAAAGAGAAAATCAATCAAAGATGAGGAGGGAGAAGAAATAATTAAAAAGAAAAAGAAGGAGTGATTAACTTAATAAAAGAGATCAGAAAAGTTAATGAGAATATATGGTGTTGACATGTTAGGGTGATGTTGATGCTTGGGCAAAAATTACTTCGACAATATTGATGAGAATATATGAGTAATGACTTGAACAATCCTAAGACTGGTCACCAAAAATCTCTCTCTCTCTCTCTCTATATATATATATATGTATGTATGTATGTATCAATTGTTTTAAACTTATTATTATATAACAACATAGTTACCAAAGAATTACTTTTGCTATCTTAATTTTTACTTTCTATTTAGCTTTTTTCAAAGGTTGCAACAAGGTATCTAGTGAAAAAGGCCCTAGGTGTTAATATTGACTAAAAGGAACGAGAAGGTGAATGTTTGCATTTAAAAGGTTTAAGTGGTAATTGTGTGTGTCAAAGGTTCCTTTAGGCTTTTCTTTCAAAAATCATTTTTTTGATTTCTAAATTCTTGGCTTATAAATCACTATTTTATTGTTATTATCACACTTATGTAGATGTAATTTCTTTGAATTTACTCGTAAATGGATCAAAGTTAGTAATTAAAATGACCTTGAATAAAGGATAGCAATACTATTAGAGCATAGATTAGGTGTCAGAACAATTTTTATATTGAATGAATATTTTACCCCTCTCAATCAAGATATATTAACTTAACAAAAGGTTTTGCCACCCACAACTAATTTCTATCTCCTCCACTTTAGGTATAATTCAGCAATCCCCAAAAGTTCCATCATTGATTTCTCTTTATATCTCTCCTTCCCCTCTTCAAGTCTGTCATTAGTAGGGCTGTTAAAAAATAAATAAAAAAACCGAGGTACCTGATTCAATCCGAACCATAAAAGTAGGGTAACCAAACCGGTTACTAACATCGTGTCAGGTACTGGTTCACAATTTTGTGAATCGGTAGGTAACTGACCTGGTCCATGTACGAGGGCATTTTTGTAAACTTGCCCCTTAGGCCAACACCTTATCCTTATCCTCTAATTTTGTCTACCTCCTTTGGGTTTGGTTCTCACTCTCTCTTCCTCATCTCACTTCCTCCCTCCCTCCCTATCAGGCAAAGTTCTCTGTTAGCTCCCTCCCTCTCTCCTTTCCTCCCTCCCTCCCTCCTTCCCTCTCCGGCCTCACTCTCTCTCTACCACTTTGTTTCTCCTACACTAATCTCTCTCTCTCTCTTCTCGCTTATTTGCCTCCTTGCCCCCCAAATCTCTCTCTATCTCATCTAATTGCTTCTTGCATCATAAACCTACTTTGTGTTCACTCTTCAACACCATGTTGCCAGCCAAGCCCCCCAGCTTCGTCACCATGACCAATATCACTCCTCATCATCTGTCACATCCTAGTTTTTTTAGATATTAATTTAATCTGTATATTGATTTGTATTTATGACTTAATTGTATGTTTTTTGTGATTTATTTGGATGTTTTGAAGGTTAATCTAAAATATGTTGGGATTATTTTTGTTGTTCATGTTTATTTTTTTGTTTTAATTTTTTTGGGTTGTTTTTTTGGGTTCTTGCAGGTTTCAAGTTCAAGATTTGGTTTTTAAATTATTTCTTAGTATATTTTTGGTATTTTTCTGATTTAGTTTATTTTTTGGTTTTGTTTTGGATGAACATAGGATTAGGGTCGGGCACCTGAGGTACTTGAACTAATTTTTACTGGTAATAGGATAATCGGGGTAACTGCATTAAGTGGGCCAGTTACGGTTCAATTTTTTGCCGAACCGGTAAGAGTGGTTCGGATAGTAAAATTGTCTCATGGATGGGGTAGTCAGTCCAGGAATAGCCCTAGTCATTAGCCCATCACTCCAATTCGCCCCTGACTGCTACTTTTTTAAAATGCCTTCTTTTGTCATTTCTTTTGTCCCTACTAAAATCATTCTTACTCCTACACTTTCTCAAAATCATCTTACATTCCAAACCTCCCCATAACCTGATGTTCAACCATTTTTTCTTTTGTTGATTAATAATAAAAGCAGAATTAAAAATTCAATGCTTGAATATTTATTTAATAAATCTTAGAACAAAAACCAAAATCCTGAAATGGATTTTGGAAAACAATTTTCCAAAATAAAGAGGCAAATTTTGAACTTTAAAAATTAAATAAAAAGAGGGAGGTAAAGAAAACTCAAAACTTGTTCAAGAATCACCTTCAATTCTTGAAAATTCCAGCAATGACTATTAAAAAAAAAAGCTCTAACTCACATTTTTTCTAGTTTAGAGTAGTGTTGGAAGAAATTTTGGACCCACAAAATATTTTCCAAGGAAGAGTTGCAGTTTTTTCTAATGCTATGGTAATAATTCACGAGAAAGATAAGAGAGACAAGATGGATTCGAGTTTTGGTGAGGAAAATTGTGATTTTAAACCCCAAAATTTCGCAAGGATAAATTAGAGTGTCGGCTGACTTGGTAGGGGAGAGGAGAAAGAGAAAGAGATGGGGGTAAAGATAGATACTGTTGGCCGAGCAGATCGATTGGGCTCCTTGGTGACAGAGTGATTGTTTGGGTACTGGGCAAAAGTTTTTTGTGGGGCTGAAGATATTCAGAGAACTTTGACTAGTTGGGCAAAGTTATTATTCAATATAAAATTTGTTCTGTCACCTAATATTTACTCTAATAAGATCGTCAATCTTTAATAAAAGGCAAATTAGTAACTAGTTTAACTGCTGTGAATAGTTGTACATTTATGACATAAATTTTTTATATCATTTATAACATAAATTTGAGCGGGAAAATGAAAAGTCTGCACTTGAAATCTAAATTTTCACGATTCATATGGCAAAAGTCCCACAATGTGTAGAACATTAATGTTTTAAGATTAAACTTCAGTGCAAAACTTTTAAGTTTTTTGAATTTTGGATCCATGCATATTCTTGATTAACTGAATTTGTGGTATAATCTGATATTCTATCTCCTACATAATTAGATTAAAAGAGTAAATCTCTCTATTTTATTTTACTTTAGATATCGAATTTTGATTAGTTCTTTATAAACTAATTTCAATTTTGATGGTCACAAATGTTAAATAAGTGAAAGTAAATTATTAACCACATTTAATAAACTGATTTTACAAAGCTATAAAAAGAAAAAAAGAGTAAGATACGATAGAATACATATTAGTGCAAAAAAGTTTTCTCACTGTTACTTTGCTTAGCATCCAAAACGTCCGGCCGCCATGGGTAGGTGTGGAAGTAAAACTAGTAGGAGAAATTTTGTGCTGTGAGATTTTTGTTTCTTTTTTTTTTTATTCAAATTCTCTTCTATTACAATGAGAGTCTTCAGTGAAGGGGATTACTAATATGAGGATCTCCTGTTACTCCTACATCGTGCCTGTTTGTTTTCCTGTCAAGCTGTCATAATATTTGCAATCCTAACAATGATAGGAATCGAATCCCCGACCACTGGAGAAGAGTAATAAAACTCTAACCGCTTGACCCACTATTCGTTTCTTGTGGTGTGAGATGATACTAAACTAATTCTGCCAATTGGAAAGTGCTACCAAAAAAAGTCTAATGTCCAACCTTTGCAAGGCCAATGCCCAAAAACTCATCGGGCCAAATTTGTCAAATATTGATTAATCTCAACTAAAGAAGTCATGGGGACAAAGTGATAATAGTGATACCGACACTATACGAGAGGCCTTGTTACTTCTACTTCTAGTCACAAATAGTGTCGATTATGAAATCCCGAAATTTACCTAAATTTCATTTTATCTTTGAGTGTTGTAGAACTAGAGGCTTAATATGAAAGATCATTGATGCATGCATGTTGTTTATGGTGTTCCTGAAGAATTTAGAGATCATTGGTTTTTTACTTACCCCTAACTGCTAAAAAGGTTTGCACTAAGTTTAGACTTTGTGTTTCAACCATATACTGCGGTGCTCATACTTTTCTAAAGTGTTAACTTGCTAGGTGAATCAATGTGGTCATAATATACGGAGTCAATTGCAATAAACTCCCTTTGAACTTTTGGTAGAGTTGTATTTTGCTCCGGTCAAAATTTTAAAGGCCAAAATTCACTTTACACATCCTAACTTATATCGGATTCTCATTTTGCACCCTAAACTTTAATTTTGAACAGACTGTGCCCTCAACTATTTATAACAATTCCATTTGAGTCCAATCATTGACGGTGTCAACCAAACTAATAGAATTTAGACGCATGCATGTAACGACTGTATTTAAGTGGAATGTTTTGGACCGTTTAGTGTGCAATCTGTCTAACGTTAACGCTGTCAATAGTTGAATTTAAATGAACGTTGCACGCATGCACTTAAGTTCCGTTAGTTTTGTTGACATCGTCAATAATTGGATTTAAATGGAAAGTTTGGACAGTTGAGGGTGCAATATGTTCAAAATTGAAGTTTATGGTACAAAGTGGGAATCCAATATAAGTTTAGGGGTGCAAAGTGGATTTAGGCCAATTTTAAATGAGGGATTTTGTCCCCCATTTAATATTGACAAAAATGCCATCAAAATACAGTTCTTTCTATTATTGTTCATCTAGTATTCTTTATTCATTTCTTATTTCTTTTTTTTTTCCTTGTTTGTTATTTCTTCCCTTTCATTCTTTATGTCCTATCTCGGTCAATTTATGTTAGATTCCTTCTCTTTCATTGTTTATGTCCTATCTCAGTCAATTTATGTTAGATGGCCTTAATATAACGTATTTGCATTTTCTTTCTCCAATTTTATATTTTTATCTATTTCTTTTACTGTCATACACAAAAGTCTCAATCTGAAAATTATTTAAGACATTCCAAACCTAAGTATACGAAGGTAAGTTTTGCTAGATTAGCACACAAGTATAAGTTAATTTAAATAAGATACTAACAAGATTAATTCTATAGAAAGAAAGCTTGATTCCAAAAAGGCAAAGTTCGTAAAATATATCGAGAGTATTTGAAATCTTATGGGCAAAGATATATTTAAATTTAAAAAGTGATTTTCTACATTGTTTATTGATAAAATCTGTAAAAAGTCAATAAATTTGTGAATATTTGTCCAAATAAAATTATGCCTGTAGGGCATATTTAAAAAGTCGTGAATGCAACCCATTACAAAATTCATGGGGGTTTAGTCTTATTGATGAGTGGCATTCAGAAAGACTACATTTAGTAGTCGCCGTTACCAATTTTGACGGCAAGTATTGCGAAGTTGTTTCAATATCGCTGTTAACAAAATGTGTGGTCGTGTCCTAAGGAAGGGGTTAAAAAGTCCAACGCTTATTGGAAGTTTAAGTTGGTCTTTCGTAATATGTACTGAATCTGTGCGTATTGCAACTATGAATTTGTACAGGTCTTTTCTAACGCTGTAATCATGTATTAACATTTTTCTTTCTTTTTTTTTAATTTTTGAAATGTCTCGACAAACCAAATGAGATTAGGTAATTTACTAAAGTTCTTATTTCATCCTTTTGATTAGCTCTAGGCAAAAACTACTTGATCGAAAAAGACAGACTTGTTATTCAATATCAATTTATTCTCATATATTATATAATAGAATAAAATTCTGCAACATGCCCTGTGCGTAGCACAAGATTCATGCTAGTCATGACAGGGTCAAAGATATATTTTCTAGTTGTTGTTGTCCCACCAGAATTGTTCCTCAAGATAGTCAATCACTTTCTTGTCCACTTGGAATGCCTTGGTCAGGACATCTGGAGAAATGGGAGGATCGGATCCAAAGACTGCATTTGCAATAGTAATGACTCCTGGATTTTGACTGCTCAAACCGGCAAATGCAATAGCATTTTTCTTCCCAACATTAAATTGGAAGTGAATTAGACCTTGTGGGAATACAAAAACATCTCCTGGTTTTAAAACTTTGGTGAAGAGTCGGTTTTTCATGTTATTTCCTGGATTTGAAGTGACAAAACCGACGTAGAGAGTACCCTGCAATACAAAGAGGACCTCAGTAGCACGAGGGTGCGTATGAGGCGGGTTTAGGCCATAAGGAGCGAAGTCAATACGAGCTACTGAAACACCGAAAGTGTTCAACCCAACTAGATTGTTGACGTTCACGGCAGTGACACTGGAACCAAGTGGATTTGAAGTATTTCCTGGTTTGTTCAGGCCCTGAAAGAAGAAATCATTGGCGTCCACAAGCTTTGGGTCCTTGCATATCTTTCCGTTTACGAACACTGCATGCAAAAGACGGGAGTTAATAATGCAATAATGTTAAAAAAACACACAATACCATACTGCTTTATGCATTTTCTGTCAGATTTCAGAACATACAGGTGTTGCGAAAAAGCAAGAAGCTATATGCGAAGTCACGTGTGGCAACTCAAAAAATATATTTTTACGAAAAATAGAAGAAAAAAGTCTGCAACTTCTGTCTTATGTGACTCAGTTATAGAGATTTACCAGCAGCATTAGTATCATTGATTGCAACACAAAAATCCTGCAAAGGGCTAGGATCAGAAGCAAAAACAACGGATGAAACTAGCACCACAGTGGCAATGGTTATTAAGAATGAAGCTCCCATGGTCACTGTGGATGAAATCTAACGCGTTCGACACTAGCTCTTTGGTTGATGGTATGAGGTATTTTGCCAAAGATTTGATGGTATATATAGGCTCTTTCATTGGACAAAGTCACCAAGTTTTCGATGATACATGAAGCAGATTAGAGTCCTTACCAACTATCTGACTTCGTATCCTATTAAACTACTCCGCGAGGATGAATATTTCTTCAACAAGAGGCATGCACGAGCATTTCTCCAGGTCCTTTGATGATTTTATTTTATTGTTTACTGAGTCAATCTTGTCTCGCTGTCTTTTTTTAGGTATTTTTTTTTTCCCTAAATGCTTAGTTGCATGAATTTGAAGGCTTCTTTAATCTTTCCCGATTCAACTTTTAACGTAGTGATAAGATGTTTGGAAAGGTGATTAAGTAACTATCGACTCGTAATTCTGGAGATGGAGGACTTTTCTTTAACTGCTTTCTCCTACTGATATCATGTCTGAATCCTTGGGGAAATATTCTGTTGATATGGTTTCTTTGAATGTTCAAACTGCAATTAACACTTTGAATTTAATCGCGTTGTTAGGTAGGCCTACTTGATGATCAATTTTTACCATGTCTTTGAGGGATATTAGGTGATAGAAAAAAGTGTGTCGTCGTATTATTTGAGATAATTACACTGAAGCACCTCAATTTTTGTACCTGTGTCGCTCTTTTTCCTTTGTTTTTTGTAATTAATACTTTCTTCCTTGGATCAAAACTAAAACATTTTGTGGAACATCGCACTTTCCCACGACTGATTATTTTCTGTATTTCCTAATCAAACCTTGTTATTTCTTGATGAAAACTAAGAATCAGTCAAGTTTCAGACATTTCTACCATTTGTAAATCTAGAGATTTATTTTCCACAAGTAACCTCACGTGAGAAGTTTTCTCGATGTTCAGTTACTTGTGTTAGCTGATTCAAAAGGCCATAATTGCAACTAGGGACCACAAATTAATCCGCCTTTTAAGTGATTTTTTTACGATTTGTTTTGTTTATACGTGGAAAGTTGATTAATTTCAACCACGTTTTTGACAAAGCATTCACTGCCAAACCGGTGGGTGGAACCTCATTTAGCTCTTTCTTCCTAATAACGTGTGTATTTGGTCAAGGACAAGAGATGCTCGAAATCTCTTTTACTATTTTTTTCATTCAAAGCGATAATACCATTTCCCTTTTTTGTATTAGAAGAGGAATGAATTATGCACTATTTAGCTGGGTTGAAGCCAAATTTGCAAAAAAGCCAACTATTTGTAGCTGGTGTAACTGAAACTGAAAGCAATACACTAAGCACACTGGTCAACATCCCCATAGGTGAGCTTCCTGTGAGATATCTGGGATTGCCTCTCATTACCTCAAAACTGTCATTCACAGATTGTCAACCCATGTTTACAAAGGTTCAACAGAAAATACAAGGGTGGGCTGAAAAGAGGTTGAGTTACGCTGGTAGGGTCCAGTTAGTCAAATCTGCAATTTATGGCATACAATTTTTTGGTCAAGTGCATTCATTCTTCCTAAAGCAGTACTAAAAAAATTGCAAGCATGATTACTAAGTTCATCTGGGCTGGGGAGTTGAAACAGCATGTGTGTGCCAAAGTGAAAATGAGTGATCTGTGCCTCCCTTACAAAAAAGGAGGATTAAACCTCAATAACCTGGAAAATTGGAACAAATGCCTAATCATGAAGCAGATATGGAACATTTGCTACAAGAAAGAATCACTTTGGGTTAAATGGATACACACAATAAACCTAAAAAACTCACCATTCTGGGGCCACAAAGCCAAAACAGATTGTTCATGGAGTTGGAGAAAGATCCTAAAACTAAGAGACTCAACTCAAGAGTGGATACTACAAGCTATAGGCGAAGGACAGGAAACATGGTTTTGGTATGATAACTAGCATCCCATGGGCCCCTTGTATAAAGTTTTCTCTGAAAATCTTCTTACCAAATTGGGACTAACTAAACTAGATAAGGTAGCAGCTTTCAGTAGACAGGGTGACTGCAATTGGCCACTTGGAAGAAAAATGACAGGCGAAGCAATTGTCTTTAGAAATGCTACACCTGACCATATGAAGCCTGTTGCAGGGGCAAAAGATCACACCCTATGGAGAGACAACAAATTAGGTGTTTTTACAGTAAAAGATGCAATGAAGATTTTCAATGGAAATGAAGAAAATGTGAGATGGCATAAGCTACTGTGGGGAAAAGATCACGTACCTAGGTATTCCTTCATCAGTTGGCTAGTGTGCAGAGATAGGCTCACTACGAAGGACAGAATACGCGCATGGGGCATTCAACTAGCAAACCCCAACTGTGTTTTTTGTAAGTTGCAGGAGGAGACAATAACTCACTTGTTTTTTGACTGCCCTATTACACATGCAGTTTGGAAAAAGTTACTGGAATTTTGTTCTATTTTTAAAGAAATTTACCCATGGCAAGATGAGTTGGATTGGATGTGTACAACTTGGAGATCAAATGATTTTGCTGACAAGTTCCAAAGAGTAATGTGTACTGCCACCATTTACCACATTTGGAGATATAGGAATCAGATTATTTTCCAAGGCAAACAGCCAAATGCAGCGGATATAGTTTGGAAAATTAGACAAACCATGTACGAAGTGGTCTTGCAATGGAGAAAGGTACCAGCAACAAGGAGAAACTGGCAACTAATGGTTGACTAGGGACTACCACCAAGGATCCTCGCAAGCTAAAACTACTAAAAATAGTGGTTGATTGTTTTGTAAATCAAGCTGTATAGTTTAGCGACTTTGTAGGGCAGTGTTCTTTTATGAACCACCGTATAAATATCACTTTTCTACACTATCAATATAATACAAAATTTTTGCCCAAAAAAAAAAGAATTATACACTATTTTTTTAATA
The DNA here is from genome assembly GCA_024721245.1 of Mitragyna speciosa. Taxonomy (NCBI): domain Eukaryota; kingdom Viridiplantae; phylum Streptophyta; class Magnoliopsida; order Gentianales; family Rubiaceae; genus Mitragyna; species Mitragyna speciosa. The sequence continues at coordinate 4,843,420 of CM045568.1, forward strand.
TACATTTTGCCTTTTGCATCTCACACCAAATAATCCACATTGTTTGGGCTTATTAGTATTTGTATGAAAATTTCAAATGTTAAAATTCAGGGGTACAAAATTTAAATAGAATGTATGAATCAAAAAGTAATGTACATAAATAATTAACCCTTAAAATATGTGATTGGGTGTCATCATCTTACCTTGGCTCAGGTACACAACCATTAGCTATATCTATATAGTTTGCAAGCAACTATTCATTATGGTGAGTCTTCTCCGTCAATTATTTAGCACGGTGTTATGAGATTAACAGTCAAAATTTCTTCTTAAATTTGACCCCATTAACCGGATCAAGCATCATGTTTGCCACTAAAAGTAGGGCTTCCTATTTCTTGTAGAGAATCTCCGAATTATTTTATACTGACGCGAAAGAGATTCTTTAACTAGAAAAAATATCATTCAAATGTAGGATATCTATCCAAACATTTTTACCACAAAATAATAAATAATGGTGTCATCAGAGATTTTAGCACTTCGAAAACTTCCAAGGCTTGGAATGCATACAGGTTAGGCAATCTTCCTAAACCTGCATATGCATCCCCTAGCTTAAGCTCAGCATGAATCACTCACGGATGTAGTACTAAGCAGCTTTACCCACGATAATTTCTACTCCCACTTTTCATACAAATAGAATGGGCAGCCTGGAAAGGGATCAGCAAAAATCACCTATATTTTAATTTAGATTTTGGGGGGGGGGGGGGGGGGGGATTACTAACTGTTGGACATTTTAATAGAAAAATGTACATATTTATTTTTTGATTCAAACACAATGAGTTACAAAATGTTTAATGAATTTTCAGCTACAAATTCAACTTTCAAAAGTGTAACTTATGTCTTTAAAAGTTGATTTATGTCTCTTATTTTGTAACCTATGTAACGGTTAGCTTTATGAATTCATTAAGTAAAGTTTTACTGTTATACAATGAATTTAGACTTTTCATTTTGTAGCTGAAAAGAATGAGATAATTACTCTAATTATTCTATTTAATATTGGTATTTTGGAACTTCTAATTTCTTAGCTTATAAATAGAGGATTCTACCAATATTGTGAAACACACACCTTTGATATCTTCAACTTCTCTCCCTTGATATTGGGCATTAGTTAGATGTTGAGAAAAGCTTTAACTTCTCTAGATTGTGTAGATTTAGTAGAAGCAATAGTGATGGGGTTGTTATATCCTAGAGACGACATGCCATCCACCTTCTATGCCGGGAATAATCACGTAAGGAGCGTGAATCGTCTTAAGAGAGGGATTTAGTCCGCACCTCATCTAGCCAATCTACTTTACTTGTTTTTCGTTGACTTTATTTTTACAGGTTGGTAATGTGATTTCAGTTCTCAAGAAACAACAATTTAAGACGATTCACTTCTAAAAAAAATTAACTTGGAAGAAGTGTTTGTTTAAAATTTTGATCTACTTTCCCGTAAGCAAAGTTGTGCAACTTGATGCAATAAGCATGTGTTGGTATGGAAGAGGATTTGGTGGCATTGGTGGAATACTTTGCTACCAGCTTGACATGTGATCCTTCGATAAGCCATCTGATTAAGAAGGCTTTACGAGAATTCAGATCAAGATAAGTTCTTCCAATTCCTTCTAATTTAAGTTGAGAAATATGTGGTTAGTCCCATGAGTTTTAGATGTTATATACAACTTTTTGTTAAAGAGCTTTTCCATACAATTGTTTAATTTTAATTGTCTGCATCTGTGTAGGAAAATTGTAGTTTGCAAGAGCTATGTAAATTGGACTTTATTGTTAAATCATCTCGTATGCTGTGCTATTTCTGTAAGTTTGAAAAAGATGATTTTAAATGGTTACCTACAATAGTGTAGTGTCTTGTGTTCAAATTTTGTAATAATCATACTAACAAAAAGGACATAAAAATTTTTGTTAATATCATGCGATGCCTTGAAAATAATTTTTTTAGTTAAAATAAGTGGGGGATTGTTGGATATTTTAATAAAAAAAATCACATATTTATTTTTTGATTCAAACACAATGAGTTACAAAATGTTTAATGAAATTTCAGCTATAAATTCAACTTTCAAAAGTGTAACTTATGTCTTTAAAAGTTAATTTACGCCCATTATTTTGTAGCCTATGTAACAGTTAACTTTATACATTCATTTAGTAATTTTTTAGCATTATACAATGAATTTAGACTTTTCATTTTGTAGCTGAAAAGAATGAGATAATTTCTCTAATTATTCTATTTAATGTTGGTATTTTGGAATTCCCAATTTCTTAGCCTATAAATAGAGGCTTCTACTAACATTGTGAAACACACACCTTTGATATCTTCTACTTCTCTCCCTCAATAATAGGCATTAGTTAGGTGTTGAGGCAAGGTTTAGCTTCTCTAAATTGTGTAGATTTAGTAGAGGCAACAGTGATGGCTGGGTTGTTGTATCCCAGAGACGACTTATCATCAACCTTCTACACTAGAGAAAATTTCGTAAGGGAAGCGAATTGTCTTGGGAGAGCAACCTAGACTATGCCTCACCTAGCCAATTAAAATTAATGACTAGGAAAACTAGACTTTAATAGTCTTAAAGCACACTACTAAATATTTGCAATTTAGGGACTTGTAAATTAGGGGCTTGATATAAGCTTTTTACCAATTCAATGGCTTTGTAATTCTACGGATTAACAAATTTCTTCTAGCAATATATATAACTATAAGATAACTGCTTCTATTATGAGTTAATAATCGTTAAAGTTTTGCCTCAACAATTTTTAACTCTTCATAAATTTCTTTAATAGATAATTCTTCTACTGGAAGATAAGCCAAACTTGTTGGATTTACAGTTTCTCTAAGAGAGTTTCAATATGCAATATGGATACAACCACAACAATCAGATAAAGGATGCAATTCACAGTTCATAAACTTGGCGGTACTAGGTTCAGGTAATAGGAGTTTAAAAGATCTACCTGTATGAAGTATTCTAGCTGAACAAATTCAACTTTTCATTCAACTCTTCCTTCTGCCTCTTCTCCTAACACACGACCTTTTACCTTTTTGGCCTTTCTCAATGGGTACTTCGGCTCCCTCAAAAGAGTCTACTAAAGTTACTTATGTTTAGAGAATATTTTCACATTAATATTTTTCTACCTATACCTTCCCCGTTCACTTTTTCCCTTGAGTTTTGCTTAAGAGAAGGAAAGCAAAAGCACTTAAAGGCAATAACACAAAATGTGATAAAAGGGTTTTTATTGATGAAAGACTTCTTTACAAGAGCTAGAGGATTTGTTCTATAATTACTACGACTAATTGCTATAACTTTTCTTACCACGGTGCTCAACATGTTCGAGACTCGTGGTATTTATAGGCTATCTATCGGACTTCAAGTTCGGACTTTAAGTACATTTTGAATGGAGTTCAAAACTTTTGAATCTGGAAAGTAACTGTGCAGAGTTCAATTATGTTGGAATCTAAAAAAGTATGTGGGTCCCATTAGTCTTCCATCATATTCTCTAGATTGTCTGCTATCTATAATATATAATATTTATGTATATATAATATATTTATATATATATCTATTATACGCACATACATATGTATGTATATGCATGGATACATACATACATACATATATATAAAAATATATATAGATATATGTATGTTTATATATTATCTATATATATATATATTATATATTATAATAAATATAAATATATAATATATATAAATATATATAACATACAATATATATTTATATATATTATATGTACATACATACATATGTACATGCATGCATACATATATACAAACATATGTATATATAATATAATATATATATACATATATGTATGTATATGTATTATCTATATATATTATATATTATATATATTATAATACATATAATCTATATAATATAAAATATATATGTAATATATATAGATAATAAACATATTATACGTACATAAATGCGTATGTACATGCATGCATACATACGTACATACATCTATATAATATAATATATATATAAATATATGTATTTATAGATATTATCTATATATCTATATATATTATATATTATATATATTACACTACATACAATATATATAATATATATTATATATAATATATATTGATAATAAATATATTATACGTACATAAATGCGTATGTACATTCATGCATACATACGTACATACATACGTATGTACATGATACGTACATACATGCATATATATAATATAATATATATCAATATATGTATGTATATTATATATATATGTATTATATTATGTTATATATGTTATAATACATATAATATCTATAATATATATTATATATAACATATATAGGTAATAAATATATTATATGTACATACATGCATGCATACATATGTACATACATATATTTATATATAAATATATACTATATAATACATGTTTGTATATAATATATTCCTATATATTATATGTACATACATATGTATGTACATGCATGCGTATCTATGTACGTATAATATATATATATATATATCTCTGTGTGTGTGTGTGTGAAAGTGAGTATATGTTCTTGGTATTCTTGGTGCGTAGGATTTGGTGTGTGTAAAAATGTGTGCGTGCGCGGGCAAACCAAAAATTGTGCCAAAAACACTCTTTTAGTGTTTTTTGTGCTAAAGAAACTCATTTCTCAAAAAATCGCTCATCCAAACACACCCTTTATTTTTGTAAGTTGGTCATGCGATTTTAGTTCTTAAGGAATGACAATTTGTTCCTTGAGAACTGAAATCGCATGACCAACATGCAAAAATAAAGTCAACGAAAAAAAATAAGGTAGATTGGCTAGGTGAGGTGCGGACTAAGTCACTCTCCTAAGACGATTCACACCCCTTGCAGTATTATTCCCAGTGTAGAAGGTTGATGGCGTGTGTCCACTGAGATACAACAGCCCAGCCATCACTGTTGCTTTTACTAAATCTACACAATCTAAAGAAGCTAAAGCTTTTCTTAACACCTAACTAATGCCCAATATCGAGGGAAGTAGAAGCTATCAAAGTTGTGTTTTTCACAATGTTCGTAGAAGCCTCTATTTATATGCTAAGAAATTAGGAGTTCCAAAATACCAACATTAGATAGAATAATTAGAATAATTAGAATAAGTATCTCATTGTTTTCAACTACAAAATAAAAAGCCTAAATTCATTGTATAACGGTAAAAATTTACTAAATGAATGCATAAAGCTAACCGTCACATAGGTTACAAAATAATATACATAAATCAACTCTTAAAGACATAAGTTACACTTTTGGAAGTTGAATTTATAGCTAAATTGTGACGCCCCGGAAATTCGCACTAAAAAGATTATTTGATTTATGTTATGTTTATTAGTAGAAAAAAATGAATGAGAAAAGAAAAGAAGAGGGAAATTAAAGTGCATTTAATAGGGCATTTCTTTTATTTAAGGTTTAGTGTTAATCTTTGGTTTAATAGTTGAAAAATGTCTTAAGTTAGTTAGGTTAACTAAATGAGATTTTTGTATGATTAAGTGGTACACCTAAGTACCAAACTTGGGTTAATTTTATTGGTCTATTAGTTTACAATAGTGTGTAATTTTGACTAACCAACTCTACCATTATTAAGCCTTTTGACTAATTGAACTTTAGCACAAAAATTAACTTAAAATTTTCACTTAAACCCTTGTCTTTTCCCCACCATATGGCCGGCCCCTCTTTCTCATTTTTTCCTCTCTTTTGTTTTAAAATTTTATGCTACAAAACTTGCCAAATGTTAAGTGTTAGATGATTAAAAATTTGTACCAATTATATTTAGCCAACTAGTACCTATTATGCCAAAATATCTAAACTCTAGCTTGACTCTTGTTTAGCTCTAATTGGTTGCACTTTCTTCCATTATTCTTCTACTTCTTTTATACTCTCTTGACTGAATTCTCTCCCATTTTCTTTCTCCCTCTTGGACGAAATTAGCTTGCCCTCTCTCTCTACTCTCTCTTGTTCTTCATTTTCTTGGAGCTTTCTTTCCAATTTTTGGCAAATTCCACCATAGAAAGTGAGGTTTTCTTCTTCCTAAGCAAGGTTCTAAGCTTGTTTAAGGTATGTACCATGGACTTTTGCTATTAATTTCAAGTTTATTTAAGTTTTATTTAAGCTTTATTTAAGGTGTTGTTCAAGTTTTACTTTCACAGTCATACTGGACCAGTTTTAGTAAAACTTTCATAACTTGATGTAGATAACTTGGATTCGAGTGATTCTTGTTGTTTTAGAAACTAGATTGATAGGGCTTTCCAACGGTATAAGGCTTGCACTGTGTTTCATTGTGTATTAATCGCAGAAAGTTTGCAAAGTTGGCTGAAAATTCGGTTCTGCGTGAAACAGTTTTGATGATGAGCCAACTTGAGGGATGATTTTGAACCTGTTCTAGTTGGAATTTGGATTGATGATCTTCACGAAAGTTGTAGCCCTATAAACGTACTTTAAAACCATGTAATCAGAATTCCTTAGTTCTTGATGGATTGACCTCAATAATGGTCATGAAGTTGGCTGAAAACCAACCCTGTGCAAATTTGGGTAATGATTCTTGGAGTATAATTCTTGATATTTAGTGGAATTTTGATTGAATTTGAGCTTGGATTGAACTAAGAAGTTGTAGAACTTGTTGAATTATGGGTTTGATGATTGAAATCTTGATGGAAAACAAAGTTGGATGGCCGAAAATTAAGGGGAAATAATGCCAAAATTTTGTTAGAAAACCCTAAACCCTAAATCCTAAACCCTAGAACTAAAACCCTAGAATTTAATGGGGTATTTCTTGAATTTTCTTTCTAAGTTGATTAGGGTTTAAATTGAGTTTCATTAGATTATTTCTTATAAATTCCAGGATCCAAAAGTGAGACGCAACCGTTTTACGAAATATTTTCTTAAGCGTTCCAGGTGAGTGTCCCTTTACTTGTGCATGTGAGTGTTCCTTTGCTTTTGTTTATGAGTGTTTCTTCACATATTCATAATGCATGTTCAAAATGTGATCTTATTTATACTTGATGCTCGTGACTTGTCACAACGTGCTATGTGTTCTTGATATTCATGAATTGTCACAATGTATTATATGAAGGGAAAGTGTGTACTTTATCGCACTTACCCCATGGTTTGTTACATGCACAATTTCTATCTGATGTGAATATAATTGTTTGTGAATTTTCGACTACATTAACTTGTTGCCTAGACTTCCGTAGGTTATGCCGCGGTTAGTCAGCAGGAGGGTACAAAGGAGGATATAAGGTGCTGGGTGTTTTAGGGCTTGTGGTTCTTTTCCTTGAGTTGTGAATCCTCAAAGAGGCCAACTCCGGACTGAACCTTCTTGCTTGTTGCCCTCCGGGGTTGAGATCTCACCCTGGATGGGTCGGACGGTACTCTTGGAGGATATAAGGTGAATGGCGGATAGGGCTCTTGCTTGATAATGCAGGTATAACCGGCAATCCACTCTCAATACCATGGTCACATGATCAGTACTTGCTCTCGTGATGGGAATGTATCCTCCCTTGTTTAAATCAGTGATTACTTAATATATCCTTACTTTGTCTTATGACTTGTGACATTCGTTTAATTAACTTCTGTTTGATTGTCTCTGTATTTGCATGTGTGGGAACCTCACTGAGCTATTATAGCTCACTCTCTGTTATTTGTTTTCCTTAAACAGGCTCCTATCTCTAAAGCCGGTGGTGAGGAATCCAGGGTAGAACTGGGTAGGATTTTTGGGTAGAAGGACTGCTTGAGATATTATTGTAATAACAAATGTATGTAATGTAAATTGTTTAACTAGTACTTTTACTTTTAAGTTTGAATGTGATGTGACCCTGAGAACTGTCACAGTTGGTAGCTACGAGTTTTCTACCGAATTACATCTGCTTGTGAATTTTAGTGTGTGCTCGATTCGAGTCCTGGCGAGAGCCAGGCAGGCAGTCCGCTAAGCCCTTTGGTGCGCCTCTGGGTAAGGTGGGGCTGTCACATAAATATTCATTAAACATTTTATAACTTATTGTGTTTGAATAAAAAAAATGTGGCATTTTTTTATTAAAATATCCAACAATCTCCCACTTATTTTAATAAAAAAAATTCACTCGGGCATTTAGTGAGAACATCATGCCTTATTAAGATAGCAATGTCTTTAAACTTCCACTTAGTGCTTCAGTTTTCTTGTATTAGAGTTATAGTGGACTTAGCCTTTAGACTATAAGTCCTTGGAGACACGTAGAATACTTAAACATACACGATGTTCAATGTGTTCTTAAACAAGCTTTTGAAGCCAACACATTATGGCATGTGCTTTATACCAATTTTCATGAGTGCTCTAGAGAATTAGTCCAAATTCTCATAGGGCGTCCTTAAACCCTTACAAACAATGAGTTACAAAATATTTAATGAATTTTCAGCTATAAATTTAACTTTCAACAATATATCTGACATCTTTAAAAGTTAATTTATGTCTATTATTTTGTAACCTATGTAACGGTTAACTTTATGAATTCATTTAGTAAATTTTTACCATTATACAATGAATTTAGACTTTTCATTTTTTAGCTGAAAAGAATGTGATAATTACTCTAATTATTCTACTTAATGTTGGTATTTTGGAATTCCTAGTTTCTTAGCTTATAGATAGAGGCTTCTACCAACATTGTGAAACACACACGTTTGATAACTTCTACTTCTCTCTCTCGATGTTGGGCATTAGTTAGGTGTTGAGAAAAGCTTTAGCTTCTCTAGATTGTGTAGATTTAATAGAAGCAACAGCAATGGTTGGGCTGTTGTATCCTAGAAGCGACGTGCCATCAACCTTTTACATCAGAAATAATCCTGTAAGGGGCACGAATCATCTTAGAAGAACGACCTAGTCCACACCTCACATAACCAATCTACTTTACTTGTTTTTCGTTGACTTTATTTTTGCAGATTATTCATGCGATTTTAGTCATTAAGGAACAACACTATGTAAGGTAATAAGAGGAGTAACGCAGCGAAAAATTTTAAATTTTATTACCTTAGCCATGGATCTCTTTGATATAATCTATATGATTAAAGGGTATTTAGCACAAATATCTCAAGCATAGAAGGTTTCTATGCTTTAAAGGGCAAGATCCTATTCGATGAAGGTGTTGATCTACCATGAAAAGCCCTCCAATTGTTGAGCCTCCAATAGTATCCACATGAACAGGATCTTTAGGAACCTTTGGGTTTGCTTGCCTTACCTTTTGAGTGCTAGCTCCCTTGAATGATTATGAAGAACACAAGAAGAAGAAAGAGGAAGAAGATGAAAACCCTAACTATTAGGGAAGAGAGTTGTGGCATTTTTCTTGTAGAGAAAGACAACACCTTCTCTCAATTTTTCTCTCTCTAAAATTATGTGTTTCATCAATATATCAGGAGTCAAGGCATGGACTTATTTATAGATGTAGTATCCTAGTCTTTAAGGAAACAAGAGCAATTGGAAACCAAGAAGGTTTAGGAAGCTTACCTTAAGCTAATCTTATTCCTTTAAGAAACCTATTCCAAAAGGAAACCAAATAGCTTCTTAATTCCTTTCAGGAAACTAATTTCCATCAAGATTTTGAATATTTATAATTAAGTCCTTTAAGTTAATTTATCACATAAAGTAACCCCATAAGTATCTTATGCTTATCTTAATAACAATTTAACTTAAAGGCCATGTTCTTATTGTGTGTGACCCATTAAGTTCCATTCACGTTGGCAATAAGTACAAATTATAACTCATTAATTAATTAATTGAGAGCAAGATAAATTAACACTTTAATTTATCATTAATTCACTAATTAATTAATTTGCACTTATAGATCATGAGTGGCGTCTAGTAATACATCATGACTACTCAAGTGAATAGGATAATCATATAGTAGACTACACCTATCAATGACAATGTTACCGTGTAACTAATATCCTTTCAGCACACTATATCCCAATTAGTCTAAGAGTGTAGTGCGCACTCTTTAAATGACTAATAACGATTTCTTGTTCCCGAAATATAACTTTCCATAAAAGTATAACCTTAAAACTCTTTCAAGTCATACTTTCACTTTTGCGCAAAAGATTCTTTAAGTCATATTTCAACAAGTGACCAATCCAGGATATACTCTCCTATAATAAGAATTGGTGAATCCTATATCGATTACTCACAACTCGGTCTGAGTCAACCGAGATTGGCCGATTTCTTAGTGAGTCTGCTGTCTCCGAGTGAAATCGGAGTAGTATCGGATCGCCAAGCTCCAATCCCGTTCTAACGACTCGACCGAGTCTTTGAACCATGGTCCCAATTCATTGCAACATTGTTATACTTGAGGGTTTTCTGGTTACAGCTCTTGTAATAAGGACCAAAATACGGTCATATATAGGCATGAAGAAAACTGCAGATATACTGACAAATGATCGTAGGGAAGCAGATGGTACTTCAAAGTCCGGACTAATAGATCTGTCCATTGTAACACCTTGCTTGATAAACAAAGTCAATGATTGTGAATATACAATTCCATAGACCAACATGTTGCCCATATTGGAAATAGCATGAGAACCATCTTTGCCTCTTCAATCTCACTAATGCAACAAGCATTTACGCCTTCTTTCAAATGATCAGATGCTACCATTGCTTTGTTCAGAAACCTATGACAATTGCAAAATGAATTTTTCAAGGAAGTGATTTTGGGTTCAAGGAGTTCTGATCTTAAATATCAAAGACATTCACTATAAGAATCTTACCCGCAAGAAAGGAGGAAGTGCATGATGCACAATATCATAAGTCTTAATTTTGAATTGGAAAAAATTTTAGTTTGGATTTTTTAATTTTGCAATATTATTAGAGATGTGAAAAATTAGTTAAATATATAATAAAGTGGTTGAAGAACATGTTTAGAAAATATTTCAAAACATTTTTTTAAAATATGAGTTGGTGGAGTAATAGTTTGTTAAGTGAAATCAACAGTAATAGTCTGTTAAGTGAAAATTGTTATGTTGTCATTTGATTAATCAATAATTGAAAATCAGTAGATATTTATCAAATCACTTTAAATCATATCAGAATTCATTAAAAGTCAAAAACATCAATTCAAGCATTGATTGAGAATTTAATGATCAAGAAACTTGACCCAAAACAAAAATAACGATAAAGAAATTTTTTTTTTTTTGGAGCAATAAGGGTAAAGAATTAAACTACTAGCAAGTAAAAATGTAGAACAAGAGATTGTTTCTCACTTGAATTGTTGAGAACCTTGGCAAGACACAAAGCCCTGAGACTCCTCTTCTATGGATATTTCTAAAGAGGTTGCTCTCCAATTCCTATCAGCTTTGACAGACAGCTGACCAATTCTCACATTGGTGGATGTTTGTGATTACTTGGATTGGTGGATGTTTGTGATTACTTGGACTGTTTTTGGGTTTACTTGACTGCAAATTGAAGGTTGTCTTGGATTGAATGATTGTGAGGTTGAGCTTTGCCGCAGGTTGTTGTTTGGTAGCAGCAGGTGATTGGAGTTGGTGGGAATTGGTAATGATTTTGAACTGTTTTGTAGGTTTAGGTGACGTTTTCTAGTTGTTTTAGCTGAAAATTGGAATGCTTGTGATTTGGTTTTAGTAGGATTGTGAACAAGTTAGAGTGGTAGCTTGAGGTATTGTGGCAAATTGAATTTGATGATGGAATGGTGGAACTTGTGGGCCTATTTGGTTGTAGTCGTGGTGAGGATGGAATAACAGTAGAGGTAGTGATATGGAAAGGGATTGGGCGGTGTTTAGCTAGTGGTCTTTGTGGGTTTGTTTGTGGTGGTTCTAGTATGGTTTCCTGGTGGTTTATAGTAGTGGAGAGGGGGTCTTGGTGACTGGAAGAGGTTGGTGGCATATGCTGGAGGTTGGGGAGGAGATGGTGGATCGGGGGAGGTAAATGGTTGTCTGATGGACTACGTGAGTCTGGAATTTTGATGTTTGAATCTGTACGTGTGTGTGTTGTGAATCTTTTGTGTGAGTATGTGTGATGTGTGTGTAAATTTGTGTGCTAGTGTATGTGTCTATGCATGTAAACCGTGTGTGGAGATCTTTATGTGGATGTATTGTGTGTGTGTTTGTGTGTGAGGGGCTAGTGTATAGATGACTATGAAAAGTGTGTGAAATTGTGTGTATATAAAGCTCCGCGTGTCTGCTGTGTGTTGTATGTTTGTGAATTGGGAATGTAGAGTGTGTGTAGTAGTGTGTGTGAAGCATATGTCTGTGTGTGTGAATTGTGTGTGAAGTGAATCTAATTTGTGAGTGTGTTTTGTGTAGTGTGCGGTTGTGAATGCTCTATGATTTGTGAGGTAATAGTGTGTGTAGTGTGTGAGAGAGAAGTGTGTGAGATGGTCTTAGGAGTTAGTTTGTGTTCTTATTGTGGTGTGTGTTTGTATGAAGATGTGTAGTGTGTGTTCTTGGTGTTCGCATGGAGATGTGTGGTGTGTTCTTGGTGTGGTGTGTGTGGGGGCTATGAAGATGAACTAAAAACTTATTAGGTGTTCTTGGGGTTCTCGGTGAAAAGTTGAAGATGAATATAGGAAAAAGTGTGTGTTTTTTGGTGTTATTGGTGTAAAATTGAAACTAAAAACAAAAAACTAAAACTCTGTAGACTTTTTCTTTTTCTTTTTATTCCAAAAATAGGCTATTTATAGTGCAAGAAAGACTTATCTTCCAAGAAATTAGTAAAAGACCAAAATGCCCTTGACAACCAAAATTACAACTTTACTCCTACAAAAAATTAAAAATCTATGTTCTCTCCCAAAAACACAAAAAATAGAAAAGTTAAGAAAAATGTAAATAATAAATTTATTAATAGCAATTTACCCCGAAAAAAGTTAGAAAAACTTAGAAACATGCTTAAAAAACTTAAAAATGAATTTGGGACCCAAAAATAACAAAAAATGTTCAGAAGGTAAAATGACTATTTTGCCCCTGTACTATTAACATATACGAAAAATATCAATTAAATCTGAAAAAAATTACAAAAATTTAAAAATGTAAATGAAAGTACAAAAAATGAATTTAAACCCCCAAAACAAATGAAAAATATTTACAGTTAAAAATTACTGTTTTGCCCCCAAAATTGCTTACTTTCTCATTTTTATTCCAAAATCAAGATTTGACTCCAAATAATACAAAAAGGTCCCCAATGTTAGATAATAAACAGTGTGTCAAAATTTAGTGTCTACAATATTTTTACATATACTGTAAGGTAATAAGGGGAGTAACGCAACGGAAAATTTAAAATTTTATTGCCTTAGTCATGGATCTCTTTGATATAATCTATACGATTAATGGGTGTTTAGCACAAATACCTCGAGCATAGAAGGTTTCTATACTTCAAAGGGCAAGATTCTATTCGATGAAGGTGTTGATCTATCATGAAAAGCCTTCCAAGTGTCGAGCCTCCAACGGTATCCACACGAACACGATCTTTTGGAACCTTTGGGCTTGCTTACCTTGCCTTTTGAGTGCTAGCTCCCCTGAATGATTCATGAAGAACACAAGAAGAAGAAAGAAGTTGAAACCCTAACAATTAGGGAAGGAGGTGTGGCGGTTTTCTCTCCAAGCTCTCAATTTTTCTCTTTCTAAATTTTGTGTTATGTTTCATCAATCACTCAAGAGTCAAGGCATGGACTTATTTATAGATGTAGTATCCTAGTCTTTAAGGAAACAAAAGCAATTGGAAACCAAGAAGGTTTAGGAAGCTTACCTTAAGATAATCCTATTCCTTTAGGAAACCTATTCCAAAAGCAAACCAAATAGCTTCTTAATTCCTTTTAGAAAACTAATTTCCATCAAGACTTAGAATATTTATAATTAAGTCATTTAAGTTAATTTATCACATAAATTAACCCCATAAGTATCTTACACTTATCTTAATAACAATTTAACCCCAAGACCATATTCTTATCGTGTCTGACCCATTAGGTTCTATTCACGTTGGTAATAAGTACAAATTATAACTCATTAATTAATTAATTAAGAGCTAGATAAATTAACACTTATCATTAATTTACTAATTAATTAATTTACACTTATAAATCATGAGTAGCATCTAGCAATACATCATGACCACCTAAGTGAATAGGAAAGTCATATGGTAGACTACACCTATCAATGATAATGTTACCGTGTAATTAATATCCTTTCACCACACTATATCCCAATTAGTCCAAGAGTGTAGTGCGCACTCTTTAAATGACTAATTAATGATTTCTTGTTCCCGAAATATAACTTTTCATAAAAGTATAACCTTGAAACTCTTTCAAGTCATACTTTCACTTTTGCGCAAAAGATTCTTTAAGTCATATTTCAACAAGTGGCCAATTCGAGATATACTCTCCTATAATAAGGAATGGTGAATCCTATATCGATTACTCACTATCCTTCCATGCTTCACACTATACCCAATCTCTACCGTATGGGCTACTCTTTTACGGGCACCGAGCAATAAAGTCAAAGCATAGTAATCCGCACTCAAGATACCATGGTAATCTCAAGTCTAAGGATTACTTACACCATTGCCATTAAGAGTATAATTCATTAACACTATGAATACTAACTCTTGGCGGATCAATCCAATGAACTTGTTCTCTAACAAGCATCCACATACTAGCTTAGGTGTCACACACACCATAGTTGACGAGATCAACTACTACTTACCATAAGTAGATGCAAAGTATGTGCTAGTCTTTCCGTATTAATGATGTCCAATCTCATTAATACTACGACTAGGGATATTTAAGAATATAACTTTATATGTAATAAGAGTCTCATCATTGTAACTCTTACAATCTCTTATACATAATTAATATTTTATGAACTTTATCAAATAAACAAGTAATATAAATAACTAGTATTAAATGACAAAGAAAATGCCACATATATAAGTATAACACGAAATAGGCATAATATAAAAATCCCAAAAACCAACTTGGTTTTAGGGCATACACTGACATATACTCAGTGTATGACACTTATGTTACATTTTACATAGAATCTTTAGGTCATTTGTGTGATTCGACTGTAAATAGTCACCTACTTACATGGGAAGCGGTGGCATAACATGCCGTTTCCCCCTTTGTGAGTAAGGAACAGTTAGTCACGAGTTTCTTAGTCCCTTGTACCCATTATGTTGCATTCTCAGTCTCTTTGGTCATTTACTATCTATACTACTATTTTCCTTTTCTTTTTGCATTCTATTTTGCATCTATACTCGTGACTTCTTCGGGGCTTCATTTCGGGTTTCGCAATTAATGTGATAATCCAATCAAGCCTCGACGGGACATTTGGACCCGACACCACATTAGACTTAAGATTTGCATTCATTTAGTCACATCCATCTACGATAGAATTTAAGGTTTTTTTAAGAAATTTTGATTAAACCTCGCAATTAGCCTCGATTAGGTAGAAAGGGTGCCTTAGGCGCGAGCTTTTGCCTTCCCTCTCTTCAAATGTGACTCCCGGATCTTTTTCTCTTATTTTTCTTAGACTGGAGTCGAAAAAGGGTTTTCAAATATTTTTTCTAAAATTTTTATTTTTGTTTGTTAAATGGTTTTTTGGGTGACTTGGTACACTCTAACTCAATACCAGGCGGCGACTCCAATTTTTTTTACAAAACTCATTTTCAAAAAATTAGTTGGTCAAAATTGTTGCACCTTTGTACCGGCCTTATTTTATTTAAATACCATTTTTCCTAAATAACACTTTTTTCACTAAAACCTGATTTTTCTTACACACGTAAGGTTTTTCTAAAAACTTTCTTTTTGAAAATGGTCACCGAACCAGACTGCCTTTTCGAGGTGCGACAATCACGGACCGACCCAAGCGTATTTTTTGGGGCGCGACCCCACGAACACTTCCTTAATGGATAAAAGTTATTAATTTGGTTCTAAAAACTATTATTTTTAATTATATACATACATAGCACTTGCTTTTTCCTTGTGAGTTTGAAATAAGTGCTAAACTCAACTTTATAAAATCTCTCCGGATCCTATTGTATTTGGTTTATGGTATTACTTGAAGCAAGTGCTATTTTTATTTTGACCCAAAAGAAAGAGTTTCTGAAAGTATTTTTATATTTTGAATAATTATTTATTAATTTTAAAATAAAAAATATTTTAAAATATGTGTTTCACCGAAACCGTGACCGATTTGAAACAATGCAAGTCATGACCACGACTATGACTGAAAGTTTGAACCATGGTTGCAGCTGTACTAATTTCTTCGATAATTTCCACAGCTCTTTGCTCAGATTTACACATAACTTGATATATTTTCATGTTCCTGATTTACAGCTTACCTAATTCAGTTGAAAAATCAATTGGTGAAAACTTTTAGTTCAAAGAATAATATAACAAGTCCTTTCAAAGACAAAAACAAAATTATCAATTGACAGGGCTTGTTTAACACCATCGCTTCAGAAAACAACGGTTTCAAATATTCTACAAGACTATTTCTAGTTTACGCGAAACATGTTAGAAACATACCTTTAATTCTCATACGGCATGAAACAGACTGAAACACACAATTCATCTGCGTATATTGTTCTTTATACTTTTTAGTGAACAAAAAAGGTGATATATTTGTAGCTTTGTTTACGTCATGGAGTAAAGAGTTCGGCATAAGGTGGAAGGAATTTACCAGCACACTTATGGACAAGTTTTGCATTCTATGCACAGTCCTCTACTTTACACATAGTATACCTATTTAATATGCTAGATATATATAGTTTCAGGAAACCTTAATTATTACTTCCTCGATTGCAAATATAGGATTTTGCAAAATATACGTAAGTAGCTAAGGCAATAGAACTAATTCCAGTAAGCAGCCAGTAAAAATAATCGAGATGTGCCTTATTCAAGTTGTTGGAAAACCAATTATCACGTCCATCTCCACCCGTGATGTTCTCAATAATAGAGATGAGAAAGCTGCTTAGGAAGCTCCCTATGCCGAATATGCTGAGGTATAGAGCCAAACCGATACTTTTCAGTTCACTAGGCACTTGGTCGTAGAAGAATTCTTGCAAACCGACCATGGTAAATGATTCAGAAACTCCGAACAACAAATACTGAGGTATCAGCCATGCCACACTGATTGGAACTGTTGCTTTTGGCTTATCAACCAACCCATACTCCTGAGCAGTTTTAAGACGCTTCATCTCAACTAGAGCAGCTATAACCATGGTAATACATGATAGAAGTATTCCAGTTCCAATTCGTTGCAACATTGTTATACCTGAGGGTTTTCTGGTTATTGCTCTTGCAGTAGGGACCAAAACACGGTCATATATAGGCATAAAGAAAACTACTAGAAATATTGATAAATGATCGTAGCGAAGCAGATGGTAATTCAAAGCCTGGACTGATAGATCTGTCCATTGTAACACCTTGCTTGACGAACAAAGTAGATGAATTGTGAATATACAATTCCATAAACCAAACATGTTGCCCATATTGGAAATAACCTCAGAACTGCCTTTGCCTCTTCAATCTCACTGATGCAACAAGCATTTCTGCCTTCTTTTGAATCATCAGATGCTAGCAAAGCTTTGTTCAGAAACCTATGACAAATGAAAATTTTCAGAGAAGCGATTTCAACACAAGAATCCTATCGGCAAGAAGGGAACAAATGCGTGATGCACAGTATCATAAGACTTAATTTTGAACTGGAAAAATATTTATTTTTGGTTGTATAATTTTGCAACATTATTGGAGAGGTAATACTGTTAGCACTTTTAGAGATGTGATTTATGTAAAATAAAAAAATGGGAAAAAAATATAAAAAATGATTAAAATAAGTATTTAAAGAATATTTCTAAATAATTTTTCTGAAAATGAGTTTCTAGATGAACTCCAGAGTAAAGTTTGTTAAGTGAAAACTACAGTAATAGTTTTGTTAACTGAAAACTATTATATTTGATTGATCAATAATTGAAAGTCGGTAGATAGTTAACAAATTACTTTAAATCATATCAGACTTCATTAAAAGTCAAAAACATCAATTCAAGTATGGAACAAGAAGTTAAAGATCAAGAAACTTGATCCAAAACAAAAATAAGGTTAAAGAACTCAAACTAATTAATGGCAAGTAAAATTGTAGAACAAGAGATTGTTCCTCACTTGAATTGTTGAGAACCTTGGTAAGACAGAAAGCCCCGAGAATCCTCTTCCATGGGTATTTCTGGAGAGGTGGTTTTCCAATTCCTAGCTGCTTTGACAAACACCCGACCAATTCTCACAAAGGGGCTCGTCTCATTTCTATGGAGAGGGAACCGGTATGTCATAGTTCCAAGAAAGAACACGATTAATGCAAAACCCATAGCAAGGCAGGGAATTCCAAATCCAAGACTCCAGCTAAGGTTATCTTGAATATAGGGCAAAAACAATGTTGTGACCATCACTAGCCGCACACAGTGCCAAAATGCCACCAGTTGAAGAATGAGCATTTGGCTTTACTCTCTTCTGGATTTTGTCCATCAAACTGGTCAGCTCCAAAAGCTTGAATACAAGGCCTATGCCCTGCTTCTGCTGTTGCTATTAGATACAATGAAAAAAAGAAAAATATAATTTGGAGCTCAGAGGGAGAACATTCCACAACGTTTACCCCATTTTGACCCTCAGAAGAATTGAAAGAGGGAAGAAGAGTGGAAAGGATCAAGAAGCCAAGTCCCTGTAATTCACGGTCATCCAAAACTTAATAAGTTGTTATCAAAAGAAAATCTGTAATTCCTAAAAAGTAATGGTCACTTCTATGAACTATTGGACTTCTATTAATGAAACAAAAATTAAAGAACTCAAGAGAAGAGGCACTTTCTTAAGCACATACAAGCACAAGATAGTCAATGAACAAATTACTACATGTAAACAAATTATCAGAATTCAACTCTAAAAAACTTTTTTGGAGTATAAGCCGATGGATTATCAGACGGTTTAAGTGAATAAAGAAACTATAAAGAAAGTAGCAAAGAATCTGGCAAAGCTACAACTGCTTACCAGGATATAAAGCACAGAGGCGATTACAATGGTGCGGTAACGGCCGAGAAATGCGTCAGCTACAAAACCGCCCAAAAGGGCCAAAAGCATCGATGTTCCGGTCCATGCATTGACGTTCTCAGCAGCCGTAGCAGTGGATTGTCCAAGTGGTCCGGTCAAGTAATTGATCAAATTCGGACTTATTCCGTAATAGGCAAATCTCTCTGCAAACTCTACACCTGCAACCAAAATAAATTAAAAAAATATATATCCTAGATTTTTGTATCTATCATTAAAATTATAGGTAACAAGTATGGAGATCGTGTCAAATTAGACGTGTTAAACAGTATCTATTTCTTCTCGTATCATGGTTCCAATAATATGTATTATTTGGCTAGTATAGATTTATCACTTGACAGTTATCCATAAATATGATACAGGATACCTATGATGAATGACGCCGATGTCCAACGACCGGATTTGGCCCGCTTGACGGGGTGGCCTTTGTAGTCAACCTTTCCTTCAACGATATCATCTAGCAATGGAGCTTCGATAGCGTCTGAGACGTTGTCCTCCGTGGCGGTAGAGACCGCCATGTGTGGTTCAGCCGGGCAACTCCACTTAGACTTTGGCAGCTGGCGTTGTTTTTGATTGGTGGGATATCCCCGTATTTTATTCCACAGGTTAGATGCTCCTGCAAGCAAATGCACTTTCTATTGTTCGGTGGGAGTGCATTTGTAGTAAAATGTTAGAACATATACACAATATGAGATTTTTTTGGGGGATTAAGTGTAATAAATTTTATTAACGAGTAATGCAGTAACTGTAACAAATTATGTGTGGCAGTCAGTGTGAGCCTGCAATATTCAACTGGACACCTTGACACGATTATATTTTGCCACAGAAAATTTTCAATATTTTTTCCTTATACGCTATCACATGCATATTCTTCTAAACACGTGGCCATATTCTCCACATAGAGCACTGTACGACATTGCAAGTCATTTTCAGTTCAAAATTTTTGTTCAATTTTTTTATATCTAATTATATTTGATATAAAATTACATCGTATCACTATAATACTATAATATAATTTCGTACAATTTCATATCGATATGATGTGATTTACTACTAAAACACCAAATCGTATAGGGGATCTAGAGTGCATTATTTCTAAATTGTTTACCTGGTGGTCGTCATATTTTCCACCAGCAGTATTTAGGTTGAGGTATGTATTTGAAAGGTTTAAAATCAATGTTTTAAAAACCAGATTGATCAATGACCCAGAGGGGAGTTCGGTTCAAGGTTGTACCGGTCAAATCGGGGTTCAATATTTTTTCTCTTTTTTTAATTTAATTTAATGCATAATATAAGAACAAATACTAGATATACCCTAGCTTATTGAACTACTTAACCCATTACTTGCTTGAATATATTCAAATATACAATTTAATGAAATTATTATATTTGGCAAAAATTTTATGAACTATTCTATTTTTATAACAAGTAAATTAACAAAGAAAATGACATTACAAGTATAAAAAGTAAGTGTATTGGGAAAAAAATACTATTAAAACATATAATTCATCACTAAAGTACATTATTATATTTTTAAATATTTTAAATTATAGTATTGAACAATCTAAATTATTAAATCATATTTGTTGTTTGTTTTCACATTCTCTACTTTTTTATACCATCAAGACTTATTTTTTAATGTAAAATTTAAATTTATTTTTAATACCAAATAATACAATTAACTTTATATATAGGTTGGTTCAAGTAAATGTAATTTTTAAAATTAAAAATTTTTTGTTTGCCCTATCTTTTAAGGTGGCTTAGCATACTCAAATCATTTTCAAATTTCAATTTGATTATTTTACTATCAGTTTGGATCTATTTAGTTTTTAAATTTTTTATTTTTTTGCATTTTTTTTGCACGATCTAATGAGAGATAATTTTTAACAATTTTGTATCAATCAAGAATTTGATTTAGAATTTCTTAAAAGAGCCTAATCTTTATTTATAATCAATTTTTAGTCCTTAACTTTAGACTATTCTCTCCAAAGAAATTTTATTTTTGACGTATCAGACAATTGAGTGAGTCAATTTGGACTCTATACAATAATCTCAAAAATAAAACTAACAAGTAAATCTATTTGCTTATTAGTTCTTAATTTAATCAATTCTGTTCTATTTACACTTTTTCTTTTATTATATCTAGAAAAGCTGGATATATGATGCTATAATAATTGGAATCAATATATTGCATAGAAAATATGAATTTAATAATCTGAACTAATTTTTTGACTTTTTAATAAAGGAAATAACTTTCTACCCACTTACTTTCAAGATGCCATATGTGCTTATTATTGAATAATGAGTAACCATAATTCAATATCTTAAACAAATGACTTACAAAAATACCAATTTAAATTTTAATTAGGAGAATATTTTAGACATGAATGAATAATTAAACAATTTAGATGAAAGGACTAATCTTAGTAGGAGAGATTTTGTTGAAAATAAATTCAAGATTTTTTTAATATAATAAATTTGGATGCCAAGTTAAAAAAGGTAAGAATCAATTAATTTCATCAAACATAATTAATAAAGGAAACAAACAAACTAAAAAAGTAAGAATCAATTAAATTCATTAAACGTGATTAATAAAAATAAAGAAACTAAAAAAAGTAAGAATCCAAGATTTCTTTAATATAATGAATTTGGATGCTAAGTTAAAAAGGTAAGAATTAATTAATTTCACTAAACATGATTAATAAAGGAAACAAAGAAACTAAAAAAGTGAGAATCAATTAAATTCATTAAACGTGATTAATTAAAATAAAGATACTAAAAAAGTAAGAATGAGTTAATTTTATCAAACATTATTGATAAAGGAAATAAAGAAACTATTAAAGGAAAACTTAAAAAAGGAACGACTATAATAATTTGTAACACAAAACCTACACTGAGAAGGTTGGCTGGATAGCATGCCCCTAGAAGGTTGAGGGAGAGGTCTTGGATACGAGGCTCTCCCTTGCGTTTGAGAAAAAAAAAAATTGGCCAAATACAAATTGAAAAAACCGGCAGTTTAACGGTTTGACGGTTTGTTCCAGTTCACATGGTTGAACCGATTTTTGTCGGCTTTTAGAATCTACCGTGTTTTATATAAAATCGGACCGAAGACATGGTCGGTTCGCAGTTCAACCAGTCAAATCGGTCGGTCCAGTCTGAATTTTAAAACATTGTTTAAAATTATCCGTTTGGCCAAGACTTCATGTTGGTAAAGAAGGGCATGCTTCCTAGTATTTTAATTTTTTTAATTTATAATTCTGTTGTTTAACCGATAAGCAAATATTTTAATGTTCGGTTGTACTGTAATACTGCATTCTTGTTCCATGCCAAGAAAACAATCTGAAATAGTGAACTAGGACCCTTTTCGGTCCCACACTTCCAGAAATCGGAGAAATTTAACTAGATTTAGTAGACACTAATAATTCACGGGACCATTTTCAACACCCAAGCCAAATGACCAGTAATGCAATAATTGCACTTCCTTGACTTATTTGTGCCAATCACCAACCCGACATGTGACTTGCATGTCTAGACTCAAATCAAGAAGAATGATGACAATTTTTTCCTTCAAATAATTTGTTGCGTGTGGCCGTGAGCCAATGGAAGTATATAAAATTTTCTCCTACAAGTATTTGTTTGGATGTTGTATTGACACCATTCTAAACTTCATTTGGATGGTTATTTTTTAGAATTTTTTTTAAATTATCATAATAATTTTAAAATTTTTAAAAAAATATGTATGTGATTGTGAGTTTAGGTTATATCAAAAAATGCAAATAAATTCAATTAAAATTACACAAACAAGTAATAAAATTTATAACTTAATACTCGTTCCGCAAGTACACGGGTCAATTTTAGTTGTGACGAGTATTACGGTCGATCCCATGAGGAAACATGAACTAGCAACTACCAAAGTTACTAACTTGCTTTATTATCTAAACAATCAAACTTTGGAGATGGTGAAAATAGTAGGAAAATCAAATTCAAGTAAGCAAACAATAAAGAAACTAGTTAAGCAAAGTTGGCAAGGCTTAAGAATCCACTAAATATGTGAGTTTAGCTTATGACCATAATGATTTTATTCATGTTTAGGATTCAATTCCATTTTTACTCTAAATTAGATCTCTTTACGAATGGAAAACTACCAATACATGAGCTTTCCTACTCTCGTGGTAAAGTCTAGCATGCATTAGTTCATTAAACTCATGAATTGTGGATTTAATCCTTAATCCACCTATGTGAATCACTACTCTCGTGAGATTCAACATAAGTTTCATTTACTCTTTCTATTATTAAGTGCAAATCTCTTTGTCAAATAACAACTAGATGACTTGAAGTTGGTAGCTAATCAACAACAAGTGTTAGAGACCAAGTAAATGAATAAACAAGAATAATTAGGCCATAAACCAATTCAAACATGTTAGAGCTTCATCCTAAACCTAGTGGAATCAACTTAGTTCAACATATTTAAGATAAACTTAAGCACATAAATGAAAGTAAACAAGCATGCATGAATGAAATAAGAAAGAATAGGGTAAGAAATGCTCAATCATGGCTCCAAATCTTCTTCATTCATTCCATCAAACATGTTGAGTACAAGTTCCTCCAAGGTTTTGTTACAAGAATTGATTATTCCTACAAAACTAGAAAGAAAACTAATCTAAGTATTTACAAGGAGTGCTCCTCCTACCAAGCTATAGTTCTAGCTTTATCAAGTATAAAACTAAGCATGTCTTTCAAGTCCTTGTCCAAGTTGAAGATTTCATGATGAAATTTAATTCCTATTGCCTCAAAAGTCCTTCTTGAGCTTTGTGCATCTTTAAGGCAAAGAGAATGCAGCTGGACATTGGATTTATCTAGAAAAGAAGTGTGAACAAGCTGCAAATTGGAGAAGCAGAAATCTGCAAGTTGATGAGGATCCGCGGGTGATAACTCGCGGATCGTGACCTGCAGATTGCTCTTTATTTCCAATTTTGCCCTTTTAAATTTTGGTTATTCCCATAATGCACTTGAGAGCTTTTTCCTCCGTTAGAACCATAATTTGCTTCGTAGAATTTGGTGAAGAAAATATTTGTCAGAAATTCCAAGCTTAAATGATAAAAATCGCACAACTTGAATCAACTTTGCATTTGATATTCATTGAGCTTCAATTAATCCAAATTGTGTTTAATCATCATTTTTCTACAAAATCAAATAAACTTGGGCATTAATTTGCTCAAAATAATATTTCTGCCTCAAAACACTAATTTCCGAACCAAAAACTTTAATTTAAGAGCAATCCTTTATTTGATGGAAAGTAATAAAATTAAGCCATTAAAATATCAAAAACATACTAAAAACATAATAAAATAATATATAAAATACTTTACTAAAATAGGTAAAATTATTACTTATCAGTTATGGGAGATAAAAAAAAAAGTGATGAAAAACATGTTTAATGTTTAGAGTTCTTTCAAGATATATTTTTTGAAAAACAAGGAAGAATTGCTTCACATAGTACTATTTTTTCATTCGAAGAATCTTTGAAGCCTTTTACTGTTAATGTTCGGATCAGTTAATCCGAAGTATTGTTTTCTTAATCATGCCCTCCTAATACTTTTAATGTTCGGAACAGCTGGAACATGTTTTTACCCACTAGTGCGAGTTTCACATAGGCACAATCGTACAACAAACAAATCAAGTTCAAATATAATATTAGATTCATTAACTCAATACAGCAGAATTAAAACATGTTCGCAAAATTGATCGAATAATTTCGTAAATACATGTATAAATGCATAATAAATATATATACTCTGTATTTTAAAAAAAATTAAATATACATAAACCATGCACTTTTTTTTCAAAAAAAATCTAGCATTTCCAAATTCAAGCCAAAACTGGAAATTGAGTTCGAGCTCGAATCATTAAACATATACGAGTTGAATTCATAGAGCTTTATGGATTAACAAATCAAACTCAAATAGCATTATATTCATTTAATAAATGAATGAATTCAACCCTTATTTTTATAATATATAGAACTTGAAAAATCAGATATTCATTTCGGTCCGGCTTGTTGGAAGCTTCACGCTATCCCACATTAGACGTGTGGTTTATGTTATACAGTGTTGAGCTTAAATTGGATGTGGTTATAATATACCCATTTATAGATGGCTCACTAAGGGCATAAATATGTGTATAATGGAACAGAAATAATTCTTTTCTACTTTTTGGTTTTTTTGCAGTATTTTTGCTTCCCCCAAATTATAAGCAGTTCATTTGAAACTATGAAGAAGTTAATTTGAAAATTTGTCAAAACAACTGAAAACATAGTTGCAACATTTATACAAATGCAGCTCAAGAATTCCTTTTCAAAGTCAGATTTATTTTTTAATTTCCAATTAGGTTTTGATAGTTTCCGTAAGCTTATGCGAATATCAGATTCTCTGGTTGTGTAATTGAACTTCATTCTTTAACCAACTAAATTAGAAGGTTGATTATCAGGAAAGTGCCTTCAAGATTCTTCTTACCGTTTTGAATTCTCATCATGCCATTTATCCAAATGGTGCAAAAATCGCCAAATTTGGGTAACAGGTAGGTTTTTAGGGGTGGCAATGGGTCAATTAATGGGTTAGAGAGTCGGGTTGAAATCCAAGTATAGCAAAAGACCCATTGCCGAACTCAACCGTCAACCCATGACGGGTCAACATACCTGACCCGAACATAACCTATTGGCGAGTTGGCAAGTCACTCAAAATGATTTGATTTTTTTTTTTTTAGAATGAAATGACCTGAATTTGACTTGGGCAAATCTCCAGTTTGATTTATATATACATTGTATATTTTCTTGCATATCTCAAATTCTAGAATTTATATGAGAATCAAGTTGGAAATGTTGTTTAATATTTGGTTACTTGTTATTAACATTTCTCAACAAATTGAGTCACTAATTGTTTAGTCTTGAAAATATTTGCTTTAGATTGTGAAAAAAATAAAAAACAATCAATACATGAATTTGAAACTTTGAAAAATTGCAGTAGGCCTAAAAACCACAGAAGTACAAGGTATTATTTAATAACCAAAGCCTAAAAGAAAAAAGAAGAGAAAGCAAGACCTTACTTATGTCATCCTTTCACAAAATATATATAGATTATATTCTCATCATAATTGTTAGCAACAAATTCTGAAAAAGGATAGTTAGTTTTACTTTTTCAAGTAGAAGTTCATTTCAATTTAATTCCTTGACTAATCAAGTCTACATATAAGAATTATTCTTATTTAAAATTTTAAACTAGATTCAATAATTATAAAACTTGAAATTCACATATTGATAAATTAACATACTCAAAATCATTCGACCCTATTGAACTTAATTTGAATATTGAACAAACGAATCTCAAACACAATTTAAATCCATTGAAAAGATCAAATAAACTTGAAAAAGTTGGTTGGATAAGTTTGATTAAACTCATTTATGTGATTATGCATAAGATGGCCATATTCCATTTGCTCAAAAGAGCTAGTGAAAAAACAGAGTGCAAAAATTATTATTATTATTATTATTATTATTATTATTATTATTATTATTTTACTTTTCACAATTCACTTGGGTCATATGGGTCAATTGTTAAAGACGACCCAACCTATTTGTTTGACGAGTCTGTCGAGTTCAACCTAATTCTGACTTAGACTTGCTAAGCCTTAACCCAAAATCATTATGTTCATGTTAGCTTCGTATTATATTTTTAGGTCTTTAGTTTCCCCCTTGTTGATACAGTTTGATCCTCTCTCTCTTTCTAATTACACACTTCCATAAAAGCTTAATTAGGTACCCTACTTGAGTGGCAAATTTGTTAGAACATTGTTACGAAAAAAAAATTCGGCAACTATGGGTGTCGGGGGGCATTTCGGGAATAACACGGAGCTAATTTTTTTTTAAATATTAAAGTTCTGCGTTTGGGAAACACAGCGAGCTCACCGCGTTTCTCAAACGTGGCACATCCGTTGGCAGATAAAACCTGGGGGAGAACGTGGTTCTACCACGTGGGCCACGTCTGGCACTGGAAACGTGACTGTCAGACGTTTCCCAGTGCCAAACGCGGTGCTTCCACCATTTTTTTTTTAATTTTTGTAGCCGTTGATCAAAGTTGATCAACGGCTAATTTTTCAAATGTGCCTATAAATAACCCAAACCCCCTCTCCCAAAACGTTCACACCACCACCAACGCTCCTCTCTCTCTCTCTCTCTTTCCCAATCAGTTTATCATCCCTCCCAACCAAGCCAGCCATAGACATTTAGGCAAGCTACTGCATTTAGGCAACAGACGGGATTCAAGCTGCAAAATAACAAGTTAGTTAATTTAATTTGTTAGTATAATATATTTGTTAATTGTTAATTTGTTATTTTAATGTGTTTATATTAGTATATTATATTGTTAAACAATTGTGATTACTTGTCAATAATGGTATATTTATTTGTATTTATGTATATTTATGATTTAGTTAGAAAATGATTGGATAATTGCATGTGGACCCCAAGATTGTGCTTATTTATATTTTGAATATTAACAATTAGTAAATTATAATTAGGCCCATGAAGTTATTATAAATTGAACCCAAACTTGTAAGGAATTAAAATTTGACCCAGAAATTTTGCATAATTACATTTTGACCCTTATAATTTGGAAAAAATAGGATTTGGCACCTGAAGTTCTACATAATTGTAAATGAGATCCGAAACATTTACGAAGTTAAAATTTGATCCCATAAATTTGCATAATTACAATTTGGCCGCTATAATTTAGGGTTTAGGGAAATTTGGCTCCATAGAAGTTGTAAATAATTATAAATTGGACCCTACATAACTAAAATTTGACCCCATAAGATTTGGAAAATTACATTTTCACCCCTATAATTTAGGAAAATTACGAATTGGTATCCAAGTTCTACATTACTATAAATTGGACCCGGAAACGATAGGCACATAATTAAAATTTGAGCCTAGAAGTTTTGCATAATTACATGTTGGCCCCTATAATTTAGAAAAATTTAACCCTAAACCTATGAAGTTCTACATAATTATAAAATGGGCTCGAAACTTTTAGATGATTAAATTTTGACCCCATATATAATTGTTGCATATTTACATTTTGGCAACTATAATTTTAGAAAATTGTAATATTTCATCCCTATTTTTTACATTATTATGATTTGGCCCCTAAAATATTAAATAATTACATTTTGACCCCATAAAATATTAAATTTCGAATTTTTACATGATTATGATTTGTCCCCCAAACTATTAAATAATTATATGTAGACCTCAAACGTTTTGCATATTTTGACTTTGGCCCCATTAAATTTTAGAAAATTAGAATTTTGATAATGAAGTTTTGCATAATAATTATGAAAAACTTACATTCATGAAGTCTAAAATAATTATAAATTCATCATCTTGGAAGTTTTGCATATTTACACTTCGGCCTATGTAATTATGAAATATTATAATTAGGCCTTGAAGTTTTACGTAATTACAAATTGGATTCGAAACTTGTACATAGTTAAATTTTTTTTCACCACGAAAGTTTTGAATATTTACACTTTGGCCCCTATAATTACAAATAATTAGGCCCCTAAAATTTTATGTAATTATAAATTGGACCCAAAAGTTGTACACAGTTAAATTTGCACCCTAGAAGTTTTGCATATTTGCACTTTGGACCATATAATTGAGAAAAATGACAATCAGGTCCTTGAAGTCTTACATAATTGTAATTTCGACCTGAAACTTGTATATAGTTAAATTTGCACCTCGAAAGTTTTGCATATTTACATTTGGGCACATATGATTTTAAAATATTATAATTTGGCCCCTGAAATTTTACATGATTATGAATTGACCCCAAAACTGTTAAATAATTAAATTTTCACACCAAAAGCTAATTGAATTTTCTCCAGTCATTTTCATACTTATATTTTGGTTCAGCATTTGATTTCCAACTGTCATAATTAGTTTATAATTAATTACGCTTACGTATTATGTTACATACAAAACTTAATTGGGTACGCATTGGTTAGATTAGGTGAAAAATGTCGAACGATCATACTTTATCAGTTCATTTATATTGGGAAGGAAAAATTGTGTATGCCGGAGGATCAATGTTGTATGACCTGCCTATGCCAAAAAAAGTTTTGTTCCTTAGGCAAAGGGTATGCTTTCAGGAGTTGGTTGATAAAGTTTACAATGCTATGGTGTAGATCGAAATAGATATAAAATTAGTTTGATACTTAGGAGTTGCTTTCAACAACAAGGTGTATTAGTGCTACACCTTTGGATGACGATGACAGAGTGGACACGATGTATTATTTTAAAGCAAACACTCGAGAACCAACTGAGATCTACGTGGAGGTTGAAGAGATCTAAATAGTAGAACATGCAGATACTCAAGGTAATGAAATTGCATGGACACACTTTGATCAAGGCACTAGTCTACGTGGCACGTCGACGATGGAAGAAGCGTGGACATCTGATATGTATAGAGGTTAGTCTGCTCAGCGTGAAATAGGAGATGGTCAGCAGACTAGGAGAGGACGTCGAAGAGGCGACAAGGAACCGTGTTGATTAAGGCACTAATAGCAACGTTGTAGATATGTATCTGTCTTCAACAGGAGAGTTTGTTTGTGGGCAGGATGATATTGATACACCCCTACATTTGTGGTACAGAACCAGAAACTAATGTTCAAGATGATGACATGGACTTCGAACCCGAACCTGAATATGATGAGTCCAAAAATGATATGGAGCAAGGATATAATGAAATTGGACAGGAAGATGCATGAAGACATTTGGATGTGGGTCCTAGTTAGCATGGATAAGCTACGATCCTAGAACATTACAGTATGATGCTGGTGTAGATACAATTTTACAATTTAACCCCTTAAACGGTGGTCCCGTTGAGAGGCTCAATTTGTACAACGAGCAAACGGGTGAAATCCGGTTGGGCATGCTATTTGATTCAAAAGAAAAGTTAATGAAAGCAGTAAGATTGTGGTCTATTAAGGAAAATAGAGAGTACAAAGTTTGAGATAGTACTCCAATCAGTTGGTATGTCCGCTATAAGGCTCGTAATTCAACACCTCCATGTAATTGGCAGTTGAGAGCGACATTGCGTAGATCTCATAATATGTGGATGATAGTTACTCTTACAAATCAACATACATATGCTCGGGTCAACAACAGGAATGATCATTGGCAGTTGAGCTCTAAATTCATTACTGAGTACATTTTTACTCACATTAGTAACGGTCCACTATTCAAGGTGAACGAGATTCAAGCAACAATTAAGCAGCAATTGCATTGCAATATCTCCTACAATAAAGCTTGGTACGCGCGTTGCAGGGCCATTGATATTATATACGGAGATTGGCCATCGTTTATATACATTCTTCCGACATACATGGAAGAGTTACAATGCAGCAATCTAGGAACAGTTGTTGTGTAGGCCCCACATCTTGACAGCAATCCGTACAACGTAATTTTTTACTATATATTTGGTCTTTCGGTCTACCGTATCAAGCCTTTCAATTAAAATCGGTGATACGTGTGGAAGGCACTTTTATGAAACGAGCGTACCAAGAAAAATTACTTATTGCAGTCGGATACGATCCGTGTAATCACCTCATGCCCCTAGCACTTTGTCCTCGTTGACAAGGAGAACAAATCGAAACTGGTCTTGATTTATGAGGTTATTGTGCATTACGTTTGCGGCAACATTGAAAAGTGTTCGTCATATCTGATAAGCACAAGTCAATTATTCATGCAATGAATGACACTTGAGGAATAGCGAGAACCAACGGGGAGTCCATTGCTTCTGTCGCGTTCATGTGCAAAGTAATTTGCACAAAAATTTAAGAATAACAACGGTAATGTCCAAATCATTCCAACAGACATAACGACATTATGATTTTTCAAAAATTTTCACTCACTCCTTATAGCGTATAATTATTGTGTAGATTGAAGAAGTTGTTATGGCAGCTAGAAAGGCCAACCAGCATTATAAGTACAACTACTACATGCAACAAATACAAAATTTGAATGAAAAAGCATATAATTGGCTAACAGGCATAAATGTTAGGCTCAAATAATGGGCCCTCTACAAGGACGACGGTAGCCGTTAGGGAGCATACAATGACAAATATGGCAGAGTGTTTCAACAAGATGCTTAGGGATGCCCAATTGTTGCCTATCACTGCATACGTTCACTTTACATTAAGCCAAACTGTGAAACTTTTTGTGAAGAATGCGAAATTAGCGTGTGATGTGCAATACCCACTTCCAAATACAATTGCTCGAAATATGTGGCGAATGAGCAAAAAGGTAAAAGACATCAAGTCGGTATATATGATCTTGGAGCAGGTATTTTCTGCATTACTATTGGCCATAGTCACGGTCACAAAGGCAAGAAAAAGCAAATTGTAGATCTACAAAAGTAGGATTGCACATGTCGTAAGTTTCAGCTACTCCATTTCTTTTGTTCGCATGCGATGGCAGTATGTTCTATCTTCTGAATAAATCCTATAGATCTTGTCGGGAAGGAGTATACTTACGACTTATATCAAGCATCATTTGGGGTCAATTTTATCCTCTCAGAGATCAAAACTACTGGCCGCCATTGGAATCGAATTTGACAATCAATACTAGTCATTTAAAACAAAGGTGACCGGGACCATTGCACACTGTAAAAATTCAGAATCAGATGGATCGCAGATGTCCTAATGCACCACGTCGATGTAGCAACTGTTCATAGCCCAATCACACGGCACCCAATTGTCCTTTTGCTGGATATTTTAATCGTTAAGGTTTTAAGGTTTATGTCATTGTAAAGGGAGTAAGTACTCTGTATTTATTTTTCAATTTAAGCTGTGTGTAATCATTTAAAAGTAAGTTTTATGTTCCTAAAAACTAAATTTAGTAATTTAATAAAATTTAAGGGTTTCGCCTTCCCTCGTGTACGAGGTTTGCCATTTGATAAAACACACCCATTTTATGCTTTTAATTTTTAGTTTTCTGTTATTTGGGTTTTAGGGTTTTAAGGTTTTGGATTTAGGGTTTAGGGTTTAGTTATTAATTTTTTAGGGTTTGTTAGGGTTTAAGGGTTTAGTTATTAGTTTTTTAGGGTTTTAAGGTTTAAGGGTTTAGGGTTTAGTTAGGGTTTAGGGTTTATCCTTAGGATTTTGGTTAGTTATTATTCAATCATTAATAATTTGTATATTTTGTATGTATGATTATTTTTTATTGTACGAACATTTATGGGTTGTATTTGTTACTAATATTTTGTTTATTCTTTATATGTGTAGGTGCGAGCTCATATACAGCTCGGCCGCATGAGCGTGAGTATTTGAGCCCCCATTCAGGGTCCTATAAATAATATGTATTACACCTTCAGCCACAGAATAGATCTGTAGCGAATTTTCATGGTGAGGGCGTTGAGCTCGATGTGAAGAGGTGCTATAGACATTTTTGGCAGTTCGTGTAGGATATTAACCCTCGAATTCTTCACTTTATGAACATTGCTGGATTTGGAGAAGTTTACCGTGTAGGTTCGTTTAAATTAGACCACGATCTTATTAATGCATTTATCTAGCGCTGAAGGTAGGAAACCCATACATTTCATCTTCCTATTTGCATTAGTGAGGCTACCATCACCTTACAGGACGTTGAGGTGTTGTGGAGCTTGCACGTGGACGGTTTATTTGTTACATTAGTCCACCGTTCGCAGAGCACGGCACAGCAATAGCAACAAGCTTATGATTTATTGGGATTCTAGTAAGTAGAAATCAATTCAAGGAAACCAAGATGAAGCTAGTTGCCTTGTACGAGCACTTAGACAATAATTCACTACCACCGAATGCTCCTATTCAAACAGTTCAGCAGTATGCTCGCATGTATATATTGATGTTACTTGGTGGGCAATTATTTGCAAATACGTGTGTGAATGTCATACATACCACATGGCAACATATGTTGGTCGATTTTGAGGCGATGGGGCAAATATAGTTGGGCGAGTGCCGTGCTCACCTGCTTGTACAGGTGCATGTGCCATGTATCGCTTGCAAGCACTAGGACCACAGCAAGACCATACATGCTACTTTAGTTAACAAAAAAAAAAATCAATATTTACCTCATGTAATGAAATATTATCAATTTGTTAAATTATTTACAGCCTAACTTAATTGTCTTATTTTAATAGCTTTGGGCATGAGAGCGGTTCTTGACCATTCAACCTCATATTACCTAGGCGTGACCGCCGAGTGATTATCCTAGGGGAGGTAGATAGGTAATTCGGCGCACTATGAAAAGTGCCTCAGTATGTAGTAAGTTATTATAGAGATCAGCTATTGCTGTTGCAAGCTGATCAGATAGTTTGATTTTATATTTTTTAAAAATTACCTATACGATATATGATTTTTTATCTGACGATAACGGTTGGGGTTTCGTTGCAGTTCATATGGATACCATACATCGACGATGAGCTGGCATCTCTACCCCAGTATTGCACAGCAAGTGCACATATTTGGAGGTCTAGAGTCCCACTCATATTTTGGTGCATCATTGAATTTCATTTCCCAAATCATGTCATAAGACAATTAGGAATGTGCCAACATATTTTAGAAGAGGTCGACACTAATCCTGGTAAATTGCATTCCCTTGGACTATCAAGACGTGGAGGACAGGATTAGAGTTATTATCTCAGGTCTTGGATCGATTACTGGCATTCACGTGCAGGATCGGTTGTTACAGGTGAGATTACGAATACACTCCAATCATCGACTGAGTATCTGTGTTAGTATTATCGCTATACGATCTTATATATTACTCTTCCTATCCATCATACTCAACGTGATGGCCTCCAGGGCGTTTTCGGCCAACATGAGTACATGGTAATGATAATATATCTTTAACATTCTATCTTTTATATCATAAGTCATGTGAGTGAATTACTGATAATTTGTATTTATGTGATTTACAGATGAGCAGCATGCACAGAATCGCGACCCGTCTTCGTCATATTGACCCGGATGATATTTCTCATCCTACTTTGACGACGATCATGGACGAGGCATTTGGGTCCATGCAGTATTTAGGGAATTCAAATCGTATGCCCTAAATTGCCCAGATCCACGGCAGCACACTGGTGCCTCTACATTACACACTTCTTAGTATTAGAGGCCAATCACACATGTCCCTGGCCAGGCTGGTGCCTCGTCTAGTGGACACTGATGTCGTCACCGGCATAGATTTCATTATGAAGCCGTACATCAAGAGCAAGTAACTCCTACTAGATACCACGCTTAGACGATGCATAGTAGTGCATAGATCCCGCTTTCGGGAAGCACAACAGTTGTATACGATTCGTACTACTCTATGACTATACATGCGGGTGGTATTTCTATCACTGGACACCAGGTACATTTGGCTTCACTTTCTGCTGGATTTGAGTAGCACCCTATATTCCAGTTTCTCAGTGGTGATGCCGCGTGAATTTTTATGATGGAGATGTTGTCCACATTATTTCACCTCAAGTTCTCATTACATATACCTACCTTAAGTCCATCCATCTCTATCATGGTCCATCATTATATTCAAGATACTCATGATGCTGAAGAATCAGGTGATGATGAGGACCGACGAAGATGAACCTCCAGCACATCCTAAGGTGCATGCTCTACGTGCGATTAGGAGGCCCAAAAGATTTTGTTGCTCATCGACGCCTCAAGACCCAAATTAACAACAATTTCGTTGGCGTTAGGGGCATTTGATAGTTTTTATACTTGTAAATTCAAATTTTTTTTTTACACAATTTGATAAGCAATTGTAAATTGATAAATTTTTCATTTATAAAGTATTTTACTAGTTTATACCTACAAAAACTATTTTCATATAATTTTTTAAAGCAGCCCAAATCTACCCGACAAATATCAAAAATTAAGAAAATACTAAAAATGCAAATTATGGTATATTGTTAACAAATTTCTATCCAGAAAATTCTTGTTTGTCAAAATGTAATTCACTTCAGGAATTGTCTAAAAACATAAAAATTCGGATTTAAGAACCAAATAGAATTAAAAGAAAAAATATTTTTTAACCCCAAAAAATTATCATATATTGGGAATATACCTATAAATATGAAATCTAAATATAGGATTAAAAATACCATTTTGTCCTTTAATTCACACAATTTTGGAAAAAAATAGCGCTGTGTTTCGCCTTAAAGAAATTACAAAAATTTGAAAATCCATACAAGGGTGAAAAATCGGAATTAAAAAAATTGTGAAAAAATGTGTTTATGTTCTAAATTTTTCATTTTGCACATATAGCTACACATTCGCTATTTTTACCTTAAAATCAGATTTTGACATTGAAAAATATAAATGAGGGGCCAATTTTTTGTATTAGCAATACCTCTATAACTGCACATTCACTATTTAAATAAAAAATTCTACAACTCAAATACAATCCTTGTACATTATATATACGATTTGAACTATCTCAATTATTTTGAAAAATAAAACCTAGAAACTTACCAAAAACACTAACTTTCAAACCCCTAAAACCCTAAATCCAAAACCCTAATCCTAAACCAAAACCAAAACCCTAACCCTATCCCCACCCCCAAACCCATGGACACGGCTACAAAAAGGGGAAAAAAAAAAAGAAAAATAAGCGCCGCGTAAACGTGGAACATGATTATTTAAAAAAAAAATCAGCGCCTATAGATTTCTAAAATTCCCCCCTGACACCCACAGTTGCCGTTTTTTTTGTTTCCTAACAATATTCTAACAAATTTGCCTACTTGAGTATGCTAGTGTGAAAATAAAAAATTGAACTCCTCTCTTTAGGGTGGCCATGTATTGAAGCGTCAGCATCAATCTTTCACTTCCATTTATTTGTTCCATTTTTGGCTAGACCCGATTAAACAAAGTAATTGTTCATTTTAAACTCTTATGCTTCACCAAAATCCACCAAGCAACTCATTCAAATAGTGTATTTTTTTGCGATTTACAATCTTAATTATTTGTTCCTTATCGAATTAAACACATCAAATGAAAATTAATGATAAAAATTTAAATTAGGTGTCCGCAGTGCACAAGACTCCAAGAAGCTCATTGAGAAAAGGAATCTACAAATCTTGCAAAGAAACTAGCATGTAGTTTTGTAGTGGAGTCACTAAACTAGAAATATTTTTCTTACTGATTGAATGATATAGAAAGCAAATTGTATGTGGACATTTAAGTGGTAGAAACGAGCACAAGGATAATTTCTACCTATGAGAAAAGATCAAGCTTAGAAACATGTATTAGATTTTTAGTTTGACGTGGGCTTACATTAATTATGATTAATAGTTGAGATAATATGGTCAAATATGAGACACAAAGTGGGCCATTATTTTGGTTTAATTATTGAGCCTATTAATCTAATATAATAGGTTGTGGATTAATTATGTAGACCTATTAGGTCCATTAGGATTGTAAGATGGAAACCGTTATGTGTCTAATAATATATAAGAAGTGTTAGGTTCTCTCTCTAAGGATTTGAATAACGACTAAATTAAGTTTTTTTCTCTCTCTCTCTAACGTCTGAGAGATTTAGTCACAAGATCTGGAGAGAAGAATTTGGTGCACTTGATCATTGATTGTGTTCTTGCTTCCATTTAACATGGTGTTGAATCAAAAATCAAGTTCTATCTAATTTTCTCTAAATTGGTATTATAAGTATTCATGTATGATCTTGGGTGTAGAATAAGTTTTATTCTAACAATTGGCATCAGAGCCTGTATACATTATCTTAGAATCTTTTTAAGAGTAATCTTTATTAGATTATATGTGTGTTGTCGATTTTATTTCTATAGAATGGTATCGGCAATATAAAGAAAATACCATTAGCGACTTTGTGTTGTTGGGCAATATAAGGAAAAATAGCACCAGCGATTTTTGTTTGTTCTTGATGGGTGAGGCTAGTAACGGATGATCTCTATTGCACAAAAGAAAATTTAAGTCCTTGATTGATTCCGATCACGTGTAAAGTTTGTTTCTGTTTTATGGCTTTGACAGAAGATTAATGATTCCTATGTTGCAGTGACTAAAGCCTCTGATTTACTAATTAAAATTCTGCTTTATGTTTCTCTTGGACCGTTTGCATCAAGCACTTTAAGATAACGTGGCAATTTTAATTGATACCCTAGCCGTGATCTATTTCCCACAACCAAGACACACGTGCTAGGGTACTGGTGCAATTTTTATTTTGCAAGTCTATTTTAGTTAAGGCTTGTCGAAAGTTCTAGTCTTGAGTCTGGTGAAGTTTACCACTTTCATGTTGTGTCATAAGAATAATAAATAATAAAATCAACAGCTTACAATTTGCAATCTGTTAGCCGTTTGTCTCAGCTTTTAGTATGCAAACTTTCTTATTGGATTAATTTGCATGTTATTATACTTAAAGAACCGAGACAAATATAAGATTAAAGAGATTAATTTTGAATAACATTGTTTAATAGCCTACTTATAACATTAATCTCATAAGGTTGTATAAAGCCATAATAAGGTTTAATTTCATGTGACAAACATGAAATTATATTTTATGTGACATTAGAGATAATTATACTTTAATATCTCATAAAGTTTAATTTTTATGCATTTAGCATTTTTAAGTGTCACATTGGGGAGAATTTTGTTGTCTCTCTCATAAAGTTAGATCACAATGCTTTAGCTTATTTATTTTGGTAACATTATTGAGAGATATTCAGTATATCTTATACGGGTATGTTACATGAGGGTGTAATTGTTGACATTTATGACCCCATGTCTATAAAGTTAAATCACACATTAAAGATAATTTTTATGGGTAATATAAAGTGTATCCCGGCATTAAAGAGAATTTTATGAATTGATTGAGCTATTGCCACCAAAGTGGTCTGCTCATTTAATTTATAGAATTTTAAACTTTAATGGTGAGGGATGTCTCTGATTAAGTACAAAATTTTTCTGCCCAAAGGTGTTGATTTTGTATGAGTTCTAAAGATGATACATGAAACATATGATTGGGAAGTGACATGTCTGAGTGGTCTACTCACCCCAAGGTGGTAGATTTGTGAAAATAAGAATATATTCTCAGATTGTTTGGAATTGCATGTTATGTATTCTGCCCAAAAGTGTTTCATAATAATGTATCTAAATTCTCAACTGTGATTTTTTATTGACTTTTATCAATATTACCCTGTGGTTTGCTAATATAATGCATTATATTTGATTTATTCAGTCACCTTTTTTGTCAACAATAACATAGTCATTATTGAAGTCTTGACTACTTCAAACTTTAAGAAGTGGAAGCAAGATGTGGAATTTGCCATTGAGATGGCAGATGTGGATTTGGCTATGACCACATCAAAGCCAGCTAAACTTATTGATGCCAGTCCTGATGCACAGAAACAAACACGTGCAGCCTGGTGGAGATCAAATCGCACATGTTATCTCCCAACGAAAAGGTCAATTCCTGAACACTTGTTGAGTGGTCTTCCTAGTACTAATGTGGCTAAGGAGTTATTGACTGCCGTATCCCAAAGGTACAAAGTCTCATCAAATGCTGAAATAGGAACATTGTTGAGGGAGCTTTATTCCATGAGGTATGATGGAGTTAGAGGCATCATGGAATACATCATTAAGATGGTCCACTATTAGACTAAACTAGAAGACCTTAATATTTCTCTCCCTGATGCCTGTTTTGTGTATCAAGCATTAAATACCCTCCTGCAGATTTGGGTTTACTCTTAACCATGTACAATTCTCAAGATGAGGCATGGGGTATCAATGACTTGATCACAAAGTGCGTTGCTGAAGAGAAATTGAAAAATGAGAAACAAGAAGCTGCTCTCATTATGTCCAAGCCTAGCAAGAAAGGAAAGGGTAGAAATCTAAATTTTCTACTCTTGTGAATGTTCAGAACAATAACATTGGTCAGTCAAATGCTGTGGGTGTCAATAAACCTGCTTTTAAGAAAGATAGGTGCCACTTCTATAAGAAAAAAAAGGTCATTTTAAAGCGAACTGCCTCAAATATAAAGTTTGGTTAGAGAAACGTGAAAACAAAGGTAACTCTTTGGCTCTTGTTTTATATGAATCTAGTTTAGCTACTGCCCCATCCAGATCTTGGTGGCTTGACTGTGGAGCAGCTAATCATGTTGCATTCACTATGCAGGAATTCATAAGCAGGAGGAAGCCAAATAAATATGAGAGTAAACTTTTGGTTGGCAACAACATAGAGGTGGACGTAGAATTCATAGGAGTAGTTTGTTTAAATCCAAATTCTAATTTTAAACTTATTTTAAGAAACATTTCTATGTACCATCTTTTAGACGAAATTTAGATTCAGTTTCAGTTTTGGACAAAGAAGGCTACACTTTTGGTATTAAAAACGGGAATGTTTCCTTATCTTTTGGTTCAAATGTTATTGGCCATTGTGTTTTTTTATATGATTTATATAGATTGTATTTAATTTCAAATGAAATTTATTCCACTGCATGTAATGTTGAACAAAAAAACCCCTAATTAAGGAAAAGTCTTTCATGTTGTGGCATAAAAGATTAGGTCACATTTCTAGAAAAAGAATAGAAAGGTTGATAAAGGATAACATCCTTTCTACTCTTGATTTTGATGATCTTGAAACATGTGTTAACTGTTGTAGGGGAAATATGACCAAGATTAAGAAAGAAGGTTCAGTTCGTAGTAGTGATCTTTTACAGATTATTATACAAATATAAGTGGCCCTTACTCACCCACTATATGCAATAATAAGTATTTTATTATATTCATTGATGATTTTTTTTTATATAGTTATTTGTTCTAGATTAAGGAAAAGTCTGAAGCATTATTGCTCAGTTTACCATGTCAGGAAGTCCTGAACAGAATAATGTTGCTGAAAGGAGAAATAGAACACTCAAAGATATGATGAGAAGCATGCAGAGTAGGGCTAATCTTTTTAGTTATCTTTGGGGTAAGGCTATTAAAACAGCTTTAGATATCCCCAATAGAGTGCCTAGTAAGTCTGTTGCTAAAACTCGTTTTGAGTTGTAGACTGGACGTAAGCCTAGCCTCAATTATTTTGAGTATGAGGATGTCCTTTCAAGATACGTCTTTATAATCCTTATGCAAGTAAGATGCATTCTAAATCTACTCATTGTTATTTTTTTAGATATTTTGAGCATTCCAAAAGTTATAAATTTTATTGTCAAGATGGAGATGCTAGAATTGTAGAATCACAAACAGCAAAGTTTTTGGAACATAATGTGGCTGATAAAAGTGACTCTAATACCGCAAACGAGAATACACAAGTTATAACTGTTTATGTTTCTCAACCTATAGATAAAAATTTTGTGAAGCCTGAACCTGTGGTTGCTCCCATAGAGGGACAAGAACCTCCTATTGTTACTAAGGTTCCTCAACCACAAGATACAGTTAAACAGATTCCACTTATCAGGGAGAGAAGATTTGCTATCTCATCAGATTTCGTGGTATATTTATGAGAATATAATTATGATATTGGCCATGTTGTTGATCCAATTACTTTTACAAAAGCTGTTTTTGGTCCTCAATCTAACATATAGTGGGATGCAATGAGGGATGACATGCAATCTATGGAGCATAATGGTGTTTGGGAGCTTGTTGAGTTGCCTAAAGGTTGCAAATCTATTGGATGTAAATGGGTTTATAAAACTAAAAAGGACTTCAAAGGGAAAGTTGAGATGTTTAAAGCCAAATTAGTTGCTAAAGGTTATACTCAAAGAGAAGTGATCAATTTTAATGAAACTTTCTCTCCTGTGTCCTCTAAGGATGCATTTAGAGTACTTATGGCACTTGTAGCTCATTATGATTTAGAATTACATCAAATAGATGTTAAAACTGCCTTTCTCAACGGAGACCTTATTGAGAAGGTTTATATAGTGCAACCTGAAGGATTTATAGATGATGGCAATGATCATCTAGTTTGTAAACTTAAAAAGTCTATTTAAGGGCTCAAACAAGCATCCAAACAATGGTACTTGAAATTTGATGAGATAATTACATCTTTTGGATTTGTTGAAAATAAAGTGGACAGGTTATATCTCAAGGTAAGTGGGAGCAAATATATCTTTCTCATTCTTTATGCGGATGATATTTTGCTTGTAAGTAATGATCTAGACATGCTATATAAGGTTAAGCAGCTATTGTTTAGACAATTTGACATGAAAGACCTTGGAGATGCATCTTTTGTTCTAAGTATTGAAATCCAAAGAGATAAGTCTCGAAACTTGTTGGGTTTCTCTTAAAGGGCATACATTGATCGCATAATTAAAAATATGTAATATACATAATAGTAATCCTGGAACTTACCAATCTTTAAGGGTGACAAATTGAGTTTGGAATAGTGTCCTAAAAATGATGTTGAGAGAGAGTCAATGAAGAATATTCCTTATTCTAGTGTAGTAGGGAGCCTGATGTATGCTCAGGTTTATACTAGATTGCATATTTCCTTTGAAATAGATCTCTTGGGTAGATATTTATTTAATCCTGGATGGGACCAATGGGTTGCTGTAAAAAAAGTTTTGAGATATTCAAAGGGGACTCAAGACTATATGTTAACGTATATGAGGGTTAAAAACTTTGAACTTATGGGATACACAGATTCTAACTTTGCTGGCTGTAAAGATGATAAAAGATTCACATCTGATTATATTTTCACATTGGGTGGTGGTGCATATCTTGTAAAAGTGTCAAGCAGACGCTATTAGCTTCATCCACTATGCAGGCTGAGTTTGTAGCATGTTATGGAGTAGCTACACAGGGTGTATGGTTACACAATCTCATTGCTGAGATGACCATTGTCAGTTGTGTGTCAAGACCAATTCGAGTATACTATGATAATATTACTGCTGTATTATTCACTAAGAATAATAAAAGTATCATAGGGTCAAAGCATATGGAAATCAAATACTTGACCATAAAAGAGTTGATAAAGAAAGATGACATAGAAGTAGAGCATATTATGACTAAATGTATGATTGCTGATCCTTTAACTAAGGGACTCCACCTTGTTGCCTTTGAAGGGCATGTTGCTAGCATGGGATTGGTTGAGTCATTTGATGTCCTTAGTTAGTGGGAGTCAGTATATATATTTGCTCTACTTATTTTTGTTATGTTTGAGACATCATTTGATGTATTTGGATTATTATGAATTTTGATAATAATAATAATTATTAATGATTTAGTCATATGGTATTTTATATTTTTGTAAAGTCTTAGGACATTTGTCAATCTTAAACAAAAGCCTAGGGCTTTTATCGTTAGGCTTATGTGTATGTCTTGTAACATATAAATATATCCTGAATATAAAGTTAATTTTAAGACATATTGGTTTAAATTATTTAAGCCATAAAATATTTCTCTTACATACTTGTGATGCATAAAGTAGAAAACTTAGTGACGGACAAGTAAATAACACATTATATAAACCATAAAGCTAGTGCTATTGTTACTTGCTACACTACCACATCTAGTTCATGTGTGTAGGATTCATTAGTATTTGTAACCATAGAAAGAATCGTGCATTAATTAATACAAATTCTGCTATGATTCAATATTGAGGATCTTGTTTGACAGAATAGTACTTTAGAATAGTCCCTTGACCAATATATATTGAGTTCATAAAGTTTTAAGTATTATCTTGGCATAAAGAATTAATTACAATTAATGTTGTCCAAGTGGGAGAATGTTAGATTTTTAATCTGATGCGGGCTTACATTGATTATGATTAATAGTTGAGATAATATGATCAAATATGAGACATAAAATGGGCCATTATTTTGGTTTAATTATTGGACTTGTTATTCTAATATAATAAGATGTGGATTAATTGTGTAGGCCTGTTAGGTCCATTAAGGATTGTAAGTTGGAGATCCTAACGTGTCTAATATATAAGGAGTGCTAGGTCCCTCTCTAAGGATCTGAATAATGACTAAATTAAGTTTTTCTCTCTCTACCATTTAAGAAATTTAGTCACAAGATTCGAAGAGAAGAATCTGGTGCACTTGATCATTGATCATGTTCTTGCTTCCATTCAACATGGCGTTGGATCAAAAATTAGAATATATCTAATTTTCTTTTAAATTGGTATTCTAAATATTCATGTATGATCTTGGCTGTAGAATAATTTTTATTCTAACAACATGCAACGTACAAAAGTCGAATGACAGGCCACATAAAGTCCCCTAATACATAACTCACTGCGTAAATTATGTACTCGATCCGGTAACTAGAGGAAAAATGTGATTTATTTGTCCATTTGTTTGTGTTGGGCACGGGAGTATGCAAACTCATCTATTACTAC
Organism: Mitragyna speciosa; assembly: GCA_024721245.1. Lineage (NCBI taxonomy): Eukaryota > Viridiplantae > Streptophyta > Magnoliopsida > Gentianales > Rubiaceae > Mitragyna > Mitragyna speciosa. The sequence continues at coordinate 4,886,917 of CM045568.1, forward strand.
CAGGTAGGGACAACCCAAGATTTTAAATTAAGCTGGTTGATATATCTGTGTAGTAAAAAAAAAAAGTGAAATTTTATTTAATAATGTTTAAACAATAAAAAACTTACAATTTTTATATTCCTCTTTGTAGGAAATAAACCAAAGTTGATTTGTAATTGGTTAGGAAACTAATTTATATTGGGATTTATTTTTGTAATTGAAATAGATTTGGTATAGGATTAGGAAGTTTAGTTTGATGAGGATTTAGAAATTGAATAGCTATAAATATGTGAGGTTGGCCGGATGGTTTGATATGTGAGAAAAAAAGGCTCTACAATTGTCATTAAATAAAAAAGTATTCGCCTCCATGTTTTGGCCGTGACTTCAAGTCTCTAAACACCAAACCCCGTGATGTGTTGGTGCTTTTTTGTTTTCCAATTTCCGATCCCAATTTCCATCGTAGTGTTTCGTTAATTGATGGAAACATCTTTTGTTTTCTTTCTTACGTTATTACTTCGTTTGATCTTTCTTTAGTTCTTGTTATTTTTCTTAAATATCTTTTAAGGGCCTACAAAGTGGTATTAGAGCTCTTGTGAGATCCTCAGAAAATCTAATCCATGCATAATTTATATCATTTATATGAGTGTCCCGTTTTTGTCTTTCATGGCCAAAATAATTTTGAGGTGACGGAGAAACGGGGACCCTAGGATGACGATGCTTCTAAAACCTACGAATCTTGACACAAGAATCTTCCCAAAAGGACCGTCTTGAAGATTAGGGTGTAAATCAATCCAAATCCTCCCGTAGAAATGGATCAATTTATCTATGAATAATTTGACCCCAACCAAACCCATTGATCGAAACCAAATCAATAGAAAACCCTAGACCCTTACCAAACCTGTTGATAAAAACCCAAGGTATAACCTCACAAGAATCACTCTTGAAAAGTTGGAAAAAGTTCTCATCCCAAGAACTCACGAAATCCCTTAAGGGGAGAAAAACCAATTTCATTGATTTAAATCATAATTCAACATAAACTTAATAATAAACGACAATAGTTAGCCTTTGTATAGACATACATACCCTAAGAAACATAAATGAAAAGTTTAAATTAAATATAACTTAAAACTAAACTAAAACTAATTAAAACAATAAAACATAAAGTTTCCTATTTAGGCCGCTGGGAAGGCCGCGGCACGGCCTCGGCCGTGGCTTCCATTAGAATCAAAAGTCTTTGATGGCAAACTTGGAGAATTAGGCCGTGTGGAAGGCCGCGGGATGGCCTGGGTCGCAGCCTCCATCAGAATGTCCGCGGCTGGCTTCTAGTCTTGTCCGTTGAAAATTTGTCCTCGCACTTTGGACCTAAAATGTGACTACCAACCTTTGCCTTCTTGAATGGATACCAAATGGTGAACTTCCAATGCCCGAATACCTTGTTGGGAACACTTTGAGACCTCCAATTTGTATAGGATGACGCTATCCGTTGGCAAAACTTCAAAATTTGAGATAAGCGTCACCACACATGTATCATGAGGCTTGGTGCAAGCAAATGAAGGATTTTTTTGGGTGCATTCGTGTTTGGCCAATTGTTGAAATAGGATTTGAAGAACCCGTAGAAGGTAGTAAATTGACAGATGAAGAACTCAAAGAGTTGGAGAGAAATAGACAATTGGGTCACAAGGTATGTCACTGCCTCAACACCAAAGTCCAATTGCATGTATTTAACAATTTCATGAATGCCGAGACAGTGAAGAAGGCTTGGACAATTTTGGTGAATTCAAATAGAGGTAACGTTGACGTGAAAAGAGTTAAATTGCAAGAATTTAGGAGGCAGTACGAGTTGGCCCAAATGAAACCAACGGAGGCAATTAAAGAATTTTTTGAGAGGATCAATGACATCGTTGGTGGCATGCGAACGAATGGTGAACAATTGGAGGATGTTAAAGTGGTTTAAAAAATTTTGTGATCACTTAGTGCAAAATTTCACACCAAGAAAACCGCTCTTGAGGCTACCAAAGATTTGAAAACCTTGAGAATTGATGATCTAGAAGGTGAGTTGGTGACTTATGAGATGTCTCTGAATCAACAGTCGGCAGATGTAACAGAAACGGCTTTGCAGGCTAAGGTCAATCAACCCAAAGGAAAAGGTGAGGCTTCAAATCTGACTGATGCAAATCAACGAGGCCAGAATTTCAGAGGTAGAGGCAATTTTAGAGGCTGTGGCAGAGGTAATTTTTCTGATCAATAGAGAAATAATTTTAATAGGGAGTAGCAGAATAATCAACAAATTAATTTTCAAAGGCGTGATAAATCTAAAGTTCAGTGTTTTATTTGTGGCAAAATTGGGCATTACCAGAATGAGTGTTATTATAATAAAAAAAAAAACACAAATTTTCATGCAAAAGTGGATGAAAATAATGATGGGGATAAACATGATACTTTGTTGTTTTCTACTTCTGGCATTGAAGAAGATAGAATGAATGATTGGTTTATTGATTCTGGCTATAGCAATCACATGTGTGGAAATAACGAGATGTTTTCTGATTTGGATGTGTCCTTTAAAACTTTTGTGAAATTTGGGAATAATGCTAGGGTGCCTGTTCTTGGAAAGGGAAAAATTAGAATCACATAGAAAGATGGGACTTCTAATTGTATATCTGATGTGTTTTATGTGCCAAGTTTGTATCACAATTGGTTGAGTTTGGGGCAGTTATCTGAGCAGGGATATGATTTGCACTTTAAAAATGATGTTGGCATTATCAGTGATGATAAATTGGGACTAATTGCTAAGGTAAAAATGAACCATAGTGGTTTGTGGCCTATTTCTCTTAACTGTGGTGATTTACCGTGCTTTAGTTCGGTAAATTTTGATAATAATTGGTTGTGGCACCTACATTTTGGACACCTAAATTTTGGGAGTTTGAAATTTCTTGCGAGAAAAATTTTGGTTATTGAATTGCCATTTATCAATTTTCCTGACAAGTAGTGTGAGTCTTGTAGACATTAAATTTTGACACACCATTTATTTTTCAAACACTAGGGGCATGTTTATATTTTTGGGTCAAATTCTAATTTTTCAATAAAAAGGGGAACAAAATTAGTAATTTTGGAGGGCAAAATAGTAATTTTTAACTGTAAATATTTTTTCGTTAGCTTTGGGGGTTTTAAATTCATATTTTTATTTTCATACGTATTTTTTAATTTTTTGTGATTTTTTCAGATTTAATTGGTATTCTTTTTATATTTTACTAGCAAAAGGGTAAAATGGTAATTTTGCCTCGCGAGCACCATTTTAGCTCATTTTAAGTCTCAAATTTATTTTTCTAATTATTTATACATGTCTCTAAATTTTTTTGATTTTTTCTAGGACGATTACTATTTTTTCTGTAAATATTGCATTCAAGGCAAAATCATCATTTTACAGTTTAAATTCATTTTTTGCCAATTTTTTAGTCATAAATGCATTTCTTAGGATTTTAAGTTTATTTTTAATTTTTTATAATTTTTCGAGGTCAATAGCTATTTTTCTGTATATTTTCGTTGTCTAGGGACAAAATCGTCATTTCACACCCTAAACGCGTTTTTGATCAGTTTTAAGCTCTAATCTTTATTTTGAAGTCTACTTTCAATTTTTTGGCAAATTTTGGAGTTTACTGTCATTTCTTTGTATTAATTTTTTATTTTTTGTGTTACAAATATATATATTTTAAATAAAATTAGAATTTTTATTACGGGTGGCATTTTTGTTATTTTGTAGTATTCTCGGTGACCAAGACAACTTGCTCTATAAATACTCCCATTAAAATCAGAAAAAAAGAGAGAAAAATTAAAAACCCTAAAACACATCCTTATCTAAATTATAAAAGATCAAAACACACACTTATACGCTAATAAAAAACACACACAAAGCCATCGTTTTTCTCTATTCTGGTTACTGTTCATCTTCAACCTCAAGGCTGTTACTGTTCATCAAGCTTAAAAAGGTGAGTTCTTCGCTTTGTTTTGATGCATTTTTTTTCATATTTTTACCTGAAAATTTGATTATGTATTTTGGAATTTTAGTTGGGTTTTTTTTGAAATTTTTTCTGTTCTTGTTCTTGGGTTTCTGCTTCTGTTTTTTGTATTTGTTTTTGGGTTCGTTCCCGGGAGTTTGGTTCTTCATCATCTTTAACCAAAAGCCCCACCTTTAATCACCACCTCCCTCAACCTCTTTTCTTCTCCACCATCATCATATGCTACTCCTTTCCACCTGTAAGGTAATAGCATAGGTAACGCAGCGGAAAAATAAAATTTTATTAACTTAACCATGGATCTTTTTGACATATCTATATGATTATCAAGGATGTTTGCATGAAAATTACCCTAAGCATAGAAGATTTCTATGCTACTAGGCAAAGATCCTTCGAAGAATATGTTAGATCAACTACAAAAGCCCTCCAAGCGTAGAACCTCTAACGATATCCACACGAACAACTTCTTTGGGAACTTTGTAAGCTTGCTTGTTTTGACTTTTGAGTGCTAGCTCCCTTGAATTATTTAAGAACACAAGAAGAAGAAACACCTAACAATTAGGAGGGAGAGAGAGAGACGCCTAGAGAGAGAAAGTGACGTGCCTCTTTCTTCAATCTTTTCTCTCACTAGTTTTCTTTTTGTGTTGCAATAATAATTCAAGAGTCAAAGCATGAACCTATTTATAGAAGAAGCATTCTAGTTTTTTAGGAATAAAGCTAATTGGAAACCAAGAAAATTTAGGTAACTTACTTTAAGCTAAACCTTCTCCTTTAGGAAATCTATTCTATAAGGAAACCAATTAGTTACTTTATTTTTTTTAGGAAACCAATTTCCTATAAGACTTAGAACATTTATAAATAAGTCATTTAAGTTAATTTATCTCATAAATTAACCCCATAAGTATCTCATACTTATCTTAATTACATTTTAACCCAAAGATTTTGTTCTTTATGTGTGTGACCCATTAGGTTCCATTCACGTTGGCAATAAGTATAAATTATAACTCATTAATTGAGCTAGATAAATTAAACACTTTAATTTATCATTAATTCACTAATTAATCAATTCATACTTATAGATCATGAGTGACATCTAACAATGCATCTTTACCACCCAAGTGAATAGGAAAGTCATATGGTAGACCATACCCTTCAATGACAATGCTACCGTGTAATTAATATCATTTTACCATACTATATCTCAATTAGTCTAAAAGTATAGTATATACTATTAAATAACTAATTTATATTTTCTTGTTCCAGAAACATAATTCCCCATGATGTATAACCTTGAAACTACTTCCAAGTTATACTAGCACTTCTACATAAGATTTAGGAGTTAATATTTCCAAGAAGTGACCATAAAGGAATATACTCTCCCATTAAGGAGTGGTGAATCCTATATTGATTACTCACTATCTTTCCATACTTCAAACTATACCGAATCTCTAACTTATAAGCTACCCTTTTACGAGCACCAAGGAATAGAGTCAAAGTATAACAATCCACACTCAAGATACTATGGTAATCTCAAGTCAAAGGATCATTTACACCATTGGCATTAAGAGTTCAACCATTGGCACTATAGTTGAAACTCTTAGCAGATCAATCCAATGAACTTGTTCTGAAACAAGCAGCCACATACTAGCTTAAGTGTCATGCACACCATAGTCAATGAGATCAACTACTACTTACCATAAGTAGAGGCAAAGTATGTGCTAGTCTATCCGCATTAATGATGTCCAATTTCATTAATATTATAACTAGAGATATTTAAGAATATGACTTTATGTATTAGAGTATCATAATTGTAAGTCTTACAATCTCTAGCACACAGTCAATATTCTAAGTACTTTATCAATCAAACAAGTAACATGAAAATACAAGAATAGACGATAAAGAAAAATATCACATGGAAAAATATAACATAAATATGTGTAAATACAAAGCACCTTAAACAATCTTGGTTTTAGGGCATACACTAACAAACTCCCACTTGCACTAAAACCAATCACTCATTTATTTTAGGCCAAAAGCATTTACATGAGTATCATATTTTTTCTGGGACAAGGCCTTAGTGAGATGATCAGCTATATTGTCATCAGTGGGAACCTTTTCTATCTTTACATCATTCCTACCAACTATTTCCCTAATAAGATGGTAGCGCCTAAATACGTATTTGGATCGTTGATGGGACCTGAGTTCCTTTGTTTGGGTGATGGCACCATTGTTGTCACAATACAAGGTATAAGATCAACAATGGAAGGAACCACTCCTAATTCGGTAACGAACTTCTTGATCCAAACAGTCTCTTTTGCAGCTTCAGAAGCAGCAATGTACTCAGTTTTAGTTGTAGAATCAGCGGTAGTTTCTTGCTTCGAACTCTTCCAGCTTACAGCACCACCATTTAACGTGAATATAAATCCAGACTGCGACTTGCTGTCATCCTTGTCAGACTGAAAACTCACATCGGTGAAACTACACACTTCTAAAGTGTGTCCTTCATAAACTAAGAATAATTCTTTAGTTCTTCTCAAGTACTTAAGAATATTCTTAACAGCTACCTAATGACCCTCACTAGGGTTAGTTTGGAATCTGCTCGTAACACTTAGAGCATAAGAGACGTCGGGTCTCGTATATAGCATAGCATGTATAATGGATTCTATTTCCGATGTATAAGGAACTTGTTGCATGCTATCAATCTCGACAGGTGTCTTAGGACACATGTCTCTCGAAAGAGTAATCCCATGTCTCATAGGTAAGTACCCCTTCTTCGATTGCTCCATGCTAAACCTCTTTAGCATCTTGTCTATGTATGTTGATTGACTGAGACCAAGTAACCTCTTGGATCTATATTTATAGATCCTAATTCCCAAAATATAGGTTGTCTCTCCTAAATCTTTCATAGAGAAACTTTTGGATAGCCATACCTTTACGATTTGTAGTAAAGGTATGTCATTTCTAATCAACAATATGTCATCCACATATAGTATTAAGAAAACGACAGCGCTCCTACTCACCTTCTTGTATACACAAAGCTAGTCTTCGTTCTTAAGAAAACCAAACTCTTTGATTGTCTCATCAAAACGAATCTTCCAACTCCTTGAAATTTGCTTGAGTCCATAAATGGACTTTTGTAGTTTGCAGACCTTATGACTATCAATAGAATCAAAACCCTTAGGTTGTATTATGTACACATTCTCTTGCAAATTCCCATTAAGGAATGCAATCTTGACATCCATTTGCCAAATCTCATAGTCATAATAAGCAGTTATGGCAAGCAAAATTCTAATGGATTTAAGCATAGCTACTGGCGAAAAGGTTTCTTCAAAGTCAATTCCTTGCCTTTATTTATAATCTTTTGCCACTAACCTTGCTTTATAGGTAACAATGTTACCATCCATATCAGTCTTTCTTTTAAAAATTAACTTGCACCCTATGGGTTTTATCCCTTCAGGTAGCTCGACCAAGGTCCATACCTCGTTCTCATACATAAAATTCATTTCAGATTTCATGACTTCGCGTCACTTTAAAGAGTCTATATTAGATATAGCTTTTTCGTAATTAGTAGGGTCGTCATCATTTATGACTAACACATCATTGCTCTCACTAATGAGAAATCCATATCTCTCAGGAGCATAACATGTTTTACTAGATCTACAAAATTCTTGTGTAACTTGAACTTCCGACTGCGCCTTATCAATATGTGGCGTAAGCTCTTGTTCCATCTGTTGATTACTTTGTGATTTCTTGAATTTCTTCAAGTTTTACTTTGATCTCACTACTTCTTTCAAGAATAAACAATTTTTTCTAGAAAAGTAGCATGTCTTGAAACAAACACCTTTTTCTCAAGGGGATTGTAAAAGTAGTATCCACGACTCTCTCTAGGATACCCCACAAATAAGCATTTGTCAGATTTAGTCTCTAACTTGTCTGACATGTTCCGCTTCACATAAGCAGAATAACTCCAAATCTTTAAATGATTAAGATTTGATTTCTTACTATACCAAATCTCATAAGGTGTGGTATCAACAGATTTTGATGGAACACGGTTGAGCATATAGGAGGCAGAATCTAAGGTATATCTCCAAAACAAAATAGGAAGTGATACATGACCCATCATGGAACGTACCATATTTAATAAAGTACAATTTCTCTTTTCAGACATACCATTTAGTTGTGGCGTGTATGAAGGAGTCCATTGAGGAATAATCCCATTTTCCTCTAAATATTGTTGAAACTCTTGACTCAAGTATTCTCCACCTCGATCAGATCCAAGTGTTTGGATACTCTTGCCAAATTGTTTCTCAACTTCAGCTTTAAAGACTTTGAACTTTTCAAAAGTTTTGGATTTGTGCTTCATTAGAAACACATAACCATATCTAGAATGGTTATCTGTGAAAGTAATGAAGTAAGAGAAACCACCTCTAGCATGAATCGACATTAGGCCACAAATATCAGTATGTATAAGCTCAAGAAAATCACTAGCACGTTCACCGTTTCCAGTAAAAGGTGTCTTGGTTATCTTGCCAAGTAAACAAGATTCGCATGTCCTAAATGATTCATAATCAAATGAGTCCAAGTATCCATTTTTATGTAACTTGGATATGCATTTCTCATTTACATGACCAAGTCTATAATACCAAAGGTATGTTTGGTTAACAATATCTAATTTTTATTTCTTGGTGTTTATGTTGAGAATGGACTTTTGTTCATCTAGAATGTATAAACCATTAATTAATGTACCAGTACCATAAGTAATACCATCACGTGAAAAAGAACAACTTTTATTCCTTTGAATGATAGTAAAACCATCCAAATCTAACAATGATATAGAAATGATGTTCTTTGTAAGTACGGGAACAAAATAACAGTTTATTAATTCTAAAATAAATCCAGTGGGTAAAGAGAGTACATAGGTTCCTACAGCTAATACAGCAACTCTTGCTCTATTCCCCACGCGTAGCTCGACCTCTCCCTTTGCCAGGGATCTACTTTCTTTAAGACCCTGCATATTATTACAAATATGAGATCCAGATCTGGTATATAATACCCATGAGTCTTGGTTAGTAGATAAATTAATCACAATCATAAACATACCAGAGGTTGAAGTTTCACCAAACTTCTTTGACTTCAGAGAGTCAAGGTAGGCCTTGCAATTCCTCTTCCAATGCCCATATTGTCCGCAATGGAAGCATGTGCCCTTGGGTTTGTCCTTCTTAACCCCACCCTTAGGCTTAATTCTCTTCTTCTTGGACTTCTTAAGTCCAGAATTGGATTTCTTTTTCTTGGAACCCGAGACAAGTATAACGGTGCCCTTCTCCTTCTTAAGATTGGACTCAACAGTTTTGAGCATGTTCATCAATTCAGTCAACGTGCACTCAACTTTTCGCATGTTGAAGTGCAGGATGAATTGTGAATAGCTCTCAGGGAGGGACTAAAGAATTAAGTCAATACTTAACTCATTGTCAGAGATGTGTCCCAGATCAGCTCATTTTTCAATTAGCTCGATCATTTTCAGTACATGGGTAGTCATTGAAGATCCCCCTACCATCTTGCATTGATAAAAATCCCTTGAGGTCTCATACCTCTCAGTCCTAGCTTGTGCATCGAACATTTCTTTTAAATACATAATCATGGACGGAGCATCCATCTTAAGATGTTGCTTTTACAATACCAGGGATATAACAGCTAACATGATACATGTTGCAGCATCATTGTCGGCTTTTTGTATCTTATATGCATCTATATCTTCAGGTGATGCAGTAGCGGGTGGAGGAGGGGGCATGGCTTTATCGAGGACATACTCAATTTTTTCATGTTTGAGAACAATTTTCAAATTGATATTCCAATCCTCAAAGTTGATTTCATTGAGTTTGTTGTCAAGAATCGGTAGCAAATTTACGTTAGACATTCTACAAAAAGTAATGACAGAAAATAAGTATTTATTTTATATTATATATGCAAACCAAAAATGTGGATTCATAAATTTATTTGGTTTGCTCCCACTATTTTACTTCAAATCAATAACCCTCAATATTGATTTGGGAATCTGTTAGAAATTCCAAGTGGCTTAGGATCCTATCTAATTATCTTTAGGTTTAACGGAGGCCAATGCCCCAAAGATAAATTCGATTAGGTAGATAATTATTTATCAATCACAACTCTTGTGACTCCTAGATAGTTGGATAGCAATTCTTTGAAATTTACATCTTATGTATTACCCAACATTGCCTCAAAAATATCATAACATTGATGGAGGCCAAACTCTTTATGCAATTTTTGTTAAGTCAAATCCATTATTCAGAGATCATGTCTCATAACAGAAACATATTCCGAGTAAGGTGACCTTGACGGAGGCGAACGTGTCAACCTTAATAAGAACTCATCGTTTTTTGTTATAATAATGGAAGGCAACTTAAATAAATGACTTAATATTTGAAATTGAGGGATTTTAGTTTAAATATTAATGTCTCATCATATTATGCAATTAAAATATATCAATCATACAAAATAAAAGTATAATAAATGTGGATGATTATGGACTTTAACTAGTAATATTTCCTTCGAGCCTTGAAGAAAATATTTGGTTAAAATTCCTAGAGAACATTTCAACTCCTTGATGCGCCTCCTTGGTTGCTCCTTGGTGCCACCTCTATCTTCTTGTACATTACATATGTAATTCTAGTCTAAACAATTTTAAAAACAAACCTATTCCTAACCTATACTTTGTACATTACATGTATTGATCAAGAAACTTCGAGTTACATTCAAGGGGAATTTAGGAGAGAAGAGAATTACATCAGAAAATAGCCCTCTTAGTTGCTAGAATTTATTTTTATATCAATTTGTCAATACTCATATATTTAAGTTTTGTTTGTTTATACCAAAGTATCTTAACTTGTTTGTTAATTTTGATCAGTATTTGTACCGGGTATTCTAGATGTATCCCTATTTTCATTACTATTTGTTAATTTCCCTTTATGTGTTCTAATGTGCCTTATGTGATTTTTAGTTATGTTTTTCACATATTTCTTATTTTTACATGCTTTTTGTGTATTTAATTATTTTATATTATTTAATTTCAAATTTTATTATTCTGGCAAAAAGTGTACTATTTTTTGTATTTAGCTAGTCAATGTAATTGTTAGATAATATTTCTCATATTTTTAGCAAAATTTGTGTATTTAGATAACAAGTGTAGTAGATAGGTTATTCTTACTTTTTCCCCTAAAATTGTAGCTAAACCCCCCGATGTAATAGCTAGGGCTTATGTGCTTTTGTGTGCTTATGTTTTACCGCTTTCCTTAGGATTTTTTGCATCTAGATATCATGTTTACATGCTATTTGCTCCTACATGTTATTATATGTCTTTATATGTTTAATTGCTTTCAATTCATGCTTTATTGCTTCAAATCATGCTTTATCAATTTTATTATTCCGTCACCACACTAGTCCAATGCTAGTTGTGGCCTTATCGCTTTCCCGCTAGTCCAACACTAGTGACAATCTCTAAAAGGACTAGTCCAATACTAGATCCTTAGGTCATTTAGTGATTAGATTCACCACTTGCGTGTTTTTTCATCTCATTTCACACACTTCTATCTTTTCCAGGATTTTCCATTTTTGTGTGACCTTTGTTTATATTTTACTAATATATTATCTATTTTTGACAAAAAATTCAATGTATAACATCTAGGATTGCATCTCACTTAGAATTTAGATCATTCTGCGTGATCCGACTAAAAATAGTCGCCTACTCACGTGGGAAGCAGTGGCGTACATACTGTTCCCCCCTCTGTGAGTAGAAATATTCAGTCACTATTAGTCCCTCGTACCCGTCATGTTGCATACCCACTTCCTTTCTTCACTTAATATATATTATTATTTTCTTTTCTTTTGCATCTCCATTTTGCATCTACACTCGTGACTCCCTTGAGGTCCCGATTTGAGTTTCGCAATTAATGCGATAATTCTGACCAAGCCTCGACAGAACATGCCGACCCTCCCGATACTCACATTTAGACTTAGAATTTGCATTCATTTAGATACATTCGAACGTGATAGAACTTAGGATTAATTTAGAAAATTTTGATTAAATCTCGCAACTAGCCTCGGTTAGGTAGAAAGGGTGCCTTAGGTGCAAGCCTTTGCCTTCCCATTCTTCAAATGTGACTCCCGAACCTTTTTCTCTCGTTTTCGTAAACCGGAGTCGAAAAAGGGTTTTAAATGATTTTTCTAAAATTTTACTCTTGTTTTGTTAATCAAATTTTTTTCAGGTGACTTGGTACACCCTAACTTAGTACCAAGTGGCGATTCTATTTTTTTAAAATAAAACTCTTTTTCAAAAATCAGTTGGCCAAAACTGTTGCACTTTTTAGTCCTGACCTTACTTTCTTTTAAAATACCATTTTTCTCTAAAAAACAAATTTTTTTTACTAAAAACTCGATTTTTATCACACGCATGGTTTTTTTCAAAACTTGCTTTTTGAAAAGGTCACCAACCAGACCGCCTTTTTGGAGCGTGACAGTCACGACCACCACTAGTACCTCTTACGATTTGTAGGACGCAACAAGTCTTGTATTTTGGGAAAGAAGCACAGAGCATCTTTGCCAAAAGACAAGGCTTGGAGAGCTAACAAACCATTGGAGTTGATTCATTCAGATTTTACTCAGTTGAGGTTCCTTCCAATAGTGGTAGCAAGTATTTCATTACTTTCATTGATGATTTTAGTAGGAAGACTTGGGTGTATTTTTTTGAAAAATAAATCTAATGCATGTCATGTGTTCAAAAGATTCAAGATTTATGTGGAGAAGCACAGTGGCTATTTTATTAAAATTTTGAGAAATGATCATGGAACTGAATTTCTTGTTTGTGATGATTATTTGGAGAAGCATGGCATTAAGCATCAGTTGACAGCTAGATACACTCCTCAGCAGAATGGTGTGGCTAATAGAAAAAATATAACTGTGATGAATATGGTGAGATCCATGATGCATTCTAAAAATTTGTCTAAAGGTTTTTGGGCAACAGCTGTTTCCTGTGCTATTTGTGTGCTGAACAAGTGTCCTACACAATGCAATTATAGGAAAACTCCACAAAAAGTTTGGATTGGTAGAAGACCAAATATTTCTCACTTGAAGGTATTTGGTTGTCTTGCCTATGCACATGTTCCAGATGCTTTGAGAAAAAAATTGGATGACAAGGTAGAAAAGTGCATTTTTATTGGGTATAGTCATGAGACAAAGGGATATAAGTTGTTTAAACCCGACACAGGAAATGTGATTATAAGCTGGGATGTCACTTTTGATGAATAGGGTGCTTGAGATTGGTCTAGAAGAGAGCCTGAATCACCACCAAAGCATCCACCAATGATTCCAATTATGGAAGGGAGCTCTAGCAGACAACAAGATGAGCAATCTGTGTTAGTGTATGCCCTAAAACCAAATTGGTTTTTGAGATTTTTTATATTACACTTATTTCGTGTTATACTTATATATGTGGTATTTTCTTTGTCATTTAATACTTGTTATTAATATTACTTGTTTATTTGATAAAGTCCATAGAATATTAACTGTGTATAAGAGATTGTAAGAGTTACAATGTTGAGACTCTTATTACACATTAAGTTATATTCTTAAATATCCCTAGTCATAGTATTAATGAGATTGGACATCATTAATATAGAAAGACTAGCACATACTTTGCCTCTACTTAGAGTAAGTAATAGTTGATCTCGTCAACTATGGTGTGTGACACCTAAGCTGGTATGAGAATGCTTGTTAGAGAACAAGTTCAATGGATTGATCCACCGAGTTACTATTCATAGTGCTAATGAATTATACTCTTAATGGCAATGGTGTAAGTGATCCTTAGATTTGAGATTACCATGGTATCTTGAGTGTGGATTACTATGCTTTGACTCTATTACTCGGTGCTCGTAAAAGATTAGCCCATACGGTAGAGATTGGGTATAGTATGAAGCATGGAAGGATAGTGAGTAATCGATATAGGATTCACCACTCCTTATTATAGGAGAGTATATCCTGAATTGGCCACTTGTTGAAATATGACTTAAAGAGTCTTTTGTGCAAAAGTGAAAGTATGACTTGAAAGAGTTTCAAGGTTATACTTTTATGAAAAGCTATATTTCGGGAACAAGAAATCATTAATTAGTCATTTAAAGAGTGCACACTACACTCTCTTAGACTAATTGGGATATAGTGTGGTGAAAGGATATTAATTACACAGTAACATTATCATTGATAGGTGTAGTCTACTACCATATGACTTTCCTATTCACTTGGGTGATCATGATGCATTGCTAGACGCCACTCATGATCTATAACTGTAAATTAATTAATTAGTGATTTAATGATAAATTAAAGTGTTAATTTATCTAGCTCTTAATTAATTAACTAATTAGTTGTACTTATTGCCAATGTGAATGGAATCTAATGGATCACACACAATAAGAACATGGTCTTTGGGTTAAATTGTTATTAAGATAAGTATATGATACTTATGGGGTTAATTTATGTGATAAATTAACTTAAAGGACTTAATTATAAATATTTTAAGTCTTGATGGAAATTAGTTTCCTAAAAGGAATTAAGAAGCTATTTGGTTTCGTTTTGGAATAGGTTTCCTAAAGGAATAGGATAAGCTTAAGGTAAGCTTCCTAAACCTTCTTGGTTTCCAATTGCTCTTGTTTCCTTAAAGACTAGGATACTACATCTATAAATAAGTTCACGCCTTGACTCTTGTGAGATGGATGAAACACATAATTTTAGAGAGAGAAAATTTGAGAGAAGGTAGCGTCTTTCTCTCCAAGAAAAATGCCACACCTCCTTCCCTAATTGTTAGGGTTTCAACTTCTTTCTTCTTCTTATGTTCTTCATGATATTCAAGGGAGCTAGTACTCAAAAAGTAATGCAAGCAAGCCCAAAGGTTCCTAAAGATCGTGTTCATGTGGATACCGTTGGAGGCTCGACACTTGGAGGGCTTTTCTTGGTAGATCAACACCTTCATCGAATAGGATCTTGTCCTTTGAAGCATAGAAATCTTCTATGCTTGAGGTATTTGTGCTAAACACCCTTTAATCGTATAGATTATATCAAAGAGATCCATGGCTAAGGTAATAAATTTTAAATTTGTTGCTATGTTACTCCCCTTATTACCTTACAATCTATGCAATCACATGGTGATCCTTCTCCTTCCACTTTACAACCTGAGTCATCCAGTCAACCACGATGAGAACGTCAAATACCAGCTAAATTAAATGATTATGTTGTTGGTAATGACAATAATTTATCTAACGAAGATATTGTTAATTTTGCACTGTTTGTAGATTGTGACCCAGTTAATTTTGAGGAGGCTATCAAAGAGGATCACTAGGTTCATGCAATGGATGAAGAAATTCATACCATTGAGAAAAACAACACGTGGGAGTTGACTACGCTTCCACCAACAAAGAAGCCAATTCGAGTCAAGTGGGTGTACAAAACCAAGTACAAACCAACTGGAGAGGTGGATTGCTTCAAGGCGAGTTTGGTTGTCAAAGGGTACAAACAAAAGGCAGGTATTGATTATTTTGAGGTCTTTGCACTTGTTGACAGACTTGACATTGTTTATATGATTATTTATCTTGTTGCAAATAATCGTTGGAAGATTCATCAAATGGATGTGAACTCTGCTTTTCCGAATGGTGTTCTTGAAGAAGAGGTTTATGTTGAGCAACTGACAGGTTATGTAAAGAAAGTCCAAGCAAACAAAGTCTACAGATTGAGGAAGGCATTATATGGTTTGAAACAAGCTCCTTGAGCTTGGACACTCGTATTGATGCTTATTTTGTTGTTAATGGTTTTTTGAGATGCCCCTATGAGCATACTTTGTACATCAAATTCAATCCTGGTGGAGATTTTCTCATAATATGCTTATATGTGGATGATTTAATTTTCACTAGCAATAATCCCAAATTAATTTCTGAATTTATGGAGGCTATTATTAGTTATTTTGAGATGACTGATTTGGATTAATGTCCTATTTTCTTGACATTGAAGTAATTCAAATGGATGGTGGAATATTTATTTCACAGAAAAATATGCTGGTGACATTCTAAAGAGGTTTAAGATGGATACTGCCAAGCCAATGATGACTTCAGTTGAGGAAAAATTAAAGTTAACGAAAGATGGCATTGGCGAGTTTGTTGATGCTACATACTTCAGAAGATTGGTGGAAAGTCTTAGACGTTTGACTTCTACGAGAACTGACATTACTTTTGCTGTTGGATTGATTAGTAGATTCGTGAAGTCTCCACGCCAATCTCACTTGCAAGTAGCCAAGAGGATCTTGAGATACAATTGAGATACACAATCTGATGGTATTTTTTATTCATGTGCTAATGATACTAGTCTTGTTGGATTCACAGATAGTAATTGGGCTGGTGACACGATACAAAGGAGGAGTACCTCTAGTTATGCTTTTTATTTGGGGACTGGTGCATTTTCTTGGTCATCCAAGAAACAACAAGTAGTGGCATAGTCCATTGCTGAAGCGGAGTACATGGCAGCAACAAGTAGTGCAACTCAAGCAATATGGTCGAGAAAAATGCTTGGTTTTTTGCAACATGAGTAAGATGGACACATGAGCAAGATGGACCTACCAAGATTTTTTGTGATAGCAAATCTGCTATTGAGTTGACGAAGAATGTTGTGTTTCATGGACGTAGCAAGCATGTAGATATCAAGTTCCACTTCATCTGTGAGTTAGTTCAAGAGAAGGAGATTGTCATTGATTATTGCAAGACTGAAGATCAAGTGGCGGATATTTTCACAAAACCATTGAAGTTGGAGTTGTTCCTCAACTTGAAGAAGATGCTTGGTATGGTCAAGTTTGAAGACTTTGGTTTAAGGGAGGCAATGTAGGAAATAAACCAAAAGTGATTTGTAAGTAATTGGTTTTATTAGTTTAGGAAACTAATTTATATTGGGATTTGTTTTTGGTAATTGAAATATATTTGGTATAGGATTAGGAAGTTTAGTTTGATGAGGATTTAGAAATTGAATGTCTTTAAATATGTGAGGTTAGCCGGATGGTTTGATATGTGAGAAAAAAAAAGCTCTGCAATTGTCATTGAATAAAAAAGTATTTGCCTCCATATTTTGACCGTGACTTCAAGTCTCTAAACACCAAAGCCGGTGACGTGTTTGGTTAGTTTCTTTTCCAATTTCCAATCCCAATTTCTAGCGTAGTGTTTCGTTAATTGACTGAAACATCTTTTGTTTCTTTCTTCAGTTATTACTTCGTTTGATCTTTCTTTAGTTCTTATTATTTTTCTTAAATATTTTTTGAGGGCCTACACTCTCTCCCAATCAGGAAAAGTTAGATATTAGGGTTGGTGATTAATGGAATAAAAATTTGGCTTTATTTCATTTGCTTCTTATGATTAAAATTACATATCTCGCGACTTATAGGCAAGATAATTTTGTCATAGATAATTACTTAAACTATAATCAAATGCTAAACTAATTTGAGAAAAGATAAAAAAAAAAGAAATATTTGCATATTGATGTGTCCAATCATAAGTATGGTGTTTTGGTATAAGCAATTTGAGCCTTGGACTAAAGTTAAATATATCAAAGATGTAAAGTTCCCGAAAGAAGATAATCACCTCTAGAGTTTTCCACCAAAATGCATGTGGAGTTCTATTCCTTTTCCTTTTGACCAGAGATAGTAAAAATGCATGGTATTACTCTGGAGAAAGACAAAAGCAGACCATCACAATTTTCAAATCTTAGATATAAAAATCTGACTTCTAGTTACATGAATCTTTGTGCTTTTCTCTCTCAAAAACTAATTAGCATAAGTAGATATATGACATCCAAGATTCCTCGGCGTCTCTTTGGCAATTCATCGAACAAATTTCAAGTATCACAAATGCTACTCCTACCCTCAAAATACTCTCCTCTTTCATCATGATCTCACATACCTTTTTCAGCAATTAAAAGCAAGAATTAACAATAATAGATAAATTGAACCATTTTTCTAACCTAATAAACTAAAAATTAAACAACCATTAGAGTCATCCCATCATTAACCAATGCAGTAGAACACACTTTTAAAAAATATGGCAATAAAGCTCTTAAACGAACACAGGCATGGTTCAACCACCTAGGCCACTTTTCTGGCTGGTTTGACTAGTTCTTCAAGTTGTCAAACCAATTCCTAGGGTTTCTGAGTGCTAAGGCTAGTTTTTGCCTCTAATTATTCTACTCTTGGGTATCTTTCTTTGTAGGTTTCTCAATAGAAATGGCTTCCAATCCTACTTTGGATGTCACCTATCTAAAGAACATTACTATAGATTGTGCCAATTATGGAGTTTTGATATCTTTCACATGATAGTTTCTTTATGGTCACGAATTCTAGCGAGTTATCACTAGAGAATATATTGCGCATGTCCAAGATAAGAAGGAATCACCTAATAAATTTGTTGACATACTAGACGATTGGGACAGTACTAACCACAAGATCAACTCTCAGTTTATTATTACATTCACTGCTTCCATTTGGTCTCTCCTTTGTAGCTTTGATACCCGTAAAGAAGCTTGGAATTATTTAGCTGAACGATGCCATACAGCTGACCTTGCTCGTTAGTATCAACTCAATAATAAATTACTTCTTCATCAAGAGGTGTGACAATCTATTGATGTATTTTATTCTTAAATGAATGGTCTTCGAATCAATCAGTAATCTATGAGCCAAAATAAAGAGGTTCTAAAGATGCTGCTCTGTTCACTACTTGTGGGAACAATCTTCAATTGATCCAATTTCTTATAATCTTATGAAATGATTATGAGCATGCACGAACCAATGTCTTACATCACCGTCTATTGCATATACTCTGTTTAGCCTTATCAGAGTTATTTATTGAAGAAAGCTATCTGAACAATGGCATCCAAATTATACAGAAGTAGTTATTGCATTATTCCTCCAGTGTCTTAGCTCTTTCATCCTAAGAGTGAAAAACTATAGAAACAATACAAATTTTGCAAAATTTGAGGACACATCTTCGAGGAAGATCATAAAAAACATGGCTGCTATAAATTGGGATGGTTACAAACGTTGTCTACCATTCAATCATGGTAATGAACTTTGTCTGCGGCTCAATCTAGCTCTTTGATACATGCAGAATCTTGAACGGCCAATAACTCTTGAAAATCAGATGAAACAACTAGATGAAATCCATCTCAAGGAAACACGTTCCAAAAAATCAAGATAAGAGGTTGGTTTCCTTCAGTTTCTCCGAGATTGTTGAAGTTAATCCTTTAGACAAATTACCAGATCTCAACGTTAACAAAGGAAGCAAGCTAGTTAATAATTCTATTGGACATAAATCAAACCCTTTGAATAAATTCTAAGCTAGTTGGATGGTTGCCACATAATCACTCTAATTACCAAGAATGGTTCTAATCCAAGAACCAAAGAAAAGTTTTCTTGAAGAGAAAACTCACAATTGATGAGGACATCCAAGGGAATGCACAAGGAATGGTAAGCATGAACGACATCAACAAAGATCCACTTAAAGGCATCGGAGGACCTATGACCAGATTGCATGCTGAGAGGTTGAAACAAGCACTTCAAGAGCTTATCATGGAATTACAAGACACCTGGTCAAAGAATGAACCCACAAGAATTCTAGGATTTTGTGTGGTTTAAACTTGTTATCTTGACTGTTTTCAATTGTTTCTTTGTGTTCTTGTGTTTAACTTCTTCAAGAATTTGAATCTTGGTCTAAATAAAACCTTGAAACAATTTTATTGAAGTTGTGCTATTATTTTGGTCAAAGATAAAAGAAGAAGAAAACAAAAGAAAGAAAGAGTCGTGCACAAAGAAAAACCGTGCTTCAAAAGGAAAAAGAAAGAAAAAGATAAGAGGCGTGCAAAGTGAAGAAAAATCCAAGCACTAAATCTGACCAAATTCCTTTTTTGTGTTTTTGGGTGAAGTTTTATTATTGTTCTTGAAGGTCAAGTTAAGTTTTAGGACTTACTTGTGAAGTTTCTTGAAGTATACAAGCTATTTTTGTGAGTTTCTTTAAATTTCTTAAAAGTTTCCTTAAAGTTCTTGATTTTCCAGCTTGAGTACATCTCGTTCTTGAAGTCCTTGAGAGTTTCTTGAAGTTCTTGTACCACTTCTTCAGGTTCTTGCTTGAACTATCTTGCTATCGGGTTCAAGCTTGTTTCTTGAAATTTCTTAAAAGTTTGCTTAAAGTTCTTGATTTTCCTGCTTGAGTGCATCTCGTTCTTGAAGTCTTTGGGAGTTTCTTGAAGTTCTTGGACCCACTACAAGAAAATTCATCAATAGTGACAACAAAAGTTGTCACTGAAAATTGCAAAATCATCACTAATACCTTTTATTGACAAGAAAAAAGTCGTCGTTGAGTCGTCACTAAAGGCTTGTCACTAAATATGAATAGTGTCAAAAATAAAGTCGTCACTGAGTCTATACATTTTAGTGACAACATTTGTCGTCACTAATGAGCTATCCAATTGTGACGACCTCTTTTCTTGTCGGAGAAATTACAACCATTGTTGTCACTACATGAGTACCTATTAGTGACAACATTGGTTGTCACAGTTAAATTAAGTATTTAATGACAATTTATGTTGCCACTATATGGGTGCTTATCAGTGACGATACCTGTCAGTCACTGTTACATTAAGCATTCAATGACAACTTGTGGTGTCACTGTATAGGTCCTTATTAGTGACGACAATCATTGTCACTATTACATTAAGCATTTATTAACAACCTATGTTGTCACTATATAAGTCCTTATTAATGACGATAACGATTGTCACTTTTAGATTAAATATTCAATGACAACTTGTGTTGTCACTGTACATGTCCTTATCAGTGACGACAACTGTCGTCACTGGTGTCGTCACTAGTACGTTAAGCGTTCAATGACAACCTATGTTGTCACTAATGTTTTTATTAAATTCACCATTTAATATTCAATGACAAAGATTGTTGTCACTGATGAAATCTTTAATGACAACCTTGATTGTCAATAAAACTTTATCTATTGTATTTGTATACAATGATATATTCAACGACAACATTTAATTATCATTGTAATTATTATTTTTCACCTGACAAAAATCAATATACATACATATATATATAATCAAATCCCATAATCCTATTACAATTATTGAATTGAATCTCAAGTCAATCACAATATAATCAACAACAATGTTTATAAAATAGTCATCGTTTATATTTCCCAAAATAACATTCGAAACTGTACAAAAGTAGTTTAACATACAAAAATCTATCCAAATACTCTGTAGCATTACAAAATAACCTTAAGTTAATTTACACATATCAAAAACCCAGCCTTCACAAAAGCAACTAAAGTAAGAAATAGAAGATAACTTAGATGTCCTTGTTGTCAACCAACATATTGAACCGTCTTCCTGTCAAATGAAAAGATCGACTTCACGAACCTTGTCACAACCTGCTTTTCATCTTCCAATTGGGTATTGAAGTCACTGCTTGTAGCCATGGAGCATTTATGTCACTGCTTAACAACAAAATTCAAAATAAGACCTTATAAATTCAAAACCATTTAAAGAGGACAAGAAGGCAAAATAAGAAAAAATAAAAGAAATATAGTGATTGAAAACAATGTCAGACCAATGTTAGTGTTACTCCTTGAGAATTGACACCTTCAGAAAAAAAAAAAAAAACTTGACCCTAAACCCAAAAGAAAAAGAAACCCTAATAAAAAAGCTAAAATAAGAAAAATTAAAAATATAGTGATTGAAAACAATGTCAGGCCAATGTTGACGTTACTCCTTGAGAATTAACATCTTGAGAAAAAAACCTCGTCCAGCAATCGAAGAGAAAAAGAAACACTATTAAATAAATAAATAAAAGAACTCCAACATGTTTAAATGAATCTGCTAATTAGCAGTTAGTTAGTCATGAAATTTTTTCTGTTGGTCATTGCATATTTCCTCAACAGCTGAAAAGAAATATTCCCAAAATATTTTGTACCTTTGTAGAAATTAATTATATTAGAAATTTCCTTAATGTAACCTTAGACTTCCATTGGAATTAATTATAAGCTAGCACGATGGAACTTCATTTCTTTTAACTGAATACCTTCAGCCAAAAAATAAATAAAATAAAAATCAAAGAAAATGTTATCCGTAGCATTATCCAACCAATAAGATCATAGTCAAAGATATCTTGAATTCCCTACAGCAATGTAATCCAAAAATTTTTGACTTAATAATATTAATCTGTGTGCTCAAATTTCTATTTTCTTTTAACATTTTTCATAGTCAAAGACCTTTTTTCCCCCATAATAATGAAGTTTTGCTGTAACAATTTAGTCATTTGGTCCACAATCCAGAAAAATGCATGGTATCTGCAACCCCATATGAAGTATCTCACAGCTAGTCTACCATTATTGTGGACATGTGGACAGAAATTCGTTTGAGTAAACAACAAAAATATTACAACTAAATGGCTAATATGTGGAAAAGTCACAACAAGTCAAGGTCTCCATAGGATGCCACACTAGCTGGCTCAAATTCATACATTGACACTCTGCACAAAGTTGAGACAACAAAACTTCTAGGTGGTGTTTCACGTTGCTTAGGTCATTCAAGTTGTAAACATATAACATATACCAACTTCAAATTTTAACAAGGTATAATTTCATAAACTTTTCTGAAGTTTATTATGATTGCAGCTAACTCTAATCACATTTGAAAAATTGTACATATCTTCCCTCGATAGAAGTTTAGGATTTCATTTTGGTGATGTAAGCAAAGAAAAGCACATATATGGGTTCAATTGCAAAGGATGTTCACCTGTGAGTGAGATTTGTTCAATTGCATTCATATTTGGATTCTTTGCTCCTGGATCATATCTAAGATCATAGTGCTCCTACCCTTGATCAGATAGTGTAAATAAAATCTTTAGTCCAACATATCCTGAAAATTTGGGTATAATTAATTTTAGATAACTTCTCATGTCCAACCAATAAGACCACATGCATATACCAAATCTTATACTTATAATCCCTGGAAATTCAAGAAATCACTTTGAAAAGTCTAGTATACAAAAAATTCATTTAATCAACCATGGAGAAATATTGAAACTATGTTTGTACCTCTTGGAATTGAATTTCCTACAATTTTGCTTTTATCGACTTACTCCACTAGTGGTCATAATGGTCTAACCATATGTATTACAAGTGAAACGTACTAGTTCAAGGTAAAATGGTGAATTTGATAACCTTTTTAAGGTTTTAGATAACTATTTATACTACGAACGCGTGTTCGCAAACACTTAACAACAACACAAAATAGCCAATATTGCGACATAGATGAAAACATAGAACACAAAAATGAGTATAAAAGGAACACATGATGATGCTATAGCTTCAATTGTCAAGAGTACTAATTTATCATTTTACTTTGGAGACCATATTGTCACTTACCTCATGCTCCTCAGTGCGACCCCTTCTTAGAAGGGATAAAGACACAAAATGGTGTGAAATTTTTGGTCAATTTCATATCAAAATTAATTAACTAAGTTTGTTGTACCACAATTTTCTTAAAAATAACAACCAAATGCAACAAGTTAAGGCCATCACCATCCTTATGACTCAAGAAATTCATCATCATCCACAGCCTCCACCTTCACTTCAACGCTTTTAATTGATTATACTTCACAAACCAAAGCAAAATGGAACCACAAGAACTAGTTTCTAATCGCCATGCTTAAAAAAATGGAACCACAAGAACTAGATTCAAATGGTGTCATAAGAACATAAAACACAAAATCACAATATTCACAAAAGAAATGACACCACCACAAGTCACCACTTTTTTCACTTTTTTACTTAATGTTTACCAGCTAGAAGATGCGTTGTCATTGAACGGCAGTTGCAATCCCAGCTTTGCACTTACTGCTTCAAGGAAGCTGTTGGACTACCTTTGTTGATTCTCAAGTTTCTCTATCAACTTTTGTTGAGCTTGAACTTGCACTTCCAAATCACAAGCTATTTTCTCAGCTTGTTTAGATCTTTTCTCAGCCTTATCTGCTATTTTCTCAGCATTATCAGCTTGTACTTTGAGGGATTCAATCTCTGCAAATTGCTCCACCATCGGCATTTTCTCACCATCATTCAGTCCTATGCACTTTGGCTTTGATTGCATTCAACCATTAATTAGCCAATTAGTGAATAATATCATTTAAAATTAACCTGAATAATTAGCTAATAAATTTTGTAGTACAGAAAAAAGGAATTCAAACCCTACCCACAAGCACATCAAACATCAATTTAGAAATTAGTTTCCACTTTAGAAACAAGTAGAAAGAAACTACCCATGAAGCCCTTGTCTAGTCCACTATTTTGACAAAACATTAACTAATTAAACTAATTCATTTCAACCCATAGTTTGAAAGGTTAAGCACAATTAGCGGTCTCTTTGCTTTCAATGGACAATACATTAACCCATTTCCAACCACATTTTCATCCATCTCAAAAAGAAAACATATCGATACAATGAACTTCATTAAAGCAATACTTAATAAACAAAAGAAAGAAATTAATTTAAAGAAACAATTTAGGCTACCATGTCAAATTGTTAGCAGTACATGCAGTCAAAGTATTCGAATGCGAATTCCTACTTTGAGAATCAAATTCTTGTAATCTTTGTTCAAAAATTTGAATTAGATTTCTTATATGGTTCTAGCATTTGTCAAGGAATTTTATATATCCTTGAACTTAACAACTTAAATTAGCTGCTTGTACTGGATAACAACTCATATTGGGAGCTCGTACATGCAAGAAAACAAATCCTCGTTGTTGATTTGCTCGAAGTACAAAATCAATTGAAAAAAAGAATTTCTTTGTAGAACCACTTTAAAGTTCAAAATACCACAAGAGTGGTTAGCAGAAAATTTTCATTTGATTCAATGTCCTGATTCTAATATCGGCTACTAATTAGTTGAAGTATTATTCTACTGGCCACTCGGGGATCCTATAAATGTTTAAGAATCTCTGTTCAACAAATCCTCCTAATCTATCCAAAGTCCAAGCCACTAAACCTCCAATTGCAATTTATATAAGCACTCAACTACATCATTAGTGCCCATTATCTAGTGATCAAGTGAATAATCTACTCTAGTGTTTATCCAATCAACAAACAACAATTCTTGTCTTATTTGTTCACAAGATAATTTTGAGTTTCTAATCCATTCTATTTGTTTTAAGGGGGTAAGAAGGAGAGCAGAAAAATATTTGGACACACTACTATGCCTGGATACAGTGAAAATGAAAGAGCCAACTAGCCTCCATAATGTCCTTGTCACTTGTGAAATCAAAAGGAGATTTTCGCGACTCTTGAATCCATGCCCTGAATTTCTTTACGAGTCCATTGACATCTTATAATCTAATTAATTACCATTGCAGCATTTTGTTTACCTAATAAGTAGAAACAATTCAAACATTAATACTCCCAAGTGTTCTTTTTTTTCAATTCACCAAATAAAAGCAAACATACAAAACTTCAAAACAGCTACATAAAATAAACAAACAAAGGAATGGAAGTTATCAGTTATGCCAGCCCCAAAAGATGAAAATAAAGAGACCTAACTGAGGTGAGAGAAGCCCTAAGAGATGAACCTGAACTGTTTATCAAACAAACTTTTTTTCCCTCTTTTTTTTTTTAAAGAAAAATGAAAGAATGAATCACAACAACCTTGAGTGGTCATTTTCCAAACATGGTAGCCGAAACTGTTGCCACAGTTTAGAGCACCACGAGGAATTTTTGAGCATGCGAGAAGGACAGAGTACTTGGTGACATGTCCTTGCTACGTGTTTTTACAAAATGGAATCCTTAAACGTCACAAAACACGTCATTTGCAAAATCTCGAAACAAAAGCACTCTCCTCCTGAATATTCATCAATATATGACTGCTTATTTCTTAGCAAAACTCAATTTCTTGGGATCAATTACGTCCAATTGAATCACAAGTATCCAGCCATTCCCTTCTTCAGTCCATTTTATATCCTCCCTCTCTAGAAACTTCATGATCCAACGCTTCCGAGGCCCACTCTTGGCATTTTCCTCATTGCTCCCCACAAGAACTTTGAGATATTTGAAAGATGAAATGCCAGAAAGCAAATTCAACTGAATTTTCAGAAAGTGCACGAACCATTAGTTGAAGTCTTGGGCACAACGTAACCCCTTCTAATGTGGACTTGAATTCCTCTGATGTTAGATTGGAAGATTTAGAGGTGACTTTTTGTAAGTTACAAAGCATATTGCCTGCAGTTTATAATAAGCAGAGGATATATTCTCAACAGAAACCACAGAACCAAAGGTTTCGAGCAACTGGTCTAGGTTCTTCTTGTCATTATCAGAGAAAGACGAGTTTAAAGGGAGTACTGCAGGTCCCATCTGGACAAAGGGAGTCGAGTGGAAATACTGAGAGTGGAGGGTGGACTTCCAAACAAACTATAAAATTACCTAATATGATTTATCAAACAATTTATTCCAGATTACACCATAGAAACTGTCGTGTGTGAATTGATGGCTAAGATGAAAAGTCATACTCAGGTACCAGTCAAAATGTCAATGTTGTTATTGTGCAGACGAGAAAATTTTGCTTTAGATAATTATCTTTATAGACCACTGCAAACTTCAACAATATTGTTCTGGTGACTGTAAAAAATCAGTAAAATTTTGTCAAGTATAAGTTATATCATGTGAGTGATAAGTTTTATTAATATATGGTAATAAGTTGCTGCAACGGACATCCTGCAGCATACAACTATTCTAAATCATGATCGGATTAAGAAATTTCTGCACTTAAGATGTGAGACTACACTTTGTAATTTTGTGGGTAAAGCCAAAGCACGAATTAAACAGTAATCATGCAAAGGTACAAACACAATTTTAACTTTCTAGTTTTGTCAGGTAAATCGACATAGCATTGGAGTAGTTTTAATAGACAAAAGTCTGTGCAATTTAACTTTTTATGTTCTGCAAATTCCGTAAGCGCTATAAGAAGAATTAGGCATATGCATGGTCATAATTAGTGATCAAATGAAAGGACAAAACTCATAATAAAAGATGAATCTATCATGTATGAACTCAACAATCCATTTCCTACAATATCACAAGTTATAGTACTTTGTGAAACTTTTTGGCCCCATCAAATTGCTCCTACGGGGAACACATGGCGAAAGCCTTCTTGGCACATTAAAGCCAATTAGAGCTACCTGTACCCTTCTAAAACATTATTTAGTGAACAATTTAGAAGCTTCAAATTCTACTCAGAATCGTGCATGTTGGATAAAGAAACCAGTCGCTATTAGGAATAGTAAAGAATACTAATTATTCAAGAAATTCGTATCTAATTGCTATGAAAATGAAAGACACACCACTAAAAATGAAAAAAATTTATAAGCCCTAAGAGATGAATTGATTCGGAGATGATTAGAGGTCTTACCTTCCAAATTCTGAAGTTTTTGTTTGAGAATATCCAATCCCACCCTTCCAATTTCTTCTCTTACTACGACCAACTCCGATCACCCAAAGGGCTAAGCCATTCTAATCAAGGGCACACCCACGACCAACTCCGATAAAGGATCGATCAGCCCATTTCATGGGCACAGCTGGACAACTCAAGATCAATTGCAAGTTGTGGAATTTGGAAGGAGGTAAAGGTTATGGAATTTGGAAGCGAATGAGAAAGAGAGAGGAAGAGAGAGGGGAAAGAAGGGGACAATTTGATTTTTGGTGAAAATTTTTGGAGGGATGGCAGACATATTGAGGAGGCCAAAGTAACTCCTAAAACTGGGAAAATATTCACCTCACAACCTTCGCACTAACTTTTCCTTGTAATTGCAGCAAATGGTTCAAAAGAAATAGACAAGGATTTGTAAGCAAAGTATATTGTTTACACATTTTATCCTCAAAAATTATGTCTGCAGCACGATTTTTGGTTAATGTTACGGGGTAACAAATTTAAATTATTAATTTTGTACAAAAAATGTTAACATTTTAGGTGGAGTCTAGTAACGGTGTCATTATTAGTATTTAGATCACATATGCCTTGCAGTCAACATTAACTTTGGAATTCTTTCTTTTAATGCAAACAAAAATAAAAATAAAAAATACATAGTTACAATTTACATCTTCAAATTATTTGGAGCTGCTTTAGGTTGCATTCTCTCTTTTAATTGTTTTAGTTGTAACTTAAAAAGGTAACTTTTCATTAGAATTTGTGTTTTGTATTTATGAGATTCTTATCGTATCGGTGAAAGATTTCATATATATACATAGAAGAACAAAAAATGCTTAATTTTGATGAATGCATACTAATATTCTATAAATATACTGTAAAATTGAGACCTTAAAGAAAATTATTTTTTAAATAAAATAATGACTTTAAAATCTTATTATTTTTAAAAATATTAAATCAAATTGAATTAAACAATCACCCAAATTCAGCCCTTAACGAATAGTTTAGGCACGATTCATTAAGGGCTCAATTCGAATTTGAGTTTTTAGAAGCTCGAAAAAAATAAGATTTAAGTATATTATCAAACTGAATTTGAGCTTATATATATTCAACTCGATAAGGCTCAAATGATTTTTTTAATAATTTTTAATTTAATACATAAAATTATTTTACATAAAATAATATATTTTATATAAAAATACATATTTTATTAATTAAATAATAAAAAAATTTAAAAAATAAAAAAACTCGAGATTTTGAATCGAATTTGAACCTATCAAGTACAAAATTGAATTGAGTTGAAGCCTAGATTTTAAGCTCGTATCTAACTCGAATCCGAATTTGAGTTCGAATTTTAAGTTCAGTTCGATTCAATTCATTTACCGCTCTACACATACACCAACGTTAACAAAATAATTTAAACATTAACAATTTGACATCAAAAAATCACCATGGGTTTTTTTTTTTTTTTAAAAAATACAATCAATGACGACTTGAGGATATTGTTAGTGAAATGCTTTCAATGACAACAAAGAAGCTGTCAGAATTGCGCTTCTGTTCAGTGACAACAAATGTTGTCACTATCATGATGGGTATAATTTGCAAATTACTAGCGAACATTCAGTGACAACAATTATCGTCACTATTCATTTTAGATATATCACTTACGGCATTGAAAAGTACTTAGAAAAGAGTGCACATTTAGTGACGACAATTGTTGTCACTAATTAGCCAAACATAGCATGCACATTCAATGACAACAATTGTTGTCACTACTATGTTAGAATAGCATTCATATTCAATGACTACAACTGTTGTCACTAGTCATGATGGGTATAATGGCACATTATAGTGAACATTTACTGACGACAAGTGTCGTCACTATCTCATCGTAAAATACCACCAGCAATATTGGAAAATTGTTAGAAAATAGTGCACATTCAATGACAACAATTGTTGTCACTAATCTACCAAACATGGTGCACATTCAGTGACGACAATGTTGTCACTAATTAGAAAAATGCTCAAAATAGATTGTTTATTTAGTGACGACAAATATTGTCACTACCTATGAGTACATATATGGCATTCATTTAGTGATGACTATGATTGTCACTACCTTAATGGATATATATCAGTGACAATTTATCAATGTTGTCAGAAAATAGCATTAATTCAGTGACGACTTACTTTGTCACTACTTTAATAGACAAATTTTAGTGACAACTTCAAAAATGTTATCACTAAAGTTTGATGATTTAGTGACAACTTGCGCCACTCGTCAGTAATGAGAATTGGCACCATTTGCCGAGAAGTAATTAGTGACAACATTTCCTTGTTGTCACTAACAAGTACACTTCATATGTGTCGATTGTGACAAGATCATTTGTTGTCACTAAAATAGATATTCTATGACAACTTTGTTTTGTCACTGAAAATTGTTGTCACTAATAATCATTTTTCTTGTAGTGACCACTTCTTGAGGTTCTTGGATGCTTTCTTGAACTATCTTGCTGTCAAGTTCAAGCTTCTTGTGAAAACCCTAGTTTGATATCATGTTCCTAAATTGAAAATTGTTGTTGAATTTTTTGTGAGGTAAGCCGTGTGTTGTGTACAATTTCTCTCTCTAAGTTGCACGAAATAAGGCTATAGAAGCTGTCTTGGCCTTATATAGAAGAGAACTCCCACTCCCTCAAATAGAAAAGAAATCCCCAACGGCTATATGAGAAAGGAAGTTCGCATATGCTTCTTTCCCCGTGCACCTAGGATTATCCAAATCTTGCTAGAATCTCCTTGTTCCACTTAGATTTGCTTGAATTTAATTGTTTCAAGTGTTTACACTACTTTTAGCCAATATTTTTTTTTATCAAAGAGGATTTTGAAAATCAAGATTCACACACAAGAAAACTACACAATAGGAGTGTCTAATTGTGCTTCTTGAGTCAAAGTCTCGTGTCTTCACTTTCTTTAGGACTCCTGTGATTCAAACCATACTCTAAGCTTCCTATTTCTTTGCTACTCATCTTGATTACTTAATTTGAGACTTTGTGAAGGACAATTGAGCAGGTTCTTCATCAAAGGCATACAAATGTGATCTCAAAAAGTAGTAAGAGACTAAGTGGTAAGCTCATCATCAGGTAAAAGCCTATATATATAGAGTGATACATGAGTGACAAGTGGATTCACTTAGGGAATGAATAAGCTTTCCTTATTATTTTTATTGTGTTACTATTTTTTTTTTTGTAGGGATAAACATCATGTCTGACCAAAGTGAGCAATGTCTCAATAACATTGATCTTACTTTAAATGCCATGCAAGCAAAGTTCAGGCACATGTATTCACGCATGGATGACACTGATTCGGCCATAAGGACAAGCCAGGGTGTCACAAAATACCCATGAGGAAGAGGAAGATGAAGGCAAGGGGTATGAATATAAAGAGGTGGTGTCTTGTCAAGGGAGGAGGGTACCACAAAAACGTGACAACTATTTGGAGAGCATAAAGATGAAAATTTCACCATTCGAGGGCATGAATGATCCAGAAGCATACTTGGAGTGGGAAAGGAAGGTGGAACACATTTTTGAAGTTCATAACTACTCCAAGGAGAAGAAGGTACAAATTGCAACCATTGAATTTATTGAGTGTGCTAGCATATGGCGGAATTAGTTGGTAAAGTCTAGAAAAAGGTGTGAAGATTAACCAATCCGAACTTGGGTAGCCATGAAGGTTATCATGAGAAAGAGATTCATCTCCCAAGTCACTACTCTCGAGACCCGCATAGAAGGCTTCAAACATTGAAAAAAGGGTCATCAACTGTAGATGAATACTACAAGAAGTTAGAAACACTCATAATGAGGGCTAATATTCAAGAAGATGAAGAACCTACCATTACTCGATTTATAGCTGGCCTAAATTCTGAAATTTCTGACATTGTGGAGTTGCAACATTATTTTGAGCTTCAACTCAAAGCCAAAAAGGGTTGTGGTTTCTGAAGCTCTCAAAATCGGTTTCAATGGAGCAACTCACATGAAAGAAGGTCTGATTAAGTGGTACAAAAGCCGAGGGAGACTTGGAAGAAAGGTGAGTCATCCTTAAGTAACAAAAATAAAGGCGAGGCTCTTCTTCTGAACCACAAAGCAAGGGTTAGAATGAAGCACCACCAAGTCAAAGGGACATACAATATTTCAAGTGTCACAGTTTTGGGCATATTTCATCTCAATGTTCATGCAAAAGGAACATGATCATCCTTGACAATGGAGATGTAGAAATTGAGTACTCAAGTGACAATGAGATGCCTCCATTTGAGGGTCCTAGTGATGATGAAGAGGATGGTTCGAATGAGGTTGATTCACCAAGTGGAGAGGTTTTTGTAACTCGTAGATCATTGGGTATTCAGCGTAAAGAAGAGGATTAGGAGATGCATAGGGAGCACATCTTTCATACCAAATGTGTTGTTCAAAACAAGGTATGCAGTGTTATTGTTGATTCTCATAGTTGTACTAATGTTGTAAGTACTTTGTTAGTAGAAAAGTTGAAGTCCTACCATTAAACATCCAAAGACATACTATTTGTAATGGTTGACCGATTATGGTGATGTTAAAGTGAGAAAGCAAGTATTGCTTTCATTTGCAATTGGAGATTACATTGATGAGGTACTTTGTGATGTTATACCTATGCATGCATGCCACATCTTATTGGGGCATCCGTGGCAATTAGAAAGGAAAGTAACCTATAATGGTTACAAGAAGACATATAGGCTGACTTGGAAAAAGAAGGAATTCATCTTGAAGCCACTCAAACCATCCAAAGCCTATGCATATCAAGCGTGAATATCTAAGGAGTGCAAGTTGAAAGAAAAACAAAAAAGTGAGAGTGGTAAGGATGATGGAGAGGTAAAATCTGAGAGCACACATCATGAGGTTGGAAAGAAAAATGAGGGAACAAAAGAGAAAAGAGAGAAAGGAAAGAGTGAAATTGTTGCTGAGAAAAAAGAAAAGTAAGTACCTTTGCTAAAAGAGTGAGGTTAAGATTGCATTGTTGGCAAGGCAATAACTTCTTGTACTCATGTATAAGGATGTTTATTTTTCTGCTAATGAACTTTACCCTTCTATTCCTTGTGTTGTTATGTCTTTGTTGCAGGAATTTCAATATCTATTGTTCTACACAGATTACCACCATTAAGAGGGATCAAACATCAAATAGATTTTGTACCTGGATCTAGGATTCCTAATCATCTTGTTTACATAGCCAATTCTAAAAATATTAAGAAAATTCAAAAACAAGTTGATGAGTTGGTTGAAAAAGGCTTTGTGTGTGAAAGTATGAGTCCATGCTCTACTCTCATGATATTGGTGCCTAAGAAGGATGGCACTTGGAGGATATGTATAAATTGTTAAGCCATCAATAAAATAATGATAAATTATCGTCATCCTATCCCCAGGTTCGATGATATGTTAGATAAGTTGCATGGTACACAAATGGCTTCTAAAATTGATTTAAAAAGTGGCTACTACCAAATAAGAATGAAAGAAAGTGATGAGAAGAAAATTGCATTCAAAACAAAATATGATCTTGATGAGTAGTTAGTTATGCCCTTTGACTTGATTAATGCACCAAGCACTTTCATGATGTTAATGAACCATTTTTTTGCCCTTTCATTGAAAAGTTTGTAGTAGTTTACTTTGATGATATACTTATTTATAGCAAGTCTTTGCATGACCATGTAGAACATTTATATGCTATTTTTTATGTGCTTAAAAAGAATCAAGTGTATGCTAACCTTAAAAAGTGTTCTTTTTGCATGGATTCTATTATTTTCTTTGGATTTGTCGTGAACTCTAATTGTATAAGTGTAGATGCATCCAAAGTGGAAGCAATTAAGGAATGGCCTACACCTAGGAATGCCAATGAGGTAAGATCTTTCCATGGTTTAGCAAGCTTCTATAGAAGATTTGTGCATGATTTTTCTTCAATTGTTGCATCTTTAAATGAGCTTGCTAAAAAGAATGTGGTGTTTAAGTGGGATAAAGAGCATCAATAAGCTTTTAACTTGTTGAAGGAAAAGCTATTAAGCTTGCCTAATTTTGATAAAGTCTTAGAGATTGAATATAATGCAAGTGGAATTGGTATAGATGCTACTTTGATGCAAGATTCTTAGCCAATTGCCTACTTTAGTGAAAAGTTTCAAGGGGTGGTTTTGAATTATCCTACTTATGATAAGGAGTTTTATGCATTGGTAAGGACATCTCAAACTTGGCAACATTATTTGTGGCCAAAAGAGGTCATTGTACATTCTGACCATGAAAGTTTGAAGTTTCTCAATTCTAAAGGTAAGTTGACCAAGAGACATGCTAAGTGGCTCGAGTTCATTGAGACATTTCCCTATGTAATCAAGTATAAGCAGGGTAAGGCAAATGTTGTTTCTAATGCATTGTCCCGTAGGTATGTTCTTCTTACATTCTTACATGCTAAATTACTTGGTTTTGAGCATTTAAAAGAGTTGTACAATGGGGATCATGATTTAGGTGGAGCATGGAATGCGTGCTTAAGGCGATTGTTTGGTGAATATTTCTTGCATGAAGTGTTCTTGTTTAAAAGAGGCAGGTTGTGCATTCCTTCATGTTCAGGGCATGAGGTGTTAATTCGTGAGGCACATAGGGGTAGTTTAACGAGGCATTTTGGTATTGTTAACACTTTAGATACACTGTATTAACACTTTTATTGGTCTCATATGAAATGTGGTGTGCAAGCTTTAAATTGATAAATGCATAACATGTAGGAAAGCTAAGTCTAAAGTTAGATCTAGTGGTTTTTAACTCTATTACCAATTTCATTCCATTCTTGGACTGATATTTTTATGAACTTTGTGCTAAGGCTTCAACGATCTCAATGTGACAAAGATAGTATATTTGTTGTGGTTGATCGTTTTAGTGAGATAGCACACTTTAGTGCTTGTTGTCGCACCCCATTTTTCAAAAACGTAAAAGAGAGAGGAAAAGATAGTGGTTTTTCAAAACAACTTTAGAAAATGATTTTTATTTGGAAAACAAAAGAAAAGAGTTTAATGGAAAAGAGTTTTGGTGTTCCAAGTCACAAAAAAAAAACAATTTAATGGAAAAGAGTGCGAAAAACAAGAACAAAACCTTTTTAGAAATTTTTTTTTGAAAAAGAAAGAAAAGTGAGAAAACAACTTCAAGTTTTTGAAAACAAGAGAAAAAGGTTCGGAAGTCACAGTTGAGGAAATAGAAGGTAAAGGTTCGCGTCTAAGGTACCTTTTCAATCTAGCCAAAACTAGTTGCAAGGTTTAGTCCACTACAACAATAAGGACATTTTGAGGCATTAAAAGCACCATATAAAGTAACATTTCGTGACACTTTGGCTTTTGAGGTGCTCGCATAAAGTGTCATGCAAAACCACCGTTTGGAATGGGTTTGAGGCACTCTCAAGCGTCACAATAGATAATTACGAGGTATTTGAATGTGCCATAATAAACTTCTATCGTGACACTATACAATGTCTTAATATACAACTATTAGGGCACTTGTAATGGCCGTTATACAGAGATTAAGAGGCACTTGAAAGTGTCTTGATAGACTCAATCGTGACACTATGCAGTGACTTAATAGACATCTATTAGGACGTTTGCAATTTTCATTTAACATAGATTTTACAGGCACTTTGTAGTGTCACTTGTTTTCGTCTATTAAGGAGCTTTGGAGGGTCATGCAAATTAACTTCTGCAGGCACTCAAAAGCGTCACGAGAGGTTTTTTTTTTTTTTAATTTTATCAGCCAAAATCTTTCATCCAATACCTGCTTAATCCACTAAATGCAATTTTTCATCCATCACATCTTAGACGAAAAAATAGACCAATGCAAGTATTTGATTAATCAATTCAAAAGACCTACAAACAATGTGTAGTACAACATCCATCTATTTCAATTTCAACAAAAGTGGCATCAAAATGAGCCATTAGCATTCAAAACAAAGTTCAACTAAACCAAAATACTACTAATAAAACCAGTTCAACTTCATATTTGTTTTGCATCAAAAGAGATAGCAAAATAACTTCAGCAACACCTTGTCACATAGTTGAATAATCAATCTTCTTGAATTTTTACCTACAAGAAATGTGCATTAAGTTATAACACTAACTTATCATGTATAAGTTTCTTAACTATAGTTTCTAAATCTAAAACTCAAGTAACAAAAGTCATAATAACGTCGAAAAAATTACCTAAGTTGAATGGCCAAGCAATAGGTGCACCAATTGCATCTCCAATTGTGCTTCATTGGCTCATAAGGCCTAATCAATTGCTCTCACCTCTATCACAATTTGCACTACTATCTCGAACCAACCGAATCCTAATTGATGTCCTCCAACAATCGTAGATGCATCAATGCTTTGAAGACGTCCAATTGCTACTTTCTTTGATTGGTCCAATATGCTAATTAGAGCTACCCAATCTCCATCCTAAAACAAAAATCCAAAAGAGTTAAAGTCAATCTTGAATACATTTCCAAAAAATTTGGGTAGAACTTCTCCTATATCTTGAATATTTTCTAAAATTTTCTGCACCAAATATCAACAAACAACCTCACTTTGCCAAGATTAAACTCTTTTTCTATCATTTCATGTCTAACAATCTATTGAGTAGAAAAGACATACCACAAGAGCTCGTGAAATAGTAGCTGAAGTTGAGATATGGTTGGATGATCTTGAATTAATTCCGATTCACTTGTTGAGCCATTATTGTTTTGCTGCTGCACACGTATTTTTAGATTTTCAATTTCAATGGCTTGCTCTTTCAGTTGTTCATCTTGCTTAGCAAATTTCTCCTCCATCTTGGCTAGTGTTGCCTTTTGTTGCATAACAATTCGATGGCAAGTACTACGACTAGGTACATTACCCCATAAATCTGATGGGGCAACACCTAGACCATACATGCGCACACGTCCATTTCGATCTTGGCCAACTACTTGTGCAAAGCAATCATTTTGGCTAACGCTATCCTCAACACCAGGAGGAAGTTGATTAACTTTTTCCTTCATGAAACTCTGTAAAAAAACATGTATGTCAATCATGAATATAAGCACAAAATGCCTTAAATATCTTTTCTATAAAGAATTTAAATATTACATAAGTTATTTCTAATCCTTGTATTATGCATTTCTTGTTAACCTTCATTTGCAGACCAAATCTTATGCTATATTTCAATAGAAAATACTATAAGAAAGCAAGTGCCTCAACTAACTAGACTAAGCATGGTGCTTATACCCACCAATACGAGTATGCCACAAAATACATAAGTCTAATTTCAGTGTCCTCATGCCATAAAATACATAAGTCCAATTTCAATGTCCCTACTCTTTAGCATTCAAGAAACTAAGAGAAGTCAATCACACATTGCTCACATGCATAGAAGCTACCAGCGCCAAGCAAGTGGAGCTTGGCAAACTAAAATGGATTGACAATAATAAACACATGCACATAGATTTCAATATCCAATAACTCATTCACTGGAAAAAGTCTAGAAAAGACGTATTGAACTACAAAATGTTTCTACATATATCTCTATTGCACGTGTCTTTAATCATAATCATCCTACGACGGGAGATGCCATCATCTTGCTTTATAGCATATGGACCATCTTACAAGTCACAAACAGTAAAACTTGGTGCTAGAACTAACAAGATGTCATTTGATGTCCTTGATTATTAAAAATCAATATTACTATTTTACTCCTTCGACTAGCCTCTCTCCATCAACAATATACCTTTGATTGCATGAAGGTGATATTTCATATCTACTCCCCCTAAGGTGATCTTCCGTATTCTACAATTCCATATTCTGCTTTAGAAGGATTTCATGCCCAAGGATGAAATCACATTGAGTATTTCTTTCAAAAGTCCACATCCTACATTAGTATCCTCAACCTATTTGTTAAAAGGAAACAAATTTGGTCTATTTAATTTTGCAAAAACAATATGATGGTGATAGATTGATCTCCAGCACTCTAACCATGAAATTAGTAACTTTGTTTCCTACATTCACTGACTAATGTTAGATCCCATTTCACACCCTCAAAATCTAAACTTGCAACTAAACTCCAAGTTTGACATACAATGCATTTAAATCTTGAAAAACTATTCATGAATTACGACATAAATAACTTGCACAAATTTCTTACTCGGCAAAAGAAACTATCTTGATGTCAATCCCTTGTGTATAAGTACAATGCACCCAAATTTTGGTAAGAAATAATTCAAGAACACTTCATAAATGCACAATCAGTTGCATCCCACTTTTTTTCCATTGAAATTTCCAAAAAAGATCAAACGCTGCAAAACAACAACTCATAAACCAAAGAATCCAACTACAATTTTTGAACAAAAACAATAATATTACCCAACTATTTTACACGCAATTCTTAAACAAGAACCAAATTGGTAAACTTTTACTAAGCATATTTCGTACAAAGATTAGCAATACCAAAACAATATTTGCCTTACAAGTCTATCAATAGATTGATCTTTGACTATTTTTTTCTTTTTTTCTTTTTTGACTTTCAAAATAGTTTTCAAAATAAGACCTTAGTTGAACAAATAAAACTTACCAATGTAGTAGCAACTTCATTGGTTGGAGGGATCCCATTTGAATTAGTGTAACAATGCTCAAACATTTCAACTCTTTTTGGAGAACAATCTAATTTCTTCTTCTACAAAAAGAAAATGACTTTCAAAAAATTTCATGCAATTTATTAAACTAATAAGTGGGATAAGAAAATTTAGAATGGTCATTGTTTTCAAAGCTAAG
Organism: Mitragyna speciosa; assembly: GCA_024721245.1. NCBI lineage: Eukaryota > Viridiplantae > Streptophyta > Magnoliopsida > Gentianales > Rubiaceae > Mitragyna > Mitragyna speciosa. The sequence continues at coordinate 4,925,282 of CM045568.1, forward strand.
CATATGACTTTTGCCAGTTTTATGATTCGTTGTTCTCTTGGACCTTCATTCCTTATTCATTTGGCTAACATCCTACAATAATCAAACAATTTTAAAAGAAAACTGGATCACATAAAATTCTTATTCATGACTACTAGTAAAAGGCAAGATGGCCTATTCCGTCACTTTTTCTGATTTTCAATATACCAAAATGTTTCTCCACTGATCGTCCAACACTGGCACATCTCTTTGTGGATTTGACTTTTAACAGATACATCTGGATCATAATACTTAGCCTTTAAAGCTGATTTCCAATTTCTCCGCTTCTTGCCTATTGATCTCAAAGTCCATGCTTCAGAACCCGGAGGCAATTTAAACTTTTCCTACGTTGTACTTGAAGATATAAAAATCTAACCATTTGATATATATAATTGAAACAAAAAACACAAGCACCTATAATGTTATTTTAGTACCTTGACCAGTGCTATCATATCTTTCTTTTGATCTTCCGTAATCTTGTGCCAATCTTCGACATTAATAGGAGCATAGAATCCATTTCTAGCTATTGTGCCTAAGAAATCAACAAATTTGGATTTATTCTTACTCACAGTTTCACTTTCCTTGTTGAATCTAACTTTATGCTACTTAAACTTGTATGGTTGACCCCAAATTTCTTTCATGTAAGTTGGCCCTCTAATCTTCTTCACTCGATTTTCACCGTTGGTTTCATCGTCTATAACAATTCATTACAAAAGAAATTATTAAGACAAGAACAAGGATTCACAATGTCTTACCAAAAAAAACTTAAAAGGCATAACTTATGTTAGTAATTATTTTGAGGTGTACCTGTGAAGTCATCCCAATCTGCACGAAACTGATTTTCTTCATAGTCATCATTTTCATTAGTAAGTGTATTTCCAGTGACCTTCTGCCTTCTTGTCCTTGCCATCCCTTTATAAATAAGAAATCCAACAAACATAAAGCTAATGTAAAAAGCATTTGATATTGAAAATAAATACGTTCAAACTAAGCAGAGTACAAATGCTTCAAACTTTAAATTCTGTTAAGAGCATCATTACAATTAGAAAGAAAATGTAAAAATTAATAGCACAAAATCATATAAAATTCTATCCAAAAACAAACTATACAAAGTCCAACATATGAATAACAACGACTTGTACAACTCTGATTGCATGCAACAATAATTCTACTCATCATCCCAGTCCATTTCAACTCCTTGAACACCCTCAGGAATCCAGACAACATCTTCATTTCCATTCTCAGATTGGACATTTGCGACTGTGCTTTGCAAGTATGTCTCCACATCACAAACAGGCTCCATCTTAAACTCATTCCTAGGTGTAGTTATCACAATATGCCATCCGTCTTCAAGTGGGTCTTCCACATAAAAGACTTGTGATGCTTGACTTGCAAGCATATAAGATTCATTATGATGCTTTACATTCTTAAAGTTGGCCAATATGAATCCATCACTATTTTGCTTTAATTTTTTTCCCTTTGACACCCAATCACACACAAATAAGAACACTCTACAACCTCCGGTATAATCCAACTCAAGGATATTTGTCAAAATACCATAATAAACCATGTCACTCAAAATAAAATTATGATCTTTTGTACTTGAAAAACTAGATGTTGCATTCACGATAACTCCACTATTTTGAGTTTTCCTTTTGCGTTCTACTTCTCTTGTATGAAATCGAAAGCCATTGGCAAGAAACTTTTCATATGTATCCCAACAATACTTGGACCCTTAGCAAGAAGTTTCAAATATTGTGAGATGCGATCTCTCTTTGACAGCTTAAGATGCTTAACCTTTGATGTACAAGAACTATGATTAGAATCAATTCAAAAAAAAATGAAATGGAACTGTTAAAAATTTTAACTTACATGATTTGCAAACCAATTTGCAAAATTTTTAGAATGGATATGTTCGACCACATGTTTTGCAGCATGTGGATTTTGTTCTAAAACCCTGTTATAATGTTGATTGCAAGTATGAAGCACGATAAGTATTCAAAATATGTAATTAAACACTAAACTAAAAATGATATTTACTTACTCAATGTATGGTTTGATGTAGTCGCAATTAAAAAGCACATATTGATGTGCTTTTCTCGAAGTTTCATTACTTAATGTTGTAGGAGTTCTTTTCATTCTTTTGCATTGTAAAGCAAGCTGGAGGCAAATAAGTCATAGCATTTTCCATCTCAATAGGATGAAAATCTGATCTTAAGCCCATTTCAAGTAAATCATGATGTGCCTTAATAGTATCTTTAGTCTTCCCATCCAAATTCAACAATGTGGCAAGAATGCTCTCACAAATATTTTTCTCAATATGCATGGCATCAAGATTGTGATGGAGCAAATTATCTTTCCAATAAGTAAATTAAAAAAAATACTCAACTTCTTCCAACTAAATGGCAATATCGGATTGTCTTTAACTAACTTCCCAAACCTGACTTTACAATTAGCCAAGTCATTCAAATTGTAGATCCCATTAGTTGCTCAGGTGGTCTTCCATGTTCAGCAACTCCATCAAAAGACCAAGTATCCTTTCGAAAAGGATGATGCATTTCCAAAAACTTTTGATGACCCATGTAGCAATGTTTTTGGCCATTGCTAAACCATCGTGAACATGTATATTTATGGCATACAAGACACACAAATTCACCTTTAGTCCTTCAATCAGATAGGACTGCATAACTTAGAAAGTCACTAATGATTCATAATAATGCTGCTCTCAATTGAAAATTTTCTTTACAAGAAGCATCATACGTGTTATCCCCAACATCCCACAATTCCTTTAATCCAACAATTAAGGGATGTAAATAAACATCAGTATTGTTACTAGGAGCACTTGGGCCAGGTATCAACAATGACAACATAAAATATGGTTGCTTCATACACATCCATGGCGATAAATCGTAAGGTATCAATATTACCGACCATGTACTATGAGCTAGACTCATATTTTTTAATGGATTAAATCCATTAGAAGCTAAACCTAATCTCACATTATGAGGATCTTTAGCAAATGTTGCATGTTTATAGTCAAAAGTCTGCCAAGCTGGAGAATAGCAAGATGTTTCATGCAACCATCCTTAGCATGACCCTCTGCATGCCATCTCATATGTTTTGCAGTCTTAGAAGACATGAACAAACATTACAACCTAGGCTTTAGTGGAAAATGCCATAAAACGTGTTTAGGTACTTTACTTTTCACACCAGTGGGATCATTTTTGGAAGGAACCCATCGAGGTTCCTTACATGTTTGACAAAAAGTTCTTCCACTATCTACTCCCCAATACAAAGTGCACTCATTAATACAAGCATCATACTTTTCATAGCCAAGCCTTAGTGCCTTCATTAACTTTTCTAATTCATAGTATGATTTAGACAAACTAGCCATGGCTTCTGGAATGCTTCTTTTAACAAATCAAGTAGCATATTAAAAACTTATTGCTGAATTTACCAAGGCATTTGAGGTGAAGCAACTGAATCATAAAGGAAAGTTTTGAGAACAGTTTGCATCCAGGGTAAAGTTCTTGTTGAGAGTCATCAATTAGTTTAAAAAAATTTTCGGCTTCTTGATTAGGGAACTGCACTCCATTTTTGTTTCATCAAATGAGCTATGATCCTGTTGTGTGATCCCTAATACACCATGAATCAAGCCATGCATGTCGTCAGCTTCATTTGCTACTACATGAGCTGTTTCATGGGAATTAGATGCAAATGGATTTGCATATAAAATTCTCCATGAGCTATCCAATAGGTATATTCTTTAAGAAAGCCATGAACTTTTAAATGGATTTTTGTATCTTCCCTAGTCACACAAACACCGCATTTACATTATTTGCACGAACATATGTCAAACTAACATCACCAAACTTTAAGAAGAAAATAAAGTAACAAAAGCAACCATTGAAAGGACAAAAAATAAAGAAAAGCAATATAACATGAAAGAACATAGAACTAGTTGTTAAGAAATGCATCCATTCATTTATGAAATATATAGAAGAAAAGTATTCAACAAATACCTCTGGAAGAAATCAATTGACAAAGTCTTGCAAAGTTGTATTTACCACTGTTTTAAATTAAAGCCTACCAAAAAATGTTAACACTACTTTAGTTATTTTAAAATATTCCATAACAATGTTCACATTGCATAAAATTTAAAGAACTGGATGAAAACCGTGGTATCTTGCAAGATTGCTAGCCATATAGTCAATGGTTAACTATTTAACCCCACCACTCTCATTGCTATACATCTTGAATGATGATTATGTAAAGTACAAATGTTATGTGGACACATAAATGCTTATAGAGAGAGAGAAAGATTTCAAAGAAGGCGAGATGAAAAACTTTTGAGATCTAAAGTTTGAGTTTACTTACTTAAGAAGGATGTAAAGAAAAGAAAGGAATAAACATGTAGATAATCATCTTATTCGCCTAATTGTAAAACTTACTCTGCTAATGAAGAAAAGAAAAAAAAAGAAGTAAGACGCATTCTACTTAATTAAAACAAGTAGCTATGAACTTAGAAAAAATGGAATACTCCATGATCCAAATACATGGCGCAATCCAAATACCAAAAAAAGTTCATATTCTCATGTTTTGGCCCAAGTAATTAATTGATTGGACTTATTTTCTAACTCTAGTACATCAACTCAACAACAATATATGACACAATAATCATGTTTCTAGCAAATAAAAAAGTTGCTAAAATTTTTTCTTACATGTAAGGACTCCACTATCTCTTTACATTTCATGGATGTGGTGACAATCAAATTAAGACATTCAAATTTGAGGAGAAGGGACTAATAAATCATTAATATAGTTTAATGGGTAACTAACCACAAAATTGACACCAATGTACCTCACACCTTTTTATACTATTCCTAGACTCCACCAATTATAAGCATAATCATGTGTCCTTGGTTCAATTAAAAATCATCCAAAGTTAGCAATCTAGTAATTTCAAGAATTACAGTCTTAGGAATTTCATTATTTGATAGTTATTTGTATTGGATATTAGTTTCCAATTTGCAGAGTCAAGTCCACAACTTGTCACAAAAATATATATCCCAAGCAAAATGAACATATACGGAGAATAAACAACTTATAAACCAATATTAACACACCCTATCTAACCTTTCTATTACAATTGCCTAACTAAAATACAAATTTTCACTAAATAAGAAAAAAGAAATGCCATCTAGCCATTACATTGACTATCTAAATACAACTTTGCCAAAATAAAGAACATTACAACCTATCTATTACATCTTCACAAATGAAAAAATTAAAATCGAATCAAGAAATAATGGTATAATTAACATATACTCAAAAATAAATAAAACAATGCAACACACGAGAACACACAATAAACACTCAAATTTGACACACCTTTTGTAAAAATGTGTGTGTTACTTCATTTAGGGGTACTTTTGTTTTTCGAGGGTCGATTGTAATTTTCGTGTATATTATGACTAATTCGTCATCAGGGATAAAATGGTAATTTTAGCTTGTAGATACCTGTTATTTTATTTTCATTTCTAAATTCATATTTTATCATTTTTTTATCATTTCTCTAATCTTTAAAGAATTTTCAGAGTCATTTAATAATTATTTAGAATTTTGGTATTTTTAAGTTAAAAATGCATTTTTCAATGCATTTTTTATTCTTTTTATTTTTATTTTATTAGAATTTTGTGTGAAAATTTTTATATGTGCATTCTATATACTTATAAATTTTATGTAACAATTTTATGATTTTTAGAGATCATATGGTATTTATTTCAAGTTTTTATCTTTTTATCTATTAATGGCACGTTTTTCAATGTTATATTAATCTTAAACTTTACGGTAAATTTTATTTATTTGTTCCTATAATGCTAAATTTTAGTATTTTCTTATTAATTTTAGGGAGTCCAAGGGTCTTTTGTTTTATTTCATTTCTTTTTCTTTATTTTCTTTACAAATTTCTTCCCAAAAAAAAAAAAAAAAAAACCTGAACAGCAGCAACTTCTGCAATGGCTGCTAAACAGCCTTATTCAGCACCAAAACACCATCATTTTTCAGTCACTCCATACCACCAACTTCACCCTACTCCCATCATCACAATCACCCTATGCCTAATCACATCACTCACCTCACCACTTGCATTCCTTTATCAGATTTTCAGGGATTTTTGCTCATGGTTTTTCCCTCAATGATCAAACACTCACACACTCCATTCACTTGTGCACAAAAGACTCCTCACTAGCGCACTCTTCCATTCTCCCTCAATTCTCTCTGCATCTCCCTCACACACTAATCACACAACCAATCATCCTCGCACTTCACACAATCAGTCACCATAGACTCCATTCACCCCTCAATTCTCTCTGCATCCCTTTCACAACACCTACATGTGCACTACACCAGCACATCTGACATAACTCTCACATCCCCCTCACTAGAGAAAGTCACCATCTCACTCCCAACTTTACCTGCAGAAAATCACACCACCTACATTACACCACCACGCACACGCATCTCCCTCTCCCTATCCCTCTCGGCCTTCCCTTCAATACACAAGAATCCAGACCATTTTCATTCCCACTGCACCCCTCACTACACCTACACACAATTCACGCTCACCAACAGCACAATCACACATTACACACCTGCGCAATCACACTTATACACACCTCCAGTCACATTAGAAACACACACACTGGTTCATACACCAGCTCACATCCATTCACCTCACTCAAACCTTTCTTCCCCTTTGTCTCTCCTTTATTAGATTCATATACACACTTGCAATTCTCCCTCACTTCACTCAACAATTCAGACACAGAATCTCAGCTTTCTCTCACAAGACACAACCAATTCATCTCTTCCCTCACTTCACAACACAAGCAGACACACAACTCTCACTCTCACTCCCTCTTGTCCTTCACAGCTACACACACCTTCACAACTTCACTCACACTTCATTCCCAAAAATTTCACACATCACAGCATTTTCACTCCCAATCATACAACACTCACAATCTTACCATCACAATTGGCACACATTACACACACTAACACACACATCAGTTACACCATTCACTCTCTCGGCCCTCTCATTGCCCACATTTAATCTTGCATTATCTCCCTCTCCTCCTCGGCTCACAGAATTCACCCATCAGCACAAACCAACATTGCACACACACAACATTCACTCTATTGCTCTCGGCTCTCCCTCACAACACCACCACAAAGTTCACACACCTATTTTCCCTCTTTAGATCACAACCTCACCTCACTCTTGCACTCTCACACCTTTTCACACATTCACACTTCACTCCTTTCCTGCCTGCAAAAGCCATTTACTTACTTTCTTCTTCACTTGCACAAGCACCAGAACACATACAAACTCAGCACAATTCACACACACAACCCCTCACAACACACCTGCACATTCACATACCTGCAAAAGACAAGCCCACAGCAGTGTAAGCACACACACATACAGAGGTCACACACACACACCCAAATCAAAATTTACAAGCAACCAATTAGCCCCTTCGCCACCACACAGCCAATCATCGTTGGCGCCGCCACCACAGTCTACCCCACCATCGCCTCTCATCCCTTCTGCTGAGTCCTAGTAAGATTCATGGCTCTCCTTTTAATTTCTAGTGCATAGATTAGGTTTATGTTGATTTGTATTGATTTAAGGCGGAGAAGATGATTTATGGAGGGGAAAATTGATTCGAGTATGAAGAAGGAGAGAGAATCGAGAGGGAAACCAGAGAGGGGAAATGGAGAGAGAAAGAGGGAGAGAGTGGAAAAAAAAAGAGGAAGCCATAGAAGGAAAGGGAGAGACAAAGAGGTTTCAGTCCAGAAAAGAGGGGGAGAGAGAGAGAGAGAGAGAGAGAGAGAGCGCTAGACAGAATAAATGAAGAAGAAGAAGAAAGAAGAAAAGAAAGAAAAAAAGAAATAAAAGAGAGAAATAGAGAAAAAAAAAAGGGAAACGAAATCGGTAAAATAAAAAAAATTCTGTTACCCAAAACTACGTCGTTTTGACATAAAACGACGTAGTTTTGGTTAGTTTCTTTAACTTATTTATTTTTTATTGTTTTATCATATTACTATTTATGTTTTAGCCCCTAGGATTTTGATTAACTTATTATTCTACCCTAAAATATTTTTAATTGTTGCATTTAGATCCTTAATATTTGTAGATTGACCCTCTAGATCTTAATTTCTCTTCATTTAGGTCCTATTAAATTCAATTTAGCTCCAAATCTTGCTGGATTTATGTTCTAGCCCTTGAATGTTGCTAGAAATTACAATTTTGCCTCTTAAGCCTTGCTGAAATTACATTTTTACCCCCTAGGTTTGCTATAGTTTGCATTTTTACTCCCCAAGTTTGCTGGAATTGTATTTTTACCCTTGAATGATGCTGTAATTGCATTTTCACCCTTGAATGTTGCTCAAAATTGCATTTATATGCTTGAATGTTGCTGGAATTGCACTTTCACTCCCCAAGTTTGCTGAAATTACATTTTTTGCCCTTATGTATTGCTGGAAATTTTTATTTTTGTCATTCTGCTTGCTAGAAATTATATTTTAGCCTTTAAATTTGTTGTAAATTATATTATTACCTTAAGTATTGTTTGAAATTGTAATTTTACCCTTTAGTTTGTTGTAGATTACATTTTTGCTATAGAATGTTGCTGAAAATCTATTTTTAACCAAAAACTTTTATTTTTGCCAAAAAAAATTAATTAAGTCCTTAAGACTTTTAGTTATTTTTTTTCATTTTTTATTCTATTTCATTAAATTTTCAATTAATGTCCCAAGATTTGGTCTTTTTGTCTAATTAATGCTCAAATTAGTTTCTTTGTTTCTCTTTTACTTATTCTGGTGTTTCTTTTATTTTTGTGTGCTAAAAGTTTAATTATGTATTATTGTATTTTTTATAATTTATTTATTTATATTTTTTATTTCTATTTTTTTATTTTTTTAAATTAAACACTCTTCATTTTCTTCCTAAATGTTTAATTGTTTTTATTTTTATTTATTTATTTATTATTATTATTATTATTTTAAAATTGTCTTTATTGTTGCTAGAATTGTTTTGAACTTTGTGGCATGGTTATAGTAATCAATATTAAATTACTTAATTAATGGTTTATTTATTTAAATAGAGATACCTTAATATGTTTATTCATGTTGTTAGCATTTGTACCGAATTTATAAATGGGAGATACCTCTATTATCTTTCAATATCTCTTTATGTGCTCCTACGTGTCTTTCCTATGTTTTTTTATGTACCTTTTATGTGTTTATTATTTTATGTGTAAGCATTTGTTTATGTCATGTTAGCCATTTGAATTTAATTTTAATTAGTCAAAGAAATGTAATAGATAGGTGATATTTTATTTAACAAAATTTGTATTTAGATAGTTAATGTAATAGATAGTTTATATTTTTATTTAACAAAATTTGTGTAGTTTAGATTGAAAATGTAATATATAGGTTAGATAAGTTATTTTACTTATCTTTACCTTTTCTAGATTGTAATTAGGCTCCCACAGTGTAATAGTTAGGGATTTTGTGTGCTATGTGCTTTTACTCGCTTTTCTTAGGGTTTTGCATATAGAATATTATACTTATGTGCTATGTACTCCAATGTGCTATTATATGTTTGTATGTGATTATTGCTTTAATTTATGTTTTATTTATTTATTCACTTGTTTTATTATGATATATGTGCATCCTCGCCACACTAGTCCAACGCTAGGTGTGGTTAATTCCGGATTCTTCGCTAGTCCAATGCTAGCGAAGAATTTCTAGAAAATGGGCTAGTCCAATGCTAGACCCTTAAGGCATTTTAGTACTAGTTTCACTCGCATACATTTCATCTCATTTCATAACACATTCTCTTTTTTGGAGTTTTTCATATTTACACCAGACTAGCAGTCACCTCTGTTTGACTCATTCCAAAACTCAATTCACTCTGTCTCCCTGCCTAAGTGAAAATAAAGCCATCACTATCACTCAATCCCATTTCCATCTTTTACATGCATACAAAAAAGAATATAATAATAAGGTAGAAAGAAGACGGTTTGAATTTTGAAATGGGTGATCAGAGCAACAATCCAACTAAAGCAGAGTGCAGTAACAAAGGTCAGCTGATTGATGGGATCGGTGAAAGAAGGCAAGTGCAGAAGGAAACTCCCGCCAATCTGGAAAAGTCAAATGAAGGTAAAACAATGGGAAATGATAAGGAAAAAGGAACATGTCAGGGAAGAGAAAGGAATAAAAAAGAAATGGATGTTGGGCTAGGAAAAGAGATACAAGATGTTGGAATGAAAGTAGTGGGCTAACTTCTGCTGGGCCGAAGTATTACGCTAAAGTTGGTAAAGAATAGTGGCCCAAATAACAAGGCCGAAATTAGAGGAGCAAAAGGTGATCTAGGGCCATGGAAGAAACTAAGAGCAATGTTCAAGCCTAGAGGGATAAGAAAGGAAGTCCAGTGATACAAACTAAGGAAAGATTCAGGAAACTCCTAACATCAGTGAAAACAAAGAAGCTACTAGAATTCCTCTAGCACTGGTGGACATGAATGTTGATGAAGTGCAAGGAGCGAGCAAGAGAAAGTTTGCACTTCGAGATGAAGAAAAGGATCTTATGGAGATTGAGGAACAAGCAAAACAAGAAAAGTAGAAACAAAGGAGAGTTTGGGAATCAGCAAATGCAAGAATTAAGGGGAATGGAGGTCAACCCTAAATTGGTCTCCAAAGATGAAATGAAGATTTTGGCAGTGGAATTGCCAAGGTGCAGGGAGCTCCTTGGTAATTCCCAGTCTGAAGGAGGTATTGAGACTCCTCTTCCCCTAATATTTTGTTTTTGTATGAAACGAAAAATAAAAAATCATACATGGAAAAAATGAAAAACATTTAAAATTTGATAATGTATTTACAGTTGATTCCGCTAGGCATAGCAGGTGGATTTGCACTATTTTTGTGCAATGATCTGATAGTGGAAAAAATTTTGTTCACCATGGCCACAATATAAGTCAAATTCCAAGCAGATAATGGAGAAAGATCATAGTGGTGTATTTGTGTCTCTGTGAGCCCCGATCCTAGAGAAAGAGCAAGACAATGGATCACATTAACTAAGAGGAAACAATTGTGGGGAACCAGATTTGTTTTAATAGGGGACTTTAATGACATAGTTTCAAATGATGAAAAATGGGGTGGTAACGTGAGAAGCAACCGATCCTTTAAAAGGTTTAAAAATTTTATTGCGATAAATGAATTAGTTGATATTAGATATGAAGGGATCCCATGGACCTGGTGTAGTTCATAGAAACCAAAGGGGTCAAATTAAGGAATGGTTGGATAGAGCGATGGTCAGTGCATATTGGAATTTAGAAAATGCAAATGCTAGGTTGAAAGCATATAGAAATGCATGCATCTGAATCATTGTATGATATTGCTTGAGGATAATCCATCTGTAGTGAAAAGTAAAACAAGATTCATCTTTGACAGGTAGATGGTTGGAACATTCAGAGATTGGACAGGTAGGTTGAACATACTTGGGCTAAAGAAGTAAATGGATTCAAGGGATTTATTGTATAAAAAAAGATTAAAGCTTGCAGGGTAGCTTTGAAAGGGATGGAGTAAGAACATGAAGTTAAATAGCTAAAAAGGAAAATATGCAGGATTACAGATAGAGCTGGAAGAGGTAAAAAAATTTGACTAGATTAGGAAATAATACTGATGTGGCCAAATTGAAAAATCAGCTAGGAAAAGAGTATCAGAGAGAGGAAGTATATTGGGCCCAAAAAGCGAGACTCAAATGGCATAGAGAAGGGGACCAAAATTTAGCATATTTTTATGCCTGTGTGGCGGGTAGAAGGAAGAGAAACAGGATATCAACAATTCAAAAGACACAGGGAGGGTGGTGCGATAGAAATGCTGAAATTGGAAATGAAGTGGAAGAATTTTATCAACAACTCTTCTCAACCAAATGAACTTGAAGAAATACTCAATGGAATTCACAAGAAAATCACAGATCAAATGCACAGGCATCTCACTCAACCAGTCAAAGAGAAGGAGATCAAAGATGCACTTTTCTCGATGGCTCCTAACAAAGCTCCGGGTCCAGATGGTATGTCTCCGCTTTTCTTTCAAAAATTCTGGCACCTTATTCATAATGATTTGTTTCATACCATCCAAAATTTCTTCATCACTGGACACATGCCTAAAGCTTTTAACGAGACTGCAGTCACTTTTATCCCAAAGATTGATACACCACAAAATCTAACTCATTTTAGACCAATTAGTTTATGTAATGTGGTGTATAAAATAATCTCTAAAGTATTAGTGAATAGAGTCAAACCTTTGTTAGGCTTGTGCATTAGTCAATCCTAAACTACTTTTGTGCCCGGACGTCAAATTGTAGACAATATTATTATTGCACATGAGTATGTACACTGGTTAAGTACAAAAGATATGGGAAGGATGCTTTTATGGCCTTAAAGATTGATTTGTCTAAAGCTTATAACCGTGTTGAATGGAATTTTTTGTATGCTATTATGGCTAAATTAGGTTTTTATCCATTGTGGATTAAGTGGGTGCATGGATGTCTTTCATCCATGTCTTTTGCTTTCAATATAAATAGTGAGAAATTAGGTTATGTGTCCCACTAGAGGTATAAGGCAAGGGGATCCTCTTTCGCCTTGCTTGTTTTTGTTTTGTGCTGAGGAATTGACCAGTTTGTTAAAAACAACCATGAGTGAAAGAAAAATTTCGGTCATTAGAATCTCAAAAAGTGGACCAACTATCTCACATCTATTTTTTGCTAATGATTCCCTATTATTTTGGAAAGCAAATGTAGGTGAATCAAAGGAGATAATGAGAATCCTCAAAGTTTATGAAAGAGCTTCCGAACAGAAAATAAACATTGACAAATCAGCTGTGTTTTTAAGCAAAAATGCAACCAGTGAAATTATTGAAGAATTGCTTAGATAGCTGGGGAATTTTCAAGTGGCAAAATACAGCAAGTACTTGGGCTTACCATTGGGGATTGGAAGGTCAAAAGTATCTACTCTATGGTTCATCAAAGGAAGAATGATGAAGAAACTGACAGGATGGCAAGGAAATCTCCTAAGTGCTACAAGTAAAGAGGTATTGCTAAAATCAATTGCATTAGCACTCCCTTCACATGCAATGACTGTGTTTAGACTGCCCATTGGATTGTGTAAAGAACTCAACAGGCTGGTTGCTAATTTCTAGTAGGGAGATGACATGAAAGGAAATAAGATGGTAGGACCATTGATATTTGGAAATATAGATGGTTGAAGAATAGCAAAACAGGTCGAGTAACATCTCCCAAACCCCATAATTGCACTTGGAATATGGTTTTTGATATCACGGATGGCCAGTACTAGAACAACAGAAAGATTGCAGTAACTTTTGCAAGTGAAGAAGCCGGACAAATTATGACAATTCCTCTTAGTTTGTTCAAAAAGAAAGACAGACTGTTCTAGGATGCAACCAAACATGGAAAATACACCACCAAGACTGGGTATGTCAGAGCAAAAGATTTGATGGATGAAAAGAACAGAAAAGAGCAGCAAGGAGCAAGTACAAGCAGAGATGCTCGAAATTTTAGATTGTGGAAACAAATTTGGGATCTCAATGTGAAGCATAAAGTTAAACAATTTTTGTGGAAGTGTTTTCATAATATCTTGCCTACCAATGAGAACAATTTCAGAAGAGTGGATAAAAGAGGTCCATGGTGCAAGAGATATGGAGAGGGTGTAGAAACTATAGAGCATCTTTTGTTCCAATGCAAGGATAACTTCTTAATTTGGGAAACCTTTCCCATTAATGGGATGGACTCGAACAGCAAACTGGAAAATTCTGGGAGTAGTGGGAACTACTGCAACAAGCAAGACAAAGAGAAAAAGGCAAAGAACATGTGGAAGCTACAGCTAATTTGTTATGCCATATTTGGAAACATAGGAACAGTTGGTGTTTCAATAACGCTAGTAAAGAAGGACATCTAGTGGCCAGATATGCTGTGGAGGATTGGATGGAATACAAGGAAGTTGCAACATCCCAGAATGTTTATCAGCCAAGATTAGATATAGAACACAACACCAAGTATGCTGCTACACGTGATTTGCACCACTAGCATTCAATAGTTGTCTACACTGATGCTACTTTTGACAGATGTAAACGAAAGTTTGGAATGGGCATAGCAGCCAAAAGAAGCTCCAGAGAATTAGTGAGTACCTGGGCTATACCTTGTTCAGCAGTAGAAAATCTAGCAATCTTGGAAACAATGGCCATTCAAGCAACATTACTGAAAGCATTGAATGAAAATTGGACATCTCCACTAATTATATTAGATTGTAAGGAGATTGTTAGGAAAATTAACTAGAAATGTGAGGACCTCACTAATCTTGATGTAATAATTAGAGATATACAGTTACTTAGTGGATTTTTTTGGAAATGTTCCTTCCCTTTCGCAAGAAGAGAAGGAAATAGTTGTAGTCATGATTTGGCTAAATTAGCCACAAACCTGTTTAGAGAACTTAGGTGGAACAATGATTTCCCAATGTGGGTCGAAAAGACTACACTTGAAGATTTTTGGCAGTTGCCAGGTATTTAGATCAAAGATGTATATATGAACTTTGATGATATATGTAAGTGACTTTTGACAAAAAAAATAAAAAAAAAGGCAAAAAGAGAGCCACGTTAATTATGCTGTATTAGACACACCCTCCACAAGTCATCATCATGTGGATTGGTGCTGCTAGTTCTTCTTTTCCAATTTCTTCAACTTCAATAACAACCTCAATAATAACCATATAAAACTCCACTTCCAATAGCAACAACAAAAAATTTGTTAATATTCGAGTCTCGGATGAAAATGGCACCATCCAACCACTTCCCCATTGCAAGATGTTTTTAGCATCTTTGTTATCCCGTTCTTGTATTACTTCTTGTACTTTTGTTAGGTGCTTTATCTTAGCCCTTTTCTCTCTGTTGCTTCTTCCTTTGATCTGTGCCACGTTTCCGTTTCTTCGTGCCTTGGAGGTATTCTTTTGCCTCTGTCACAGGAGATGGAGGAAAAGAAGGAGGAGGAGGAGGCCGGTAGCAAGCAGGGTTTCACCAGTGATGGGATGATCAGGTGTGATGATGGAGGGAATGGGGAGAGACTTTTGTAGAGGTATTTGGAAGATCAACTGCTGCTTGTTGCTGAATGTTTGTATGATTGTGGGAACTATGATGACTGGAGGGGAGAGGAGATTGTTGGGGCCAATGTAGAATATTTTTATAGTAAAAACCCCTTTTTGTGATTATTTGGAAAATAAAATAGTTTTGACTGTAACAGTTGATGGTCCTTTTCTGTTTGATATTTGTGGTTTTAACTTGTAATTTAACTTTACTTGTAAATAAAAGACAACGTTATCTAACTTTGTGTTTGATTGGGAGAGATGGAGAAAAGTGTGACATAGAATTGGAGCCTCGCATTTATGAAAGTGCGAATTTCCCCACCTTTCGAGTTGAAAATTGAAATAGAGTTCATTTTTCAATTTTGGGCCGTACATGGAAGAATGTCACTCAAGTTATTGAAGCTTTAAAGCAGACCTAGCTTCATTTTTCAATTTTGGCTGTACGTTGAAGAATGTAACTCAAGTTTTTTTTTTTTTGGGCAATAGTCAATAGTATACTATCCTACTTCTAACCTACACTATAGGGGAGGGGCCCAATTGAGACCCAAGGGAATCGATGGGGATTGAACCACTATCGAACCAAACGGGTGCATTATGCACCCTTTGGATTTTTTGATGGGAGGCAAGCTTTGAATCCTTGACCTCCCACCCCACATAGCCTTTTAAAGGCTTTATGATGGCCAACCCATTCAAGCTGGGTTGGTTATGTAACTCAAGTTATTGAAGCTTTAAAGCACACTTAGCTTGCTTATTAAGTGCCACTATACTTTTTCCTTTTGGAACAATTTTTAGATGGACTCGATCTACGGGTCCACTTGTGGACATTGTGGTCTAAAATAAAATTACGTAAGTATCTATACATCATTTTCTTACGTCAACATGCATCACTAGGCTTATATGGCACTTTTTTAGAGTGTAAGATTTATAGGTGAGGTCGTAGACCGATCCACCTAAGAATTTCCTTCCCTTTTGCTAAGATCTACAAGTAAGGTCGTAGACCTAATCCACTTAAGAATTCCCTTCCTTGCTTTTAATTTTTTTTGAACCTTCATTCTTTTCCTTACATTACAGATAATTTTTGAACCTTCATTCTTTTCCTTACATTACAGATAATTTTGGCATATGCTTAGTTTTCTATCATTTGCAATTCTTTGTGGTACGATACTAGAATAATGAAAAGAGCTCTTTGACTATTTTTCTTTTTATTTGTGCAGCTATTTTACATAAAGGGCATGTTCACTATTCAAGTGCTTGTACAAAATTCAAGTTGGCTTTATAAGATGTTACAATGAAGAATGTAAATATAGGTTATGTTTGAGTGATTATTTTTTGTGCGTTTTTATAGAAGTTTTACTCTACCATTGTTGTGGATAAATGCATTGAAAAATACGTTTAATATTCTTCAAAAACATATTTGTAAAATACTCCATCATCTAAAGAATCTAAATTGTCAAGAGATTTCTATTTTGTGTTATATATGAGTCCATTCGTTTCTATACTTTGCGAAGGAAAAAAAAGCTAAATAGGATTTAAATTCTTAAGCTCTTGAACTTCAAATCATCAACTCTTGACTTGACATCTTGTACCGTGGAGCACCTGGTAATCTAATGGTGATGGATGACAACTAATATCACAAATGAATTGAATGGAATCAAATCAAGCTTTGCAATTGTTAGGCCCGATTCAAAATTTTGAATAAAATCTAACTCGAACACTATTCAGTCTTATATTCAATATGCTTGAGCTTAATTCAAAAACTGAATTTTTATTTTTAATATTCTTTTGTAATATTCAAGCATTATTGAGCTAAATATTTATAAGCTGGATCTCAATTCGGTAACTTAATTGAATTTTAGTTATTGTTCAAACAGGATTTAACCTCATCACAATTTGAGTTTGAATCATGATATTGACAAATTGAGTCTAAGGGGGTGTTTGATAACACAACTTAATACTGAAAATTAATGGATTAGGAGCCTTTTAAATTCAATTGGTTTGATAACAGAATTTCTTTATCACTTAATTCATTGAGTACTTATTTAATTTGTGTACAAAATTTTAAGTGAAAATTTTTCACTTAATTTGTTGAATTTTGATATTCTTCCCCATTACACGCACATGGACATACTCACTCTCACACGCTTACTCATGCATACACATATATACACATACTCTTTCTCACACGCGCAATCTCTCTCTCTTTCACACACACACACATTCTCTCTCTCACACACACACATACACCATGCAAACGCATACACACACACTTTCACACAAATACACATATTCTCTCCCTGTCTCTCTCACACACGCACACTCTATCTTTCTCTCTCTCTTCCCTAGACACAATTTATTCTACACACCAACATACTTTCTTGCACATACACTTTTACACAAGCATACTTCTACATATACATTTTCTATTTCTCATATACATGCGCACATATTTTAGTTTTTCTTCTCTTACATACATATATTTTTACATGTATACACATACTTTCTCTCTCTCACACAAACACACTTATTCTTTATCTCTCACAAACAAATGATGTCTTTCTTTCTCATACACATTATTATTAAATTATTTTAAATTTTTATGATAAAATAATTATATTTATGAGGGGAGATATTTAAATTCAGTGCATATATTAAGTTAATTATCAAACAAATAAAACTTTATCAATTCAACTACTTAATACTTTCAGCACTTAAATTTCAGGCTTCAGGCTTTAGACTTCAGACTTTAGATTACAGATTTCAGTTTTACCAAACGCCACTTAAGTTTGAAGTATTTGTTAAGGCACGCTTCATTTATAGCCTAGACAACCAACCAATTGAGTGGTTAATAATCTTTTAATTGTATTTGATAGTCCGTTCTCCTGTTAGTTGTTTGTTTGCTTGTACATTTTAGAAGTAAAGTTTGATGGCTATTTTTAACTGTGCCAAACCTTTTAGTTGTTTATTTGCTTGTACATTTTAGAAGTAAAGTTTGAAGGCTATTTTTCACTATGCCAAACCGCAAATAGACAGAGAGATAATGTTGTGGTGAGGCTCATTACAACACTTTATTATCATTTGAATAATAAAGTTTATGATTTGATTTAATAATAATAATAAAAAGGTTTACCATTTGCTTCACAAAATTTATCCCTCACCTAAAATTTAGCACTCATTTATATAACTGTCGTCATCACAATATTTTATAAGAGATATAAATAAAGGTTGATGTATACTACTTTTAGAATTGATATTTGTTCATTAGCAGAATGTCACTTCCAATACGAACTTCCACGGCTAATTGATCAGATTATTGCCCAAAAAAAAAAAAAGAAATTCGGACAAATGTGGTTGTTAGAACTTGGTTGCACCCATATATGTCCATCGTGTTTCTCAAACGCAGTGGGACAACTATTTCTTTTAAATGCAAAAAGCCCCTTTTTTGGGGGAATTCCTGGTTTATGTTTTTGGTTTGGGCTTTCAAGTTTAGGTTAGGGTTTAGGGTTTTTGAGGGTTAGTGTTTAGGTTTAGGTTTCAAGTTTTTTAGACTTTAAGTAAAAGAATTGAGATAGTGTTGGGAATAAAAATATATCAACACAATTATTTATCAAATGATTGAATAAGAATAAGTTGCACCAATAATCAAATGTACAAGTATATAATTAATTGAATTTATGAATGTTCAATAGTCGAATGTACAAGTACAATTTATCAAATTTACAATTGTTTATCAAATTATGTAAAAAAAAAAATTGTATGTTGCATTTGAATGCACTTGACCCCGGCAATGTTGCTATTGATTTGGGTTTTGAGGCATCGATGAGCAGCAAAATCTCTCAGGCCTCTTAATCTTGCATTGGCCACGCACTACTAGTGTCGCGCCCCAAAAAATAGTTGGAGACCCTTTTGAAAAGCTTTTCGGTTTGTTTTGGAAGAACCGTGCATGTGAGAATATCGGGTTTTTGCAAAAAAAAAATTACTTTTTAAATAAAAATAATTTTTGAAAATAAAACAAGGTCAGGACTAAAAAGTCATAGTTTTGGTCAAATATTTCCATAATGGGTTTTATAAACAATGGAGTCGCCACTTGGTATTGAGTTAGAGGGTACCTAGTCACCCAAAAAAATCATTTAACAAAACAAAATAAAATTTTTAGAAAAATATTTAAAAATCCTTTTTTGACTCCGATCTGCGAAAATGAGAGAAAAAGGTCCGGGAGTCACATTTAAAGAAAGAGAAAGCAAAGGCTTATGCCTAAGGCATCCTTTCTCCATAGCCAAGGCTAGTTGGGTTTAATCAAAATTTCCTAAAACAACCCTAAATTCTATTGCACCTTGGATGTGTCTAAATAAATGCAAATCCTAAATCTAATGGGGTGTCAAGAGGGTCAAAATGTTTCGTCAAGGCTTGATCGAGATTATCGCATTAATTGTGAAGCTCAAAATGGGGCCTTGAGGGAGTCACGAGTGTGAATGCAAAATGAAATGCAAAAATAAAAGGAAAATAGTAGTATAAATAGTAAGTGATCGAATAAAGTGGGGATGAAACTTAATAGCTATGGGGGATTAAGAAACTTGTAACTAACTGTTCCTACTCACGGAGGGGGAACGACACAAACTTGATCATTTTCCACGTGAGTAAGACGATTATTTCTAGTTAGATTACACAAATGACCAAAAATTATAGGTGAATGCAATCTAAATGTCATACATTGAATAGATGTCAAAAATCATGCGAAAATGATAAATTCTTAATAAAGAGAAAATGTGTGTGAAATGAGGTGAAATGCATATGAGGAATGAAACTAGCACTAAAACGACCTAAGAGTCTAACGTTAAACTAGTCCATTTTCTACGAATTCCCTACTAGCATTGGACTAGCTAGAAAGTGATAAAATAACAACTAGGTGAGACTAGTCCGGTGACGTCACGAATTAAACATGAATGAAAGCATAATACAAGTAAATAACATGTAAGAGAATATACATCACATAGAAGCATCTAACACATAAACATAATATCTATATGCGAAATCCTAAGGAAAGCGGGAAAACAAATAAACATATAAGTATAAAAAAGCACATAAGCCCTAACTATTACACTGGGGGGATTTAACTACATTTTAAAAGAGGAAGGAGGGAAAATAAGTTATTTATTACATTTATCTATCTAAATACAAAATTTTACTAAAAATGATATAAATGGAACCTATCTATTATCTTGACTATCTAAATACAAAAATTTGTAAAAATAGTAAAAATATCTATCTATTAAGTTTTTTGAATAATTAAAAAATAAAAATTTGAACAATCAAACATAACATAACATAAATTGAATAAACGATTGAAAAGTAAATGCAATAAGATAAACACATTAAACACATTGGAGCATGTAAAAAGAAAAATTAAAAGTACTGCAAATGCCTCCTTTGAAGATCCAATCCGATACCAGATGCTAACAAGATGAACAAATGTGTTAAAGGTACCATTATTTAACGACATGAAATACAAACAAATTGGCAGTAAAAGATGCAAATTCTATCAAACAAAGGGACCTAAAGACAAAATTGTAAACCTAAGGGGTTAAAAGGTAATAACTGGAAAACCAACTTATCAAGGGGAAAAATTATGGCAAAATTGGGGATAAAAATTAAAACATTCCTGCAAGATAGGGACTTAGAATGAAAATTCCAGCTAGCCTAGGGACTTAGAATAAAATTCCAGCAACATAGAACTCAAAACTAAAATTCCAACAAGTTAAAGGGACTTAAAAAAAATTCCAACAAGTGGGAGGGTAAATTGAAAATCCAGCTAAGTCTTAGAGAGTCAATTAAAAAAATACAGCAAGGTCTAAGGTCAATAATTGAAAATTCCTATAGCATAGTCGTTGAAATTTAAAAATTCAGCAACAATAAGGGCTCAAAAAATGGAACTCCAGCAATTATGAGGACTAGAAATAAATTTTTCAGCAACTTGAAGGGCTAAGATGGAAAAATCTCAATGAATTCTTAGGGGTTAATTCAACACTCCATCTAAGGTTAGGAGTTAATTCACAATAAACTAAGTTTACATTAAACTAAATTAAACTCAAGCCATAGACAAAACAGACACCAATTAGTAAATAATAACAATAATAATAACAGTAGTAAACTAAACTAAATTCATAAACAAAAATAATAATAACTAAACCATGTGAGCTCCTTATTAAAAAAAAACCCCGAAGCCCCCTGTCAATTTCGATTCTATTGGCCTAGAAACCAAAACATAAAAGTAAACAAAACAATAAAGAAAGAACAATACAAACTCCACGCACCAATTTGCTTGGCCTTCAACTAGGGGTGTTGTTGAACCGAGCTGCTCGCGAGCAACTCGGTCAACTACTCAACTCGAACTCGAGTTTGACCAAATTCAAGTTGAGTTCGAGTAGCTCGATTAGGTTCATGAGTCGAGTTCGAGTACTAGTTTTTCAAACTTGAAGGTTTGTCAAGCCTAATCAAGCATCTATTATTGAATAATTATATATTTTATTTATTATGTATTTACTATTTTAGGTATGAAAATTATGAAATTTATCATAATGTCCTCAATTGAGCTCGAGCACGAGTAGCCTCAAGCTCGACCTTGAGCTATAAAGTGCCGATAAAAAAAAAAAGAGTGCAAATGAGTATCAAGTTGAGCTTGAGTATTCAAACAAAATTTCGAGCTCGAGCTCAAGCTTCACAATTTTTAACTCGATCGAGTTCAAGTCGAGCTTGAATAGCACTAATAAGCAATCAAGTTGAGCTTGAGCATAGTGCTACTCGAGCTTGACGCGGCTAGATAACACCCTTACATTCAACCGAGAAAAAATGCAAACTCCTCTGAACTTCCAATTTTCAAATTAAAGATCGAATTTTCGGGACTCCTAACACCCAAATCAGTTTCCCAAAACTAAAAGGAACCCCTCACTCCATCTAATTTGCAAAGTGGCTTCTCCTAAGGAACCCAAAACTAAACTTAAAAACAAGATTTTCGGAATCAAACGCCAAATCTCCAAATTTCATTGAATCAATGGGTTAAATCATCACAAATTGGATAAAATTCATATTCCTAATTCATTTACCAGACCTTAATTACATGAATGGAAGGAAGATCAACGAAGGTTACCCCTGGATGCAAGAAAGTAGATTTTGTGGTGGTGATGTCCTTCAATAACGGTGGTGCGATGGTTGTTAGTTGTTGGACTAGTGATTGTTATGTGTAGTGGCTTCCAGTCGGTGACTTGTTGGTGTTGATGGTTGACTGCGGTGGAGATTGGGCAATGATTGATTTGTGTGGGTTTGTGTAGTGGATTATGGCTACAATTTGGGCAGTGAATTGGATGCGACAATTTTAGGTGGAATTGTGTGGCTGTTTGAGGGCCTTTTGGCTGTGTTTTTGGACTGGTTCAAAGATTGGAGGGCCTGTTTTGGTGGTGTTTCATGGTGGTAATGAAGTGGCTGTAATGGGACTGGTATTTGGGTGGTTTTAGGCTGCAAATTGGAGCTTATTTTAGGTGGTTTTGCAACTATTTGGTGGCTGTTTTTGTGTGATGATTGTGGTGATTTTAAAGTTGATTTTGAATGTAAATTGAGTGTTTTTGTGGTGATTGTGGGCCGTTGGGTTGTGTTTTGGGGTGATTTGGTTATGCATTTTTTCTATTTTGGGGCTGCGATTGTAGCTGGAATTTGGAAGAATTTTGCAGGTTGTGTGGTAGTTTTGGGTGGCTTTGGGGCTATGATTTTGCATGTTGTTTAGTACTGTTTTGCAAATATTTTTGGGACTGTTTTTGCTGGAATATGGGGGCTGAAATTGTAGGAATTTGGGACTGTTTTTGCAGGAATTTGGTGGTAGTTTGAGGGCTATTTGTCCTTGGCAGGGGGAGTGTGTTCTTGGTGTAGAGTTGAAAATATACTAGTGTGTTCTAGGTATTCTAGATGTAGAGTTGAAGAAGTACTAATGTGTGTTCTTGGTGTGTCTTGTGTGTTCATATGGAGATGAATTAATGTCTAGTAGGTGTTCTTGGTGTGTGGTGTGTGTTTGTATGAAGATGAATTAAGATTTAGTAGGTGTTTTGGGGCAGAGTGCGAAGTGCATGAAAATGAATTAAAACTTAGTTGGTGTTCTTGGGGTAGTAGTGTGGCTTATAAAGATGAACTAAAACTTAGTAGGTGTTCTTCGAGTAGTGTGTGTAGAAATTGGTGTGTGAAAAATGTAATAATGTGTGTGTATAAAAACTTCAAAAATTTTCTTAGCTTTTTTCTATTACCCCCTCCTTTTAAGTAATCCAAGTGGAGTATTTATAGTGCAAACGAATCTTATCCTCCAAGAATGGGTAGAAGACTAAAATGCCCTTGACAACAAAATTACCATGTTACTCTAAAAAAAGATTTTTTGACACACAAATTAAATTAAATTAAAAAATGTCATGATTTTTCTAAAACACCAAAAAATTCAAAAATTAAAAAATGTAAATAATGAATTTTATTAATAAAGTTTGGGTGAAAAAACACATTCGCGTGTAAAATGACCATTTTGCCCTTAAACACAGCATTTACAGAAAAAATAGCAGTTGGCCCCAAAAAATCACAAAATTTAGAAGCATGCTTAAAAGTCTGAAAATATATTTGGAACCCAAAATGGGGCTAAAATGGTGTTCGCGAATGAAATGACTATTTTGCTCTTGCCTTGACGAAATATACAGAAAAATATTAGTTAAACTCAACAAAAATCACAAAAATTTAGAAATATGTATGAAAGTACAAAATATCAATTTAAAATTCCAAAATTGATGAAAAACATTACATGCTAAAAATAACTATTTGGGCCCCACAAATTGTTGATTTCACCTCTTTTGTCCAAAAAATCAAGATTTAACCTTGAAAGTAGAAAAATGACCCTTAATATTGGAAAAATGAATGGTGTGTCAACATTTGGTATCCACACAATACAAAAATCTTCGTATGCTTTCCTTTTCTCTTTACTTTATTTTGTTATTACTTTGAACATCATACTTGTATATCATTATCATTGTTATTGTTTATACAAGTTTGATTATTGTTTAAATTGGTTGCACTATTTTAGGGGCCAACAAAAGTAACCAACAGTTGCTAAGAAAACAATCCTAGCCTTAGTCACTTCACAAAATTTTCCTCAAAACTCAATAAATTGAATTTTTCTTCCTAAAAGTCTTATAGGTTTAACCTTTGGTGTGATTTGGAATGGGTGGGTGGTGAGATTTGTCAAGAAATCAAGTAGAAAAGGAAGGATTGGGTAGAAGAAAGAGTTAGGGTTCGGTTGGAGGAAGAAAGATAGCAAGAAAGTGAAGAGTTAAAAAGAAAAGAATGAGTTAAAAGTTTTCTGCGCTAGTTCCCGAACCGGTTTCCTGCATGTGGAAACCAGTCACGGGAATGCTTTTAACTAGCCCTCACATGACATCGCATTTTGACCATTCCCGTGTGTGAGAACTTGCCACAGGAATGGTACTTTTACCCAACACGCCTGTTGCCATCCATTCCCATGGCACATTCCTACAGATGCAAATGAGCCACAAGAATGACTAGAATGCATTTTACTCTATTTTCAGCTATTCTAACTATCCCAACACAAATTAAATGCATTTTCTACCAATTTTCCAATAATTAAATATTAAAGCCTTAGCTCAAATAAACACAACAAAAGAGAATTCAAATATGATTTACAATAATTGCTCAAGAAAAAACATAAATCAAATAAACTCCCTCAAGTTGTGCTCCTTTCCTTTTTTAGAATTTGAGAATTTCTCTTATTCCTTGACATCTGCAACACAAGTAACTCAACCTAATAAAAAACTACCTATAAAAGTGAAAAGTTATTAAAATAATAAATAAATGACTAGACGTTGGGTTACGTCCTAACAAGCACTAATTTTAACCTTGTTAGCTCTACGTCCTCAATGCACTTATCAAGGCTTTACACTATCACCTACAGGATCGAGGGCTCCTTTAGGACTACAGTCTCTAACCACCATAGTTTTGGATATCCACTTCATTAATCCCAACTTATCACCTTGATCACCTCGCTTGCTCTTGACCAATATTTCTTTTTCTTCTTCTGGCACCTTGGGATTTTTCTCTGCCCTTCTTTGGAATCCATATCTGACGTCCTCTCCTTCCGAGCCACTTTCAAATCTTTTCTCTGTATATTCATTCTTATCAAGGCCCACATCATGAGAGGAAACTCCAAAAGGACTATACTCTTCTTGGTTCTTGGCATAAGTTGTCTTCACAGCACGAATATCATTAGTAGAAGAAGAATTTACAAATTTGGAATGCAAATTAAACTCAAAATTTTCTTCTCTTACTCAAAACCTAAGCTTATCCCTTTTTATATCTATTATGGCCCCAACAGTGGCTAAAAAGAGTCGACCTAAGATTGGAGGCACATTAGTGTCTTCATTTTGCTATTTCGGGAAGAAAGAAGATGAGAACAAGAGGGACGGAGAGGAGAGAAAGAAAAGCCAGAGAGAAAAGAATCGGCAGAGAGAAGAGAAAACCAGGGAGGAGAAAGAATAGAGACGCAGGGGAAAGAGAAAAAGAGAAAAGAGAAATAAAAGAGAGATCAGTGGAGAAGAAGAGAGGATGAGAGAATAAAAAAAATGAAGGCAAGAAGAAAAAAAATCGGATTAGTTCGAAGAAAATGAATCTGATTTTTTTATTTATTTTTGAGTTTCATTAAGTTTAATTTTCTTGATTAGATTTGCTTTAATCAATTAGTAGTTAATTTAGTTATTTTAGTTAATTAATCTAGTCTAATTTAAAATTACATGTTATAGGTTATTTCATTAAAAAAAATGATAGCACTTGGTGCCTTGGGGTTTTGAGTAATTTCAATTTTTGTCTAAAAACTTTCAATAGTTGCATTTTAGTCCCTGTTATTTATAAATTCACCCCTTAGATTTTTTACATGAATTTCAATTAAGTCTCCCAATTGCAATTTGCCCCACTTTTGTTGAAATTTATTATTTTGTCACCCCATTTCACTTTAATTTGCATCTTTGCCCCTTAGATTTGCTTTAATTTCCAATTTACCTCTTAAGTTTTATAGAAATTTACTTGTAGCCCCTTTAATTTCATAGAATTTATATTTTTATCCTAATTTTGTAAGGATTATTAAAGCCTTTATTTGTTTATACTGAGGTATCTTCACATGTTTTTTGTGTTCTTAAGCATTTGTATCGGGCCTTCAAGAGGTATCCTATTCCTCGTTAATTTCTATTTATGTGCTCCAATGTGCCCCAATGTGATTTTTTATGTATTATTTTTTTATTTATTATTTGTTTCTTATTTTACATACTTTTCAGGTATTTACGTATCTAAGTTATTTAATTTCAAATTTTATTATTTTGAGAAAAATGTAATATTTTGTATTTAGCTAGTCAATGTGATGGTTAGATTATTTTTTTCATATTTTTAGCAAATTTTTTTATTTTAGATAGCAAGTGTAATAGACAAATCGTTTTTACTTTTTACCCTTAAATTGTAAGTTGAATCCCCCGGTGTAATAGCTAAGGTTTATGTGCTTTTGCTTGTTTATGTGCTTACTTATTTTATCGCTTTCCTTAGAATTTTTGGATCTAGATATTATGTCTACGTGTTACGTGCTATGTGCTCTTATTCGTTATTATATGTCTTTATATGCTTATTTGCTTTTGATTCATGTTTTACTATTTTAATTCAGGATTTATCAGTTTTGTTATGCCGTCATCACACTAGTCCAACGCTATTTGTGATTTTATTGCTTTCCCGCTAGTCCAATGCTAGTAGAGAATCCCTAGAAAGGGCTAGTCCAACGCTAGAACCTTAAGTCATTTTAGTGATAGTTTTCACTCGCATCATTTCATTTCATTTCATTATAGTTTTCACTCGCGTCATTTCATTTCATTTCATTTCACAACACATTCTCCTTTTTTAGAATTTTTCATATTTGCATGACTTTTGGTATATATTTTATTATTATTATATATTTTAGCATTTAATAACGTATGACATCTAGGTTGCATTTCACTTAGGATTTAGGTCATTTGTGTGTTCCGACTAAAAATGGTCATCTATTTATCCGAGAAACAGTGGATTGATAGGCTGTTGTCCTCTCCGTGAGTAGAAAAAATATCAATCATGAGTTATTAGTCCCCCGTATCCATTATATTGAATCTCCACTTTCTTTGAAACTTACTATCTATAGTATTTTTCTTTTTCTTTCGGCATTTTATTTTGCATATATACTCATGGCTCTCTCGAGGTCTCGACTCAGGTTTCGCAATTAATGTGATAATCCGAACCAAGTCTCGACGAAACATTTTGACCCTCTCAATACCCATTTAGATTTAGGATTTGCATTCATTTAAATACATCCACATGCAATAGAATATAGGGTTAATTTAGGAGAATTTGAATAAATCTCACAACTAGGTTCGGCTAGGAAGAAAGGGTGCCTTAGGTGCGAATCTTTGCCATCTCTTTTTTCAAATGTGACTCCCGAACCTTCTTATCTTGTTTTTTTTGTAGATCAGAGTCGAAAAAAAGTTTTTTAAATATTTTTTCTAAAAATTTTTTATTTTGTTTGGTTAAATGATTTTTCGGGTAAATTGGTATACCCTAACTCAATACCAAGTGGCAACTCTATTTTTAAAATAAAATCGTTTTTCAAAATTTAGTTGGCCAAAATTGTCGTATATTTTAGTCCTGGCCTTATCTTATTTTTATATCATTTTTTTCTATATAACATTTTTTTCAATAAAAACTCAATCTTTTCTCACACACAGAATTTTTTTCAAAAACTTTGTTTCGACAAAGGTCACCAGACCGAACCGCCTTTTCAGGGAGGGACGGTCCCGAGCTAACCCGTGGCCATTGTGCTTGCCTTTTTTGGGACGCGACAACATCTAAAATTACTAAAAATTAAAAAAATGCTCAAAAAGCATAAAAATACAAATTAGATACTAAAATAAAAGGAAAAAGCATTTACAAGTCAAATATTACTATTTAGCCCCTCGACTTGATGAATTTAGAATATTTTACATGATAATTAAAAAAAACCCCAAGAAATAGAAAGTGCCCCAAAGTGTTAAAAAATCTAATTGGTGTATCAAAATTTGGTGTCTACAGCTTATCCCTCTTTGTCAGAAGCTCGTAGAGATTCCAGACAAAAACGTAGACAAAATCAAATCTTTACTCACTTATACATAAAACACATATACATTAACCACCGTGAAAAACTGAATGTATAAAATGTTGAAAGGAATGACCGGGCTCTCTGGGAGCTGCCTGCGTATCCCTATTAAGGAAATCAGGTCAAACGTAGTTCAAATGACGACCATTGAAATGCATTAATGCAAAGTGAACGTAAAAGTCTAACGGATGAGTTGGAATTAAGATGAAAAGACAACTCAACAGATGAGTTGGTGTCCAATAGCAAGTTGGACTTGAGCAGAAATAAAAATCCAACGGACGAGTTGGGGTCCAACAGACAGGTTAAACTTAAACAAAAATTAAAATCCAACGGACGAGTTAGGGCTAATGCAAAGGCTAGGCTACCAGACTAGAAAAGCGATAAATTTATGCCGTCCAGTTTGTTGGATAGATGCA
The DNA here is from genome assembly GCA_024721245.1 of Mitragyna speciosa. Classification (NCBI taxonomy): domain Eukaryota; kingdom Viridiplantae; phylum Streptophyta; class Magnoliopsida; order Gentianales; family Rubiaceae; genus Mitragyna; species Mitragyna speciosa. Next base: position 4,954,161 of record CM045568.1, read on the forward strand.
TGATCCTGGGCTGCCAGAATTGATAGATGCAAAGTCTGGGTTGCCAAAATTGAAAATAGATAAATTTATGCCGTCCAAACTGTTGGACGGATGCATGATTCTGGACTGCCAGAGTTGATGAGGGCAAAGTATGGGTTGCCAGATTTGAAAAGAGATAAATTTATATCGTTTAGGCTATTGGATGGATGCATGATCCTGGGCTACTACGATTGGTAAGTGCAAAATCTGGACTGCCAGACTTGAAAAGTAGTAAATTTATGTCGTCCATCTTGTAAGACAGATGCGTGATCCTGGGCTGGCAAGACTTATAAATGCAAAAGTCTTGGTTGTCAAACTTGAAAAAGCAGTAAGTTTATGTCATTCATCCTACTGAACATCCACATGATTCTAGGCTGACAGGACTTATAAACGCAAAAGTTTGAACTGCCAAACTTGGAAAAGCAATAAATTTATGCCATTGGAGCTACTGAACAGATGAATGATCTTGGGCTGCCAGGACTTATATATTCAAAAGTCTTGGCTGCTAGACTTGAAAAAATACTAAATTTATGCCGTCCAGGCTACTGAACGGATGCATGATTCTAGGCAACCAAGACTCATAAATGCAAAGTTTAGGCTATCAGACTTGAAAAGAGGCAAATTTATGCCGTCTAGACTGCTGGACAGGTGCATGATCATGAGCTGCCAGGATTGATAAATACGAAGTCTAGGCTACCAAACTTAAAAAGAGATAAATTTATGTCGTTCAAGCTTCTAAACAGATGCATGATCCTAAGCTGTCAGGACTCATAAATGCAAAATCTGGGTTGCCAGACTTAAAAAGAGACAAATTTATGCCATCCCAGCTACTAGATGGGTGCATGATTTTAGGCTACCAGGATTGATAAATGTGAAATCTGGACTACCAGACTTGAAAAGAGATAAATTTATACCGTTTAGGCTGTTAAACGGATGCATGATCTTGGGCTCTTTGGATTGATAAATGTGAAGTCTGGATTGCTAGACTTGAAAAGAAATAAATTTATGTCCTTCAAGCTGCTGAACGGATGCATGATCCTTGGCTGGCAGGATTGATAACTGTGAAGTCTGGGCTGGCAGACTTGAAAAAAGATAAATTTATGCCCTTCAGGCTGCTGAAGGAACACTTGATCTTGGGCTGCCAAAATTGATAAATGTGAAGTTTGGGCTACTAGACTTGAAAAGAGACAAGTTTATGCCATCCATGCTGCTTAATGAATACAAGAGCAGATAAATATTTGAAAACCACTCACAATTCAATTTAAAACAATTCTTTCCAAAATTTGCCACAATGTTAAAAAATCAATTTTTTCTCAAAAAATTTGCCCCAGTACACAAAAATGGCGAAAACCAAAAACTTTTTTTTCAACTTTTTTTAAATTTTTTTTATTGCACAATATTCCAATTCATTCGAGATCAGCCTTTTCTTTTTCAAATGGTCACCACAGTATAAACCATTATACTTAAAATATTTGCCCAGTTTTCTCAACTTGCTGCGCATAAATAACAATAATCACATAATCCCACATGCAAAAGAGAAAATAGTCGCGACTAAAGATAATGTAGCCACCATATGATCCCGTAGGCCTTGAAAATCGTATGAACACGAATTTTTGAAGCCAAGTAATTGATTTGGATACTATTTTCATGGTTTGTTCCGTATCTTACAGCTTCATTCGGATCTGTCAACCGATCCTTTGTCGTACATTACAGAACACCTACAACTAGAAATCTCCTTCGGTAAACTATAGGGATTGTCTGTCGATGACATTCAACCAAATGAATGGACAAAATACTCATGCAATGAGACAAATACAAAAAGAAAATAAAACCATTAAACGAAATCGACAGGTAACAAGCATGTAATACTAACTTCTTATATTGATTACAAATAATGATGTGTAAAAACTTTGGGTAAATCATAACAAATAGGACATAGTGTTTAAAATGGCCATTGATGAGAGAAATCGCCACATATGACCCCTTAGGATGTCATCCATCCAGAGACTATTTTCGGTCGTAGAATGAATGATATGAAGAGAAAACCCAAATGAACATAGTCACCAGCCCTTTTAACCTTTGCCACTTTGCCTTCTGCATTCAATTCTCTTGCGCTTTTAGAATCCCTATCTTAGCGCCCTTTCGGATTTTCACTAAGATCTCCCCCTCCTTTTTTTTTAAGGCACCCTTTTGGGTTTTCACCTTGAAAGAAAAAGGAAACCTCATAAAATGGAATGAACAAAGTCAATTTTCAGGCCCCAATCAGATCAAATATGTTTTGCAAGTTAAAGGCATCAGTGACACCACCCTCCCTTGCAAATTTAGGATGAGAAACCTTTACATCATTTGCCCTTGATTATAAAAACTTCCTCAGAGTCACTGCACAAGGCTAAAATTGATCATGTTTAAATCTCGTGAATGAGTGAAATGTGTTTGAAAATAAGGGAATAGCTTGGATATGGGTTTTGACAAAGGGTTTTAAGTAATCCTAAGACTTCCATTCTCAAATTTGCTCATCATGGGGCTAATGATAACTAAAATTTTAGACTGGGTTTTTTCTTCTTCTGTTTTTTTTTTGGCCCAGTTTAGGTTTGCAATACTTGAGAATTACTAAAGTACAATAGGGTAACTTAACAGTTTGGGTAGAGGAACTTTGAATGATATGAATGAATGAGGATTAGCCTTCCATAGTATTCTGGGAGAAAATTTCTATAATCAAATGAAGAATTTTTTGCACATGTCTGAATTGATTGGTTGAGGAAAAACCTATCCATCCATTTCCATGAGAATGAGCGCCCCTTGGGGTAATACCTTTTTAACATGAACAATCCTTGCTACTTTGGAGCAAATTTTCCTTTTGCTTCTGCTTGAATTGGGAGAATTCACTTCAAAACTTCGTCTCCTATTTCGAATTGGTGGGGCTTAACCTTCTTTTGATATGCACGGGCCATGCGTCGTTGGTAACACTGTCTGTGGTGCACACAGAATTCAGTCATTTTTCATCAATCAATTACAATTGCTCATGATGTTTATAGATCTATTCAGCTTCCTCCAACTGGGAATCCATCAAGATATGCAAAGATGGGATCTCAACTTCTGCGAGTAACATTGCTTCCATCCTATACATAAGAGAATAAGAAGTTGCCCTAGTTAAAGTCCTTATGGTGGTTTTATACGCCATCAATGCATATGGCAACTTCTCATGCCACTCTCGATGCGTGTCAATCATCTTGTGAATAATCTTCTTCAAATTTTTGTTCCCAGCCTCCACAACTCCATTAGTCTAGGGTTTATAAATGGTAGAGTCTTGATGTTTGACTTTAAACTGCTCACATAACCCATCTACCATGTCGTTATTGAGATTTTTGCCATTAGCTACAATCAGTGTCTTCGACACCCCAAATGATAAATGATATGATTCCTTAAAAAATCGACCATTACTTTTTTAGTCACATGCTTGTTGGAAGCAACTTCAACCCATTTAGTAAAGTATTCTATTGCAACTAAGATAAATTGATGCCCATTTGAAGCAAGAAAATCACTGGCTCCAATCACATCCACTTCCCATATCAAACATGGCCAAGGAGCAGTCATACTATGTAGTTTCGAAAGAGGAGTGTGTATCACTTCCCTATGCATTTGGCATTGAACACATTTTCGAACAAAATCTACACAATCATGCTCCACGATAAGCCAAAAACATCCGGTTCTTATGATATTCTTGGCTAGAAACTGTTCATTCATGTGTGGTCCGCATACGCCACTATGAACCTCTTTTATCATATGATAAGCCTCTTCTTTGTCAACGCATCTTAAAAGACCCAAGTCCGATGTTCTTTTGTTCAATACTTTCTCCCTCAAAAAGAACCTTGAAGATATTCTATGCAAGAAACTCTTTGAAGCTATACTAGCACCAGGAGGGTAGGATCCAGTTTTGATGAATTCTTTGATGTCAGTGTACCACAGACAACCATCTACCATTTCCTCAGTAACCAAACAATGGTCAGGTTCCTCTCGCAATTGAATTTGGATGGGCTCAATTACCTACTCATCTAGATGTTTAATCATTGACGACAAAGTGGCTAATGCATCCACAAAAACATTGCGTGTTCGAGGGATATGTTTGAACTCCAAATTCTTGAACTTAGAAGCCAATCCAAGAAGGCTATAATGGTAAGGAGTGATCTTTGAGTCTCGAGTTGCCTATTTTTTAAGCGTCCGATGCACAAGCATGTCAGAGTCACTCAGCACTACCAAATCTCTAATCTCCATTTCCAATGCCATCTTTAGTCCAAATATGCAAGCTTCATATTCAGCCATATTATTGGTGCAAGGAAAGCATAGCTTGGCGGTTGCTGGTAAATGCTTCCCTTCTAGTGATACGAGAACTACACCAATCCCAGCACCAAAAGCATTTGAAACACCATCAAAAAATAACCTCCATTCACGGTATTGCCTGCTCATATCCTCAATTTCTACAACAAAAAGAATTTCTTCATTCAGACAATAAGTGTTGAATGGCTTATAATCATTATCTCTTGGATTTTCTACCAAATGATCTGCTATGGCTTGCCCTTTAATTGCCTTTTGAGTGATGAAGATAATAGCAAATTCGGAAAGGACTATCTACCACTTAGCCAAACGTCCGGTTGGCATTGGTTTTTCCAACCAGTATTTCAAGGGATCAGAATGGGAAATAAGTACATAGTGTGACTCAATAAGTAATGTCTCAACTTCTGCGTAGCCCACTCCAAGGCACAACAACTTCTTTCCAAAAAAGAATAATTGGCTTCATACTCCATAAATTTCTTACTGAGGTAATAAATGGCTTGCTCTTTCTTCCCTAACTTATCATGTTGTCCCATAATACATCCTACAGCTTCATCGAGTATAGACAAATACACGATTAATGGTTTTCCAGGTTGGGAAGGCACTAAGACATGAGGATTCAGTAAGTATTCCTTAATCTTATTGAAGGGTGTTTGACAATCTTCATCCCATCTCATTATTGCATTCTTTTTCTCTATCTTGAACAAAGGTTCACCGGTGGAAGTTAGCTAAGCAATGAAATTGATCTTGCCTAGGAAACTTTTCATATCCCTCTCGGTTCTTGGAATCGGCATATCCTAAATTGCTTTGATCTTTACGGGATCTATCTCTATACCCTTCTTGCTAAAAATAAAATCCAACAACTTGCCAGTCGGAGCCCTGAAAGCGCACTTAACAGGATTCAGCTTCAAATTGTACTTCCTTAATCTTTCGAACAATTTTCTCAAATCCACCAAGTGATCTTCCACTTTCTTGGACTTGATGATGATATTATCCACATACACTTCTATCTCCTTGGGGATCATATCGTGAAATAAAGTGGTCATGGTACTTTGGTAAGTGGTTCCAGCATTTTTCAACCCGAAAGGCATCACTCGGTAGCAAAACGTTCCCTAAGGGGTGATAAAAGTAGTCTTCTCTCGGTCCTCCTCTACCATTAGAATCTGATGGTACCCTGAAAAGCAATATCAAAAGGACACAATCTCATGCCTCGTAGTATTATCCAGGAGATGTGAATATTCGGCAAGGAAAATCATCCTTCGGGCTAGCCTTATTCCAGTCCCTATAATCAACGCAAACTCACACCTCTCCATTCTTTTTCGGAACAGGCATGGGATTTGAAAGCCATATGGGATAATGAGACACCATGATAATCTTGACATTGAGTTGCTTCGTTATTAGTTCTTTTATCTTAAGACTCATGTCTAGTTTAAATTTGTGGGGTTTTTGCTTTATTGGGGTAGCATTTGGGTCAGTCGACAATGTATGGACTACTATATCTGTAGAAATCCCAACCACATCATCATATGACCACACAAAAATGTCTTGGAATGACGTCAAGAATTCAATCATTTCTTGTTTTTGCCTTTGATTTAAATGAACACTCACTTTGATTTCATTAACCTCCGTCTTAGTGTCAACATGAATGATTTTCGTTTCTTCTAAGTTTGATTTGGGTTTCTCTTCATATTATTCTAGAATCCTAGAAATAGACTCATATTCTTCCTTAGTATCACTCTCGTTTTGAATATCAGATTGCATGATTTTAGATTTGTGAAGGATATCGAGATCACCGTCACCAACATCTGGAATAGTGACATCCAAAGGGTTAAATGGTTTTATTGATGGCCATCTAAAAATATAACAAACATGCAATAAATTAACAACATGTGATTGAAAAATGGAAGGGGACTCTTTATGTCATTAAATAGAAGGACACTTGACAAAGCAACAATCTCGTGGATGAAACTTTATTTGAAGACACATCCGTCTCGGGTTTTGTATCAAGACGGTAACAGGCTCTCATATACTAAAGAAATTAAAATGTAATTCAATGACGTGCAAAGAATAACACTGAACTACTAATAAAAAAGAAGACATTGATGAAAACAGTCCCTTTAGTTTACTGAAATTCCCTTCGGGAGGAAAAATAGTCAACCTTCCAATTCTGAATGGCTCCTTCAAAAATCACTAGGAATTCAACAATCCTTAGTGCTTCAACTTCATAAGTGACTCTCACAAACAACTCAAATATACTCAAATCAATCTCATCAATAGGATCTTTCTTATTTAATCCAGAAAGAATCATCCCGAATGTGCGAGAAAAGGTGTAGTGCAATGGTGGGATATGCATGCCAGTTTTCCTCCCCTTCTTTTCGGTGTGCTTGTGGATTTTCATTTTTTTTTTTATCTTTTGCAGTTGGGCAGAATCCCAAACCAAAAGTGTCCTTTTGCATTGGGAGCTTTATAGGTTCTAGGATCCCTTGCAAGTCTCGCCCAAGACCTTTTCCTGTTTCATACCCCCCTCAGATCATCTCCTTAGCCACCATTACATCTACTTATCACACTTCTCATCCAACAAGTGATTTGCCCTCAAGAGACCTCCCTATGGTAACAATATCGACCACCTGTTGACAACAAGTGAGAATTTTTCTACTGCTTTCCTCATTGAAATTTACATTAACCACCATGGCACAGTCACTTTTACCAACACAGTGATTAACTAGTTATTCATGACAAACCGTAGCATTTGATGCAAGGATGAAGGTACCAAATTGGAAGTATGAATCCACGGTCTTCCCAACAAGACATTATAAGTGCCATAAAACTGCATGACTTGGCAAACGACCTGGAATTGTGTAGGTCCCACCTCTATCACTAGATTAGCCTCACCTATCGTTTTCCTCTTCGTTCCATCAAAATCACGTACCACGACTGTTGATGGACGAAGCTTAACATCAAAAAGGCCAAGTTTGACAAGAGTTTCTTACAAACAGATATTCAGGGCGGATCCATTAGCCACTAAGACTTTTGGCAATAACTTTTCAGTATAGCGCACTAATATGTACAACGCCTTATTGTGACCAATTCCTTCAGAAGTCAAATTTTCATCAGAGAATGAAACATGATTGGAAGCCAAAACATTTCCTACAATGTCAAAAAATTTATCAACTAGGATACTTTTTGGTACTTGAGCCTTATTGCGAACTTCGAGTAGAGCTTCCTTGTGTAACTCGTAGGTCAAAAGCAAACTTAGAAGTGAGAATTGAGCAGATGCCTTATCTAACTATTCAACCATCTTATATTCACTCTTCTTTATCAATTTCAAAAAATTCATGACATCTTTCTTAGAGACTGGAGGCTTAGGTGGCAGAGGATTCTCAATGGTTTTAAGTTGGGCACCCACATCTGGTCCCTCCCATAAATTTTCCTGATCTAGTGATTGTAAACTTCTTTATTTAACACTGTCTTGCTCTCAATCAATAAGGTAGGTTCCTCATAATTCCACGGCACTTCTTGTAAATTGTCAATAGATATTTGCTTAGGAAATTCAAGCACGACGGGTTCTGGGGTATCCCAACCAAAATACAACACGTCTAAGATGAAAGAATCTTTAGGATTGGCCATCTCAGCTAGTTCCTCTAGTGAAAAAGGGTAATTTTTCTCATATACTGTTAGCTTTAATCTTTCTCTAGACATATTATCCCCATCTTTAGCCATGCCCATTACCTCAGTTTCTTCCACGATGTATAGAGTTGGATCATTGAACTCTTCATCAATAGAGACTACTCCCACAGTTCCCCTATCTTCCGGGAAAGGATTTATGTTGACATTCAACCCTTGTTCTCCTTTTCTTCTAATAAGAATATCACCGGTCTTAATCATGTCTTGTATATTATGCTTCAAGGCCCAACAGTTGGCAGTCGAATGACACGGGCTCCCGGAATGGCAGGCACAAATGGCTCAAGGATCATAATCAGCAAGAAAACCATTAAGGTAGGTTTTAGATGGTACCACGCCAATTTTCCTGACTACCCTTAATTGCTCATACAACTAATCAAAGGGACGACCAAGATTCGTGAAAGTTTGGGGTGGTCACTGAGCTTGGTTTATATTGGTTTGGAAAGCGTTGTGAATAGGATTGGTATTATTTTGCGGGACTAGTTTTGGATTATAAGGAGAACGAAGATAATTTTTGAAAGTTGGTGGAGGGGTCGAAAAATTTTGATGATCGGCTGGGGGATGAGGAAATTGAGTAGTGGTATAATAAACTTGTTGGGGACTGGAAAAATATGGATGAGCGGCTGAATATAAAGGGTAATTTTGGGCTATTGGTCTGAAAGATGGTCCTTGGTTCAATACAAAAGTTATTTCTCCCTCCTTATTCTTGAAAAGGGGTTTTTTCCCGTTGTTGCTTTGGTTTTGGTTTTGCAAAGTCTCTAGTTGCATCTTTAGTGCCGTCACATTGACTATTTTTTCCGCCTTAACAAATTCAGCATATTCTTCCATCTTATTAATGATGGTAGCAAATGAACTACCGATCATGCGCTTTAATGAATGTGCGGATCATTTTCTCCTCCGTCATAGGGGGTTCTACCTTGGTAGCTAGCTTTCTCCAACGTTTTGCATACGTCTTGTGGTCCTTTGAAGTTTTTCTTTTGGTGTTCTCCAATGTAGTCCAAGTTGGTGCCAATTCACAATTAAATTCGTACTATTTTACAAATGCCACTGACAAATCTAACCAAGTTTTGATCTTCTCAGGTTTCAAGTTCAAGTACTAGTCCATTGCATCTCCTTACAAGCTTTCAGGGAACAAGCATTTGGGCAAATTTTCATCATCTAGAACCTTGCCCAACTTGTTTGCAAATATCTTGAGATATGTCTTGGGGTTCCCTATTCCATCAAATTTGCTGAACTTGGGAATCTTAAAACTCAGTATTAATTGAACATCAAGGAAAAGACATAGTTCGCCATATTCCAACCCACTATGTTTACTCAGCCCTTGACTCTTTTTTATGAACTCGTCGAACTAGTCTAACCTCTTTAAACAAATCCTTGTCAACAGGTGAAGCATGTTCATCTAATGTTGCTTTCTCTTGAGAAGCTACATCTCACATAAATGGCTCTGCATTATGATGGTGGGGACCCTGAGGATTTAGTGGCATGCTCAACCCAATCTTTGGATGAGTTTGGGGAGCTTGGTTATTGGATGGATTTACTGGGATGTAATTTGAGTGTATATATGGAGCGTTGAACTATAATAGACAAAGGCACCTTTAGGACGGTTGGTTAGGGGAGGGACAAATGTAGTTTGAAGGTTAGCTGTATGAGGCAATGGATTGACTTGCTCAGATAAGTTATTCATTAGAGGTACTTGGTCATTAGGGGCCCCACCACTGCCACTTGCAATAAGCTAATAAATCATACGTCTTTCTGCAGCTATTTCCACACTCAATTTATTGAATTTACCTGACACTTCACTCAATTGAGCTCCCAGTGTAGTGAAATCCAGTAAGACCCTTTGCGTGGATTTTTTCAAAGCATCCGGAGGTGCACTCATGTTTACTGATCTCAAAGCCTTACCCCGAGATCTATTGATAATGGAGCTTCTTTGGAAAGCTATATTTAAACTACTTGAGAATCAAAGAAAGAATGCTTATGTACTTGGTCCTGATTTAACCCAGCAATGTCTTTTTGAGAAATGAAAGAAAAAATGAAAAAGACAAAATTTAGTAATTGCACAATAAATTTGGACGCATGTCCTATGGGGAAGCCCTTATTATACCAAGAGTTGGCTTAATATAAAATGCAATCCTTTGGGGTGAGACCTCCCTTTTAATTTAATTGTCAAAACGAAAGCTTAAAGAGAAGTACATCAATTATCCCATATAATCAAGTATTTTAGTACAAAAAAAAGTGCATTTATTTTCATCCTTATCAATTCTTTAATACAATCCAAACTCTGGAAAACAAGGATAATTTCTCTCTATCACTCTATTAATTCTCTCATACGATTGAGAACTTTCTTCAATTGATCCCCATATCGTTGAGCCTTGCTATCATCTGATTCCCAAGAATATCTATTCATCAAGTGATTGATGTCATTTGTTAGCTCCAAACACTTTCTTCTCTTTTGTTGCTGATATTGCTTCACTTTGGTATAGAACTTTTTGATGGACTTATATGGCTTTTCATGCCTCTTTGAAGTTTGCTTTTCTTGAATTAGTTCTCTATCTTTAGCATCCAATAATGTCTTCAATCGGTTAATTTACTCTGCAGGGCTTACGATAGCTTATTCTTGCTGAACACCACAATCCTTGAGCCATGCATCATACTCTGAGGTGGTCTTAGGAATAAATTTGATCTTTAGATCAAACAGGATATTCTAATCAGTGCATCGACTTCTCTATGCATCTACAAGCTCTGATTTCTTAGGAATATCTTCAGGGAAAGCTCCCTTGTCAAAGCTAATGATAAAATCATTCGAATCGGGTGTAGGTGGTAATCCTTGGGTACATCCCAATTGTCGGACGAATCTTTTTAGAGTATAACAATGATACCCTGAGTTCCCAACAACAGTATGAAATTTGATGACCTGGCGCAAAGAGTAGACTTAAAGCAATCTGTCATATGTGCAAAATCTGATTTGATGCATGAAAGAAATTCACTCCTTTCTGACAATTGGTGCAAGTAACAAAGATGTCGGCTAACACAGTCAGTACTATAGAAGTCTTTTGACCCCCAATTCTAGAGAACAAGTTAGACATAACCTTTGAAATTTTGAAGTTGATTTTCTTATCCTCTCTTGGAAATAATTAAATCCCTGCCATGACAAGCCCATACACCCAAGGTCTCTTATGTTCCCAAGCCACCTTGGATGAAAGTGTAAAATCTTCAAAATGTTTGTCAAATCCATTTTTGTCTGCAAACTGATCAAACAAAAATTTCACACTTACTCTCTAAGACAAATCTTGCAGTGTAGCCTCTTTCAATCACGTGAAACAACAAAATTTAGCTTTGCCCGAAGTAAATGAAAATATAATTGCCGTTTGGTCCACTAGTAAATTGAGCAGACCGGCTACCTCCTCAATTGTCACAGTTATCTCTTTGTGTCCAATCCTAAAAGCTGAACAACGGGGGTCCCATAAATGTATCAATGCTTCCACCAAACACCCATCCATTTCTATTTCCTTGAAATCCCCAATTAGTCCTAAGAAGTTGGCAACTAGATTGATCTCACTTGATGAGAGAAGACTTGGCCATTTCTTGACTTCGGGTGGAATTGTCAACATTTATTTGATGCGACGTGGGCCCTCCATTCTGGATGCAAAACATGTCTTGATTAAATTACCTTACCTAAAGTGTCACCCACCAAGATGGTACAGAAACAAGGTTGGCTTATTCCTAAAATGAGATTTCCTAAATGGCATTCCCTCTAAGGTTGGTGCATGATGACAATTTATTAAAGTGAGTAATAATTTAAACATGAACTAAAGGGGGCCCCATTTAAATGCTGGGGTAAGCCTAAAATGAGATGCAACATACATTTTTTTTAATACAATAGACCGAAATTTAGACGTGCAATTGCTTGTCTAAAAGGGTGGTCTCATCTAAAAGAGTACCATGCCAGGACTCTTATTTCTAAGGTTATGGATGCAAAGAAAAAATGAGAAGATATGCTTAGTTCATTTAACACATAACACATTATAGCAATAAATAACACACAGGGATAGAAAGAGAAAACAAGGGGGGTAAATTCCCTCCTCTCGTGCCTAGTGTACCTAGTTTAAGGTGGAGATGACTCTATCCTAGGTTGCTTTATAGGCATGCATGAGGCTAAGTTCACTAATACATCTAGACTCGAAAGGTTTAAGGTTCCCAAGCCTTCAAACCAAAGAGCAAAGGATCATCACTCCTTAGGCCCTTAGTCAGTGGCTTGAGTGATCCCCAGACACTGCTACATACATGTCGTGCTACAGCCACATGTCTAGGCAGATCAATTTTAAAGTGCCCAAACCATCAGACTTAGGGACCTAAGTTGAGAGCTCGGATAACCTTCTAGATATTGCTACTGGCACCACGGAAGCAGTCTAGGCAAGTCAATTCTAATCCTAACAGAGATGGGTGGATGATAACCACCAAAAAGATAAAAAGGATCAAAATCATCATATGCACATATGAATGTGCTTCTTTTAGATGAGAGACTAATACAATTAAACACGATGAGGCTCTAAGGTGATTGCAGCCCCTTTTCCAAATGCAAAACGTGATATGGATAATAATAGATAAAGAAATTAACCATTCATCACACACACGAAGATTGAGGAACGAAAATGCGTGTGAGATGCAAAAATGCATAAAAATAAAAATGTACCCTAAATATCCAAATGTGATATGTAAAAAGGGTTAGAAGAGGAAACAGTGACTAAACCTAATGCTCAGACTCACTAGTGATCCTCAGTGGAGTCGCCAGCTGTCGCGCCCCATTTTTCAAAAGACAAAAGAAGTGGTGGAAAGAGTTGTGGTGGCTTTGTAAAAAATAGATTTTTGAAAAATGATTTTATTTCGAAAACAAAAAGAAAAAGGCCTAAATTAGAACTTCAAAAATTGTGACGGTTTGGGCCCAAGAATAGAGTCTAAAAAGGGTTTTGCGTAAAAGGGAGTTGCCACTTGATATTGAGTTTTGATGTACCAAGTCACCAGAAAAATAGTTTAATGAAAAAAGGTAAGAAAACAAGAATAAGACTTTTTAGAAAATATTTTTATGAAAAAGCAAAAGAAGTGAGAAAACCCTTTTTAAATGACTCTAGGTCTTTGACAACAAGAGAAAACAAGTTCGGGAGTCACAGTTGAAGAAAGAGATGGTAGAGACTAGCGTCTAAGGTACCCACCCTTTCAACCTAACTAAAGCTAGTTGCAGAGTTTAGTCGAAGTTTTCCTAATGTAACCTTAAACTTATCACATTGGGACGTATTTATATGAATGCAAACCTAGACCCAGAAAGGGATATCGAACAGGGCAAAATGTCCTTTTGAGGTTTAATTAGAATTAACGCATTAATTGTGTAACCCAATACTGAGATCTCGAAGGAGTCACGAGTTATGCAAAAAGCATATGCAAAAGAAAAGTAAAATAAGATATAAATATAAGTGATCAAAGAAAAGGGAATGCAACATAACGAGTATGAGGAACTAAGACTTGTGACATGATTTTTCTTTTTACATAGGGGTGAACAGCATGCTCAGGCCAAGAGGGTCAAACTTGCCCATTTCCCGTTCTCGAAGAGTGACTCATGCTAACCTAGGCAAGCAAATGACCTGTCTATATGAAATGCAGGTCTAAATATCATGCATTATTTATTTATAAGAATAAGAAATAATATAAAGGAAAAAAAATATCAAGCAAATGGAATAAATCCTACATGCATGTTGATAGAATGAATAGCATGCAAATGACACTAAAACATAAGGGGACCTAAAGGTCTAGCATTAAGCTAGCCCAGTTCTATGAATTCTCACTAGCGTTGGACTACCGAGAAAACAAAAAAATCACAACTAGTATTGGATTAGCGTGGTGATGTCACAAATGAACATAACTAAATGCATGATAAAAATAAATAAACACATAAGAACATATAGAGCACATGAGAACATGTACACATAACTACCATATCTAGATGCAATAGTCCTCAGGAAAGCAATTAAAACACAGAAACGTATAAAACATAAAATCATATAAATTCTAACTATTACATCAGGGAACCTACTACAATCTAAATAGGGGAAAAATAAAATAAAATGAAAATATCCTATTTAATCTATCTATAACACTTGTCTGACTAAAAAAAAATTGTTAAATAAATTAAATTATATCCCTATCCATTACATTCTTCCCAAATAATTATTAAATTGAAATTAAATAAATAAATAAACATAAAATTGATAAATACTTAAAAAAATAAAAACTTAAGCAATAGATAAAAACATATAATGTTGACACATAGGAGCACATAAGAAAATAAATAAAACAAAAGGTAAGAAAAATACCTCCTTTGAAGGCCTAATATTAACACTAACAATAGGAACAAACCTGTTAAGGTACCATGATACAAGCAAATGTATAAAAAAGGTAAATTCCAACAAATTGGAGGTCAAATGTAAATTCAGCTAGTTATGGGGCCCAAAATTGAAATATTAGAAATTCATAGGGATTTAAAATAAAATTCCAGCAACATAGGACTCAAAACTAAGATTCCAGCAAGTTAGAGGGACTTAGAGAAAAAAAATTCAAGCAAGTATGGGAGCAAGAACATGAATTCCAGCAACATATAATGACCAAAACAAAAATTCCAGCATGAATTCCAGCAACATGTAATGACCAAAACAAAAATTCCAGCAATATATAATGACTAAAACACAAATTCCAGCATGTCTATGGTCAAATGGAAAATTTCAGCAACTTGAGGGACTATGACAAAAAAAAAATCAGCAAATACGAGGGATAAAAATACAAATTCTAGAAAAGTTTAGGGCCTTATTGTAACACCCTAGAAATTCATGCCAAAACTATTTATTTTGTATTATGTTCATTAGAAAAAAAAAAAAAAAAAAGGGGGCCGAAATTTGTGAAAAAATAATAAGAAATGATTTTCTATTTTACTAGCATGTTGTACCATTACCTTTAAGATTTGTACCTAACATGTCTTGCAAGAGTTAATTATAGGATAAATGACAAAATCTCTTCTAATGACCCTTAGCCAAGTGTAGTCTTCCATGGTAAGAAAATCAAGATTTACTTTGTTCTTGTCTTGCTTTGATTGGTCAAACTTTTCCCAATTCTTTTCCATTTCTTTTCTTCTTTAACTAGGCATTTTCTCTCTTTTTCTTCTTCTCAAATCCGGCCCCTCTCTTCTCTCTTTACTCTCCATTTTCTTTCATTTTCTTGGAGCTTTTACTTCCATTTGATCACTTTTCATCCATAGAAATTAAGTTGATCTTCCTCCTAAGCAACAATCTTATCTTACTAAAGGTATTTCCCATGAACTTCTCTTCTAATTTCAAGTGAAAGATCAAAGTTTTCTAGCTTTTAAGTCATGTCTTTATGGTTAAGTATGATTTATTTTAGCCATGAAATATGAAATTTTATTCCATGAATATGAGGTTTATGGACTTGTATGACTTGTAGATAGTGATTTAAACTTGAGATGGCATGATTTAGGTTTGATTAAGTTGAAGAAACTTGGAGTAGTTTAGGTGTTTTTGTGATGAATTTGGATGAAATTGAAGTGAGTTTGATATGAAATTGGTAGAACTACTTGAGATTGGGTTGTTTGGATGTTTTTCTTGCAGGTTAAAAATTTTGGGTTAGTCCGATTATAGGGGAAGTACTGCCGAAATTTCTGTAAAATCTAGGAAATAAAAGTAATTAGGCTATGATTTAAAGCTTTATAAGCTGTAATTTAGTGATTTGAACGTGCAGAAATTTTCGCAGATTAGCTATTAGTGAATTAAACCTTTCCGAGCGAAATCCTGAAAAGTTAGAAAACCCTAATTTTGAAAACCCTAAACCCTAGGGTAAAACCCTAAACTCCAAAACCCTAGAAATTAAACCCTAGAAAGACTTGAGGTATTTCTCAACTTTTCTTATCGAATTACTTAGATTTTTATCCGGTTTTTATACGACTATTTTCTTTTAAATTTCAAGCTCCGGAAGTGAAAGCCGACCGTATTACGAAATATTTTCTTAAGCACTTAAGGTGAGTGTCTTTATGTGTGCATGATGCATGAAATATTTTGTCATATTTGAGAATGTTATATTATGAAAAATTACGTTACACTTGAAATTGTTATTTGATGACATGTGCTACTTGAGGAAGGATGTGTACTTTATCGCATCTGTTTCGCAATGTGTTACACGCTTTCATTAGCCAATGTGTTACTTATGCATGAGACTTCCGTGACTAACTTCACCGTTACTTCACGGATAGTCAACTCAGACAGGCTTGGGAGGATATAAGGTGTTGGATGTTTTAGGGCGTGTTGTTCTTTCCCTTTTGAGTTGTGAATCCTCAAAGAGGCCAACTCCGGATTGAACTTTCTCGCGTGTTGTCCCTCCAAGGTCGAGATTACTCCCTGGATGTGGTAGCTTGTACGGAGGTTATAAGATGAATGGTGGTTAGGGCGTGCGTGATAATACTGGCAGGTCCTTTGATAAAAACCTGAGTTATTATCTCGGTCCTAACATAATGGTTACATGAACAGTACTTGCTTCTCCTGCGGCTGAGCTTGCTCTCGTAGTTGGGCCCTATATCCATCATTAACTACTTGTTAATTAAATTGTTCATAACCTGTCTATTTACCTTTTCAATTATCTTGTTCTATAAAATAATGAATTCCTGGTATGATTGCATGAGTTGGGCACTTACTGCGCTTTTATAGCTCATCCCGTTCATTTGTTTTCTTTAACCAGGTTTCCCAAAATACTAAAACTGGAAAAGCTGATTTTGGACGTTGCACATGTTCTGTTTCATGTATTTTGATAGCCACTTGTTTAGGCTATTCTTGTAAATACTATGTGAATTTTAGTGTGTAAAATATGTTATTGATATTTGTACTTTCAAGTAAATTATATAAATGTGTTTTATTTTGTATTAAGTATGTTTATACGTACTGTGCGAGTGCGTGTTTGAGTCCTGGCGAGAGCTAGGTAGGCAATCCGCTAAGCCCTTTGGTGCGCCTATGGGTAAGGTGGGGCTGTCACACTTATAACAAATTCCAGCAATTAAAGGGTCCAAATAAAAAAAATACAATAAGCTTGGGTAAAAATTATAAACCAAATAGGACCTAATTGAGAGAAAATGAATCCTAAGGAAATTAATCTATAAAGAATTAAGGACCTAAGATGCAAGAAATAAAAAGTTCGTAGCCATAATGATAATAACTAGATCCTAAGGGGGAGCTTAAAATCATGAATATACATTTCATAAGAGGCAATTTAATATTGAAAACTAAAATACACAACAAAAATCTAAAACTACCCAACCCCCAATTTCCTTCCTAATGTAAAAGAACCCAACTCTTATTCAAAAAAACAAATCCCAAATCAAGAAATAGAAATCTCAAACCTTTTGAATCATAAACAAATACCTATCAAAAATTAAACACAATTCATACAAAAGCTCATGTAGCTAATGCAAGACAATTAAAGAAGATGCAAGAGTGTTACCTGATTTGGAGGAAGGAAACCTGGTGGAGGCATCAAGACAGTGGTGGTGGTGCCGATGGACTGTCAAGATGGCTATTCTAGATGCTTTTTGGGGCTGTTTTGGTTGGTTTGAGAGACTGGTTTTGGGTGTTTTGGTGGTGATTTGGGGCTGTTTGAGGGTGGTCTCTTGTTGGCTGATTGGTACCGCTTTAGGGCCGTTATTGCGGTGATTTTGGATGATATTTGCAGGTTGTTTGGGTGGTAGTGCAGAGCTAATTTTGGGGTCATTTGAAGGCTAATTTGGGGCAATTTTTGGTGCTCTTTGGGGTTGCTACCATGGTCTTTTTTTTTTTTTTTTGCGAGATGACTTGGTTAAATTATGAGGTTGATGTGCAAACGTTTTGAGACTGCTGCTTGGTGGATATTTGGTTGTGATTTTGGAGCTGATTTGGTGGCCATTTGGCTACGATTTTGAGGCTAATTAAGGCTGGTTTGGCTACGATTTTGGGGCTGATTTGGTGGATATTTGGTGTGATTTTAGGGCTGATTAAGGCTAATTTGGCTGCAATTTTGAGGTTGATTTGTTGGCTATTTGGCTGTGATTTTGGGGCAAATTAAGGATCCTTTGGCTGCAATTTTGGGGTTGATTTGGTGGCTATTTGTGATGGTAAATTGCAAGTGATGATGGCTGTAATTGGGGCTGATTTGGTGGCTATTTGGCTGTAATTTTGTGGTTGATTTGGTGGCTATTTGGCTATGATTTTGGGACTGATTAAGGCTGATTTGGCTGCAATTTTGGGGTTGATTTGGTGGTTATTTGTGGTGGTGAATTGCAGGTGATGATGGCTGTAATTTGGGCTAATTTGGTGACTATTTGGCTATGATTTGGGAGTTGATTTGGTAGTGAAGAAGGAAACTTGGTCGAGAAGATGAGATGGTGTAAGGTGGAGCCGTGTGTGTAGTATGTGAAAAGAAACATGAGCTAAACGAGAGTGTGTGTCTACTTTGTAATGATGAATGGAAAGTGAATGGAACATGAATGAAACCTGCATCTCCTTGATGCCCGAGGGTTGCATATATAAATACTAGAGAAATTGGACACCCTAGATACATCTTGGACCTAGCCCCGACCTGATACAAGGAAAGATGAAAATAAAAATAAAAAATACTCCTAAAATAACCTTTTTCTTTTTCTCCATTTTTCCTTTTGTCTTTTTTTTCCCCTTCTTTTCTTCTTTTTTTCTTTTTTTTCTTTTCCAAAAGCATGAAACGCAAACAAAAATCACAATGACTAAAACAATTGGACAATGTATTAACTAATAACGACAATTCTACACGAATGTTAAATGACATCTAAAATCACTAAAAATTAAGAAAATGTTCAAAAAGCATAAAAATACAAATTAGACACTAAAATAAAAGGAAAAAGTATTTACCAGTCAAATATAACTATTTAGCCCCTCGGCTTGATGTATTTAGAATATTTTACACGAAAATTAAAAAAATGACCCCAAGAAATAAAAAGTGCCCCAAAGTGCTAAAAAATCTAATTGGTGTGTCAAAACTTGATGTCTACAAGGTGTTTAAGCTAGGGTTTGGAAACATTTGTAGTGTTGAATCAAGTTGTTACGTGAAAAAGAAATTCCAGAAAAGTGGTGTACTAAAGAGAGAGAAGAAAGGCCCAAGCACAAAGAAAATATCAAGAAAAATTGAGTTAAGAGACGTACACAAAGGTTTAAGAGTCGTGCACAAATTTTAATAAGTAGTTCTTGATTAATTTTTGGTGCAAATATTAATTATTGAAGTTTCTTAAAAAGGTGCGAATCTGTCCAAATTTAATTTTCAACTTCTTGAAGTTATTGAACAAGCTCTTGGACTCTCTTGAAGTTCTTGACAACTTTCTTGGTGTTCTTGAATAAATTCTTCAAATTCTTGAAGCTTAAAATTAAGTTCTTGAACCACATTGTGCTGGAAATTTTGTTCTTGAAATTCTTGTGAGTAGTCCGAGTTTTCTTGGAAGAAGTTTGCAGTGTCTGCTGGTTCTTGGTTTGATCACCAATGTTGAATGATTTTCTAGAAGCTTTTGAGTTGTTTTGGTGATATTTTGTTTCAGGTTTCATAAGTGAATTGGTTGGATCAAGTTCTTGAATTTGATTCTTGGATCTTGGGTAATTATTGTTGCTGGAATTTTTGTGTTCTTTAGTTACAAATTTTTTGAAATTGTTCCAGCTCTATTTGGTCTTAAATAAGGATCATAAAGAGTTTTTTTGTGAGTGAAATTGGGGTAGGAGAGGATTGGGTTCAAGAATAAATGAAAAGGGACACTTACTTGCACTTGAATTATTTAATATTGCTTGATCTTTTTTGCTGGAATTTTGGAGTCTTGATAGCTGCTAATTTTGCTGAATTTTCCAGCTTGTTTTCTGATTTTGTAAAGAGGCTTCTAAGGGTTATTGTTGCTTAAATAAAGAATCCTAACCCTCAAGTATTTGGATATCCGTTGGTAAAAAACAAAAAAAAGGAAAGTAAGGGAGTTAGTTTCCATTTTGCTCAAAACAGTGTGTACACTTTCCAAATTGGCTAGCTGTGTGGAGGAATTAGGAAACCACCTGGATTTTGTTGGATTTGTGACCGTTGCTTGCTTCTAATTGCTTAGTCCATATTTATTTTGTTTCCTCATTGGTGTGACTTGTTTCTTTTGGTGCATTGTGGTCTGAGTTTGGAAGAAACCCTATTCAGGTTAGGTTTTTTTTTTTTTTTTTTTTTTTGCTTATTGGAGTTTTGTTTTTTCACAAGTTTGATAGTTTCTTCAAGAGAACATTAAAAAATCAAGAAATATCACACAATTATACCACACATTAAGGTGTCTACATTGTGCCAAATCTTGATTCTTTGATTTTCTTGAATTCTCTCTTGGTCAAAAACTCTCTAAGCATATTATTCTTGACCTTTACATTTAGGTTGAGGTTACTATAAGCCTTGGTAAGATTCTATTGAGCTAGTTCTCCAATAAAGGGCCAACAAGAAAATTCTTTGAGTGGTAAAAGACTTAGTGGTGAGATCCTTGGAGGGTAAAAGCCAATTGGTTTGAGGGAATCGAGTGGAAACACTAAGGGAGAGGATCATATATTCTTGTTTATCTTTGTATTAACTCTTCTTTTGAAGATTTAACACTCTAATAGCTTACGAAGGTAATCCATCTAATGAGCTTCCAAATGATCTTAAGCTTCTTAGGGATGCATTAGTTGGTGATATGGACCGGAAATTGTGCATCATGAAGGAGGAGTTCTATGAGGAGATTGACAAGAGAATTAGTACCCCTCAAGTCCATGCATCCACTACAAGGAATTCGTTTGATAATGAGCAAGAGGATGATTCTGATTTTGAGAAATAGTGCAAAGGTGAGGAAGGAGGATAACCAATAACCAAGACAACAGTCTTGGTAGCATTAAAATTAAGATATCCCCTTTCCAAGGCAAGCTTGATCTTGAGGATTATTTAGATTGGGAACGCAAAGTGGAGCATGTCTTCAACTGCCACAACTATTTTGAGAAAAATAAGTTCAATTAGTTGCGGTTGAATTCACAGACTATACTAGTATTTGATGGGATCAACTTGTGAAAGAAAGAAGAAGATGTGATGAGGAACTCATAAGAACTTGGAGGGAGATGAAAGCTATTATGAAGAAGAGATTTGTTCCAAGTTACTACGTGAGAGAGCTTTACCATAGACTTCAAGTGTTGAAGCAAGGTTCTGTGATTATGGATGAGTATTACAAGGAGACAAAGATACTCATTGTTAGAGCTAATATAAAGGAGGAAGGTGAGGCTTTAATGGTTTGGTTTATTGCTGGTTTGAATGTGGACATTCCTAAAAAGGTTGAATTCCAACACTACCTAGATATTGATAATTGGGTGGACATGACCATCAAGGTGGAGAGACAACTTAAAGGTAGACGTTCTAGGGGGTTCTCAACTGTTCAAAATCGTGTTAATTGGAGGGTAGACTAACCAAGGAGTGGTAGGGAGGTGGAAGCCATTCAGCCTACCTAAACCATAGCAATGCAAACAAGAATGAGGTTCCTCCTAAAATCGTGTCTAAAGGGAAGGAAATTTTGAAGCCAAGACAAAGAGAGATTCGTTATTTCAAGTGTCAAGGTTTTAGACACATTGTTGCCAATTGTCCTAACAAAAGGACAATGGTAATCTTTGATGATGGTGAGGTGGCAAGTGTTGCATCTAGTGAGGATGATGAAGAGATAACTCCATTGGAGAGAGGTTCTGAAGATAACGATAATGTGTATAGAGGGAATCAAGGTGCAATTCTTATCACTAGGTGTACCCTTAGCATTGTACCTAAAGAGGATGAAGATGACATACAAAGAGACCATATTTTCCACACTAGGTGCACTATGCAAAACAAGATATGTAATATACTTATTGATAGTGGTTCGTGTACTAATATTGCTTCTACTTTGTTTGTAGATAAATTGAGCCTTGAGACTAAACTCCATCCCAAGCTATACAAGTTGCATTGGTTACTGAGGTTGGGGACATGAAAGTTACCAAGCAAGTGTTGATTTCTTTCTCCATCAACAAGTACAAGAATGAGATGTGGTGTGATGTGATTCCCATGCAACCATGTCATATCCTATTTGGGCGTCCTTGGCAATTTGATAGGAGAGTAACCTATGATGGTTTCTAGAATAAGTACTCTTTCATGTGGAACAACCGAAAGACTACTTTGGATTCCATTAAACCATCTAAAGTACACTCAGATCAAGTGCAGATTGTAAAGAAATTCAAGGTGAAAGAAAAACAACAAGCAACCCGTAATGAAAAAAATGAGGGAAAACGGGCTAGATCTTTGATTGAACAAGGTGGCAGATCCAAAGTTGGGCAAAAAGTGAACCGTGATGTAGTAAAGGGAGAAAGAAAAAGAGTTAGTATTTATGCTACCAAAAGTGAAGTTAAAGAAGCGTTAGAGGCTAAGCATCAATTTTTAATTGTGTGATATAAAGATGTTTTTCTTTCTTCTTTTGAGCTTAATGAACTTAACTCTTCTTTGCCTAGTGTTGTGGTGTCTTTTTTGCATAGTTTTGAAAACTTATATCCTAAGGATATACCACATGCTTTACCAACTTTGAGAGGAATTGAGCACCAAATTGACTTCATTCCCGATTCGCACTACATATAGAGCAAATCCTAAGGAGACTAAAAAGATACAAAGGAACTTGTGGAGAAGTGGTTTGTAAGAGAAAGTATGTCTCCATGTATTGTTCCCGTGATCCTAGTGCCAAAGAAAGACAGAAAATGGCGCATGTGTGTTGATTGTAGAGCCATCAATAAAATAGTGGTAAAGTATCATCATCCTATTCCTAAGCTAGATGATATGCTTGATAAGTTGTATGGTTCTACTTTGTTTTAAAAAATTGAACTTAAAAGTGACTACTATCAAATTCGCCTGAAAGAAGGGGATGAATGGAAAACTGCTTTTAAGACTAAGTATGGGTTATATGAGTGGTTAGTCATGCCATTTGGTTTAACTAATGCTCCTAATGCCTTTATGCGTCTAATAAATCATGTTTTTTTGTACTTTTATTGGTAAATTTGTAGTAGTTTACTTTGATGATATTCTTGTCTATAGCAAATCATTGGAAGAACATGTGAAGCATTTGCAAGATGTTTTTGTTGTTCTTAAAGAGAATAAATTGTTTGCTAACTTGGCTAAATGCACATTTTGCATGGAGTCTGTGATTTTTCTTATCTTAATTTTTTAGTGAATTTGAGTGGCATACAAGTTGATGACTCCAAGGTAAAAGTAATTCATGAGTGGCCTATTCCAATAAATGCTAATGAGCTAAAATCGTTTCATGGTCTTGCAAGTTTCTATAGGAGGTTTGCATGAAACTTTACTACAATTGCTATACCCATTAATGAACTTGTCAAGAAGAACATGGTGTTTAAATGTGAAGGTAAGCATGACGAAGTATTTAACGAGTTGAAAGATAGACTAACTCATGCTCTTTTATTGAATTTACCAGATTTTGACAAGGAGTTTGAAGTAGAGTGTGATGCTTCTGGAGTTGGAATTGGAGCCGTGCTTATGCAAGAATCAAAGCCAAGTGCTTACTTTAATGAGAAGTTGCATGGCGCCACTTTGAATTATCCAACATATAATAAAGAACTTTATACACTTGTGAGGACCTTGCACGCATGGCAACATTACCTGCTTCTTAGGGAATCCGTTATACATTCTGACCACAAAAGCTCGAAGTTTTTGAAATCGCAAGGTAAATTTAACAAGCGACATGCTAAGTGGTTAGAATTCATTGAAGCATTTCCCTATGTGATTAAATACAAGCAAGAAAAAAGAGAATGTGGTAGCTGATGCATTGTCAAGAAGGTATACTCTTATCACCACTCTTCAAACTAAATTGTTTGAGTTTGATTGCATAAAAGATTTGTATAAGCATGACTTGGATTTTTTGAGAATTTGGTCCTTATGTGATAAACATGCTCATCTTGATTATTTTACGCATGATGGATTCTTGTTTAAGGGTCATAGATTATGCATGCCTAAGTGTTCTATGCGTGAGTTGTTGGTTAGGAAAACTCATGGGGGTGGTCTTACGGAGCACTTTGGGGTTAAAAGAACTTTGCATGTTTTGCATGAACATTGTTATTGGGCCTAATATGCGTGCTAATGTTGAGTCAATTTGTGTTAAGTGTTTAACATGCAAACAAGCTAAGTCAAGAGTCCAACTTCACAGTTTATATTCCCCACTACCCGTATCCTCGCAACCTTGAGTAGATATTTCAATGGACTTTGTTTTAGGTCTACTAAGGTCACAAAGTGGTAAGGATAGCATCTTTGTAGTTGTAGATAGGTTTAGCAAGATGGCACACTTCATTGTATGTTCTAAGACTAATGATCCCACTTACATATCTGATTTACTCTTCAAAAAAGTTGTGAGATTGCATAGTTTGCCATGTAGCATTGTTAATAATAGAGATGTTAAGTTTTTGAGTCATTTTTGACGTACTTTGTCGAGTAAACTTGGCACGAAATTATTATTATTATTATTTTGCTAACCCTGTATACGGAGGAGGGCGCCACTCTATTATTTTATTAAAAATATGAGATTGAGAGGGAAATAAAGCGAAAACCTCAACAGTTACAGAAAATTAAAGTAGTAAATGAGGAGCACTACTCCCTTTACATGAATCAATAAAACAAAAGAAAATAAATAACGAAAAGACTTAGAAAAATAAAGTTCATAATATTGAAATTGATATGTCAAGTCTACATCTTCTTTCTTGCTTTACAAAATCTAAAATTACAAATGCCCATGAAATCTAAACACAATAAACTTTTGGTATATTTAAGAAGATCCAACAACTGTAAGTACAAATGAAAGTCACCCTTTCGAACTCCAATATTAGTGAGATGATCAGCCACACAATTTGCTTCACGAAAGCAATGTGTTAGCATAAAATTAAGAGGAAGAATAGGTGTGATTTCTCTAACCATTGCACGAATACAAGCTAGAATAAAAAATTCTCCTTTCAAAACCCCATAAAGGATAAAAGAATCAACCTCAATGATAACATTATGATAACCAAGTTGTCGACAAACTTGAAGACCATACAAGACCGCTCTAGCCTTCGCCTGCAAAGCATTTACCTTAACCAAACCACAAGAAAATCCAAAGATGAAATGACCATCCTCATCCCTACCAACACCACCACATCCACCTACTCCAAGATCAAGAAAAGCCGACCCGTCCGTATTAAGTTTAACAAAACCCGATTTTGGCATCTTTTAAAAAATTGGTTTAGAAATGATCCTAACGTGTGATCCCTTTAATATACCAACTAAATCAAACCATTTATTACCAACCTCACACAAATTTGGCTACCTTAACATACATAAATATTTCAGCTCATAAAAAATCATAAAACAAATTTGATGAGTATTTAAGATTTTACCTTCAAACCTAGCCAAATTTCAAGCCTTCCAAAGAAACCATAAGATAATACGAGGTGTGAATTGTATTAACCATCTAAACGCCAAGTTCTTCACACCACGCATCCACCATTTTTTACATCGGGTCATCAAGTCTGACTTAGAGGAGGAAAATTGTAAGTCTCTTTCAAAATAATCCCAAACTCCAGCTGCCAAAGCACTAGAAGAAAAAACATGTTCAAATGTCTCCATATTTACATCTTCATGACAACATGAGCAATTAGAAGGGTCATGTATATTCAACCTCATTAAGGCTTCATCCACCGGTATCGTGAATCTAAATAATCTCCACATAAAAAATGAAATTTTAAGAGGGAGAGATGGATGCCAAAACATTAAAAATAACCAAGATCTAGTAGAGAAGAATCTGATTAAGTGGAAAGATGATTTAACACTAAAGCAACTCGAAGAGGATGGAATCCAAATTAGACTATCCAGAGCCTGTCCAAAAGAGAAAAAATCAATTTGTATTACCTCCAAAACATTAGATGGTAAGACTTTAGATAAAAGCACAAAATTCCATTTGCCATCATGTAAAAAATCTTGCACAGGTGTATTATATGCTAACAAAGAGAATTTCCAAGCAAGGGGCCAAGACCACTCCAATTGTCCCATCACAAAGAACAATTACCCATACAAACATCCCATTTCATGTAAAGTTTCACAAAATTGAGAACTCCAAACATCCTCTTACATGTTGAAGAAAACCAAGTTTTGCAAGCAACTTGACTAGGATGACGTTCACCAAAATAACGCAGCCTTATAAACAAAGCCCACATAGATTCTCCTTTTCTAAATTGCCACCATAAGTTACAAGAAAAAGAAGAAACAATATCAATTAATCTTCTAATACCAACACCACCTTCATCAACAAGAAGACATAATTTTTTCCAAGCCGCCCAATGTCGTTTAAAACACTCCTCCGATTCTCCCCATAAAAAATGTGCAAAGAATTTCTCCAACTCCCTAATAACACCCATGGGGGGTTCAAGGACCACAAGAAGATGTATAGGAATAGAGGTTAACACATGTTTAATTAGTGGTAGCTTAGCTCCCATAGAAAGTCATTGACCTCTCCAACTATTAATTTTATGAGAAACTTTTTCAATCATACCTACAAAAAGGCAATTCACTTTCCTACCAACATATAAAGGACAGTCCAAGTAAGTTATAGGAAAGAGTCTGGCCTGGAATCCTGTAACTTGAGCTATAATAGAGCAACGGTATTAGTCACCTTTCCTCCTGTTAAAAAGCAACTTTTAATTGGATTTATCAATTGTCCAGAGCATCTCTGATACCTTTGTAGAACCTCCATCACACATCACAGTGAGCATTTACTGCCATTAGTAAAAATTATCACATCATTAGCATAGCTAAGCTATGTCAGCTTCAAACAATCCTTAGCCACAAAAAAAGGGAAAAATCTCTAGTAGCATAACAGTTTATTAAGATTTCTAGAAAGCACTTCGGCCTCCAGGATAAAAAGAACTAAAGAGATACGGTCACCTTGTCGTAGCCGCCTAGTAGATTTGAAAAGGCCACATGGTTTCCCACTAACAATAACTAAAAAGTGACAAGAGGAAATGAGCCTCCAAATCAAATCTAATCACACTTTCCCAAACCTAAAATTCCTCATAACCCGTAACAAGAAAAACCAAGACACTTGGTCATGGGCTTTGGCCATATCCAATTTTAACATCAAATTTGATCCCCTAATGATTTTGAGTTTAGGTTACTATCAAAATAAAGCATAATTCACACAAACAAGTAATAAAATTTATAACCTAATACTCGTTCCGCAAGTGCACGAGTCAATTGTGGTTGTGACGAGTATTAGGGTCGATCCCACGAGGTAGTGAAATGGTAGGAAACTCAAATTCAAGTAAGCAAACAATGAAGAAACTAGTTAAACAAAGTTGGCTAGGCTTAAGAATCCACTAAATATGTGAGTTTAGCTTATGATCATAATGATTTTATTCATGTTTAGAATTCAATTCCATTTGTACTCCAAACTAGATCTCTCTATGAATGGAAGACTACTAATACATTAGTTTTCCTACTCTCGTGATAAAGACTTGCATGCATTAGCTTATTAAAATCATGAATTGTGGCTTTTAACCTTAATCCACTTATGTGAATCACTACTTTCGTGAGATTCAACATAAGTTCCATTTACTCTTTCTATTGTTAAGTGCAAATCTCTTTGTCAAATAACAACTAGATGACTTGAAGTTGGTAGCTAATCAACTACAAGTGTTAAAGACCAAGTAAATGAATAAACAAAAATAAATAGGCCATAAACCAATTCAAATCATATTATAACTTCATTCTAAACCCAGTAGGAATCAACTTAGTTCAACATGGTAAAGGTAATATTAAACACATAAATGAAAGTAAACAAGATGCAAACATGAAACTAGAAAGAGTAAGGTAAGAAATGCTCAATATATGATTGAACATGGCTCCAATGCATCTTCCATCATTCCATCAAACATGTTGAGTACAAGTTTCTTCAAGGTTTTGTTACAAGAATTGATTATTCCTACAAAACTTAAAAGAAAACTAATCTAAGTGTTTATAATGAGTGCTCCTCCTACCAAGCTGTGATTTTTAATCTTTCAAGCAGAAAACCAAACATGTCTTTTATGAACTACAAAGGCATCTATTTATAGGAAAAATCCTAACTCAAGTCCTTGTCCAAGTTGAAGATTTCATGGTCAAATTTGATTTCTTTTGCCTCAAAAGTCCTCCTTGAGCTTTTTGTTTTCTTCTAGGGCAGAGAGAATGCAGCTGGATGTTGGATTTATCTAGAAAAGAAGTGTGTGCAAGCTGCAAATTGGAGAAGCCAAAATCTACAAGTTGATGACGATCCGCGGGTGGCAACTTGTGGATCTTGACCCGCGGAGCGCTCCTCATTTCTAATTTTGCCCTTTTTAATTTTTAGTTATTCCTATAATGCTCTTGAGACATTTTTTCACAAATAAATCACAACTTTCTTGGTAGAATTTGGTGAAGAAAATATTTGCCGAAAATTCCAAGCTTAAATGATAAAAATTGGTACAACTTGAATCATTCTTCAATTTTGATATTCCTTGAAGCTTCAATTGATCCAAATTGTGTTTAATCTTCATTTCCTACAAAATCAAATAAACTTGGTCATTAATTTGCTCAAAATAATATTTCTGCCTCAAAACCCTAATTTCCGGACTAAAAATCCTAATTTAAGAGCAATCCTTTATTTGATGGAAAGTAATGAAATTGATGCCATTCTAATATTAAAAATATAAAAAACATACTCAAATCATACTGAAATCATATATAAAATATTATACTAAAATAGATAAAATTATTACTTATCAAACTCCTCCACACTTGAATCATTGCTTGTCCTCAAGCAATTGAAAAATCAAGAGGTCAAAAACATGATTCAAGGCTTGAAATAACACATGCCTCATTGTTGAATGCAATTCCACAAGATAAAGTAAATAGGCATTATGCAATTCCTTGTTAAGTTTCTAATACTAATCATACCAAGTAAAAGGGAAGTAAGTATCTCAAGATAAAACTAGTTCAACAAAATTTCAATGCCTTACAAAAGTTTGCAAGAAAATGAATCATTTGGTCAATCAAAGTACTTCACATGTCTATGATTATTTTCATTTTTTCACTTGAGGGAGTATTATTTAGCAAACTAATTGCTCAAGATGAGAATGTCTTTTGACGTGAAAACCGACAGTGGCCAATGAAAGTTTCCGGTTACTCAACCCCTCGATGCTGAGCAAGTAGCAAAAATCATATTTGAGAAGTAAAATTGCCTTTTTACGCAAAGATCGACATTGGCCAATAAAGATCCCTGGTTATTCAACAATTTACTCACTCAAATTGCTATGCATTACTCATAATTTATGTACCATTTTACGCAAAAGTCGACATTTTTGGATGAAGGCCCCCGGTTACTAAGCACAAGAACCATTGGAGTAGAAAAAAACTAATTTATTCTTTTTTCATTTTGATAGTATAAGTATCCCTCATTTCAAGTATTAAACATAGATTATATGCTTGAACTAATTGACCATACTCATCATTTAACATGTAAAATCAAGTAAAGAAAAGAAATTTAGAATCAAACATGGCAAATCAAGATATAATTACAACCATTTTACAAGATATACTTTCTTAAAAACAAAACTTCTAATCACATAATAACTATTTCTTCATATATTTGTAGAAAATATTCAAGCAAATGTTGCATAAATTACTTCAAAAATTAACGAAATTTAACAAGTTCATGGCATACAAGTATGACATAGAGGACAAATTTTGAAAAATTTTAGCCATTTTTTATCAAAACAACATTTCATAAATACCCTCATTCTTAACCAATCATGATCCTTATACCTTGCCCCCACACTTAGAATGTCACATTGTCCACAATGTGTAAAGGAGCAGATAAGAATGAAAAATAGAACAAGAATACTCCCCTTGATTGGTTAAAGATCCAAAAAGAATGTTGTTGTTGTGCTGTTGATGTCCATTGGCCTTCTAACAAGTCCCTCTTTGCAATGCTTCATCATTTCTTCCTTTTGTCCAATCTTTTCTCATTGACCTTGTCTCAAGCTTAGAATTAACTCAAAAGTTATGTTAGATGATGAATCAATAGCTTATAGCACATAAACTTAACATAGCATACTTGAAAGTTGGTGATTTCCGCCACACTTAGTCTGTGTAATGTAGCTCCATGGGGTGAAAATTTTAAAAGACAAGTAATATGAGCAAATGTGTGATGTATTGATGAAGTAAAGAATGAAAGAAACTTGTTTAAAGTTGCTTCATGTCAAGATTTAACTATTTCATGCCATGTATTTCAAAAAGACAAAGTTGAATTAAGTAAAAATAATATAAAATTGGAACATGTTAGAGTGCGAATTTGATTGTCCAAAACATGTATACAAACCATGAAACACTGTTACAAGTGAACCAATAAAAAACTAATGAAAATAAACATGAAGAACCACTTTGAACACTGATATGCGGGTGTACTTGTGGTTCACTAAGCCTGCCCGCGGATCTCTGTGTAACGGATCACACAGACCTCCCAGAAGTTGATCCACGGGTGCGATCCACGGCTGTGACTCATGGATCATGACCCATGGAACATGCAGTGAACTTTTTATGCAATTCACGGTTCCATTGGTTCATTCCATTTTTTGCAACACTTGCAACTTTAAATTTAACATGTTTTTGAACATTTTAGCACTAAGAACAAGTTTGAATCATGAAAATTTACATGTGCAAACACAAATTTTTCAAATTTTGCATCAAAATCACAACATCCAACATAAATTGAGCATGATTTCTGAAGTTGCATAAATTGCAAAATTTGAATGCACACTCCAAACGAATAATGCACACATGTTTCTTTGAGCATATTAAGCATAAAAAAAAGGTCAAACATCATATAATCTCAATAAATCACCAAATGACCCTTTTGCTAAAAAAGTTTATCAATCATGAATAGTAACTTTCAGCAATTCTGACTTCTAAAACACCTCATATAACACATAATACTCATGTTAAACATTCTTATAAGTATGAAATGCTAAAGAAGAAGGAATTTTAGAGTCAAACTCATGATTGTATCATCTTGAATCCAACTTGATCTTCAAGTTCCAAGTTGCATACCTACAAAACAAACAACTTAAAAACACACTTTAAACTGCATAATACATAGCAACACAAACTGAAATTTCACAAAAATATTAAACACGTTGGGTTGCCTCCCAAAAAGTGCTTCATTTATAGTCTAGAGTTAGATTTTTCCTCCAATCCTCCCATGTAATTGGAGTATCCCACAAAGGATGTAATACACCTTTGTGCTTAATTGATTCAACAAGAATAAGTACATCCTTTGTGCCAAAAGAAATGCTCCCAATGTCCATAATTCATTGTGTCATTGTACCTACTTCATGGAAGCACTTACAAAGAACATTCATAGCCATGATTGGCTATGCCTTTCTCTTGTGTTAGTATCTTTTCAATACCAATAAAATCTATGTCACAAGTGAAAGAAGATCATTTTTTCTCGTTATGCTCATTCATTTCTATCCTTTGAATTGTCAATGTCTTCATCAAGAACAAGTTCATTCATGTGTTCAAAAGTAGATGAAACAACTAATTGATCATTAAGATGTACATTTTCAATTACTTTTTCACAGATATTAACATAATTCCTCAATCACTTGCTCTTGCATATGTTCAAAAGTAGAATCATCAAGCATTTCTTCACTTATCTTCACATTCATTTTCATGAAGTTCATGCATGATTCCATAAGTAGGGTTTCTAAATATCAATCACCATGTTCCATTTCCCTACTTTCAACCATATTTTCCACACTATGCATGTTCATGAATTTCATTTTTATGCTCAAGACCATTATTATACATAGAGGTGTCTTAGTGTATTAGTCATAAGATTTCTATAGGTGGTTGCATTGAATCACATGATTATACTCCTCATGATTACCACCACACATAGAACAAATATCCGCATAATCATAAGAATCATAAACACTATATTGTTCCATATTTTTCTCATTATTAGTACATACACCTCTTTGATCTTTAACTTCATTTTTATAAAAAGTAGGATTATTTGCGATTCGATCATTAATTCCCACACTCCTACTTTTAACGATTTGATCTTGAATATGGACATTTTCAACACATGGTGACTCTAGGTTCATTTTATTGTCTTTTCTCAATACTTTCGCATCTCTAGTGTTCAAAGCTTCTCTCATTTTAGCAAAGTGGCCTTTCAATCTCCTACTCATGTTATCTATTTCATCCATATTGGTATTAGGCTTTATCTCACAAGATGAATTTTGTTTAACACAAGTAGGTAGATTTGGTTGATTGTATTGGTCCATCCACCTCAAATTATCATTTTGATCATATGTTCATATTGAGGTGAATAAGTGTAACTATTTCCAAATTGTACATAATCATTATATCCACATTCAAAATATGCATGATTACCTCCACAAATAGTACAACACGGATTATTTACACTAGAATCATAGCCAAATGTATTCATTAGTATGCCTTCTAATGTATCTATTTGTGATTTTAACATTTGTACCTCATCATTAAAAGACATAACTCCATGAATACTAAACTTGTATTTATTATATTGTATTCATTATAAGGCCAATAGTTGTTCCAAGAGCAATTGCCTTCCATAAGTTTGATAAAATGTTTGAACCAAATTTTGCTATATTTCACCTTTCTTCACCTAGATTCAAATGGTACCTACAAAAACACCAAACACAAACTATCAAAACAAGAAAAATAAAAAGCATCTAGACTAGTAAAGCTTGTATTCGCCTTGATATTGCTAAAGTTTCTTTATTTCTCCAGCAACAGTGCCAAAAACTTGATTGTGAGTTTATGTTACTATCAAAATAAAACATAATTTACACAAACAAGTAATAAAATTTATAACCTAATACTCATTCTACAAATGCACTGGTTAATTATAGTTGTGACGAGTATTAGGGCTGATTCCACGAGGAAACGTGAACTAGCAACTACCAAAGCTTACTAACTTTCTTTATTATCTAGACAATCAAACTTTAGAGGTAGTGAAATGGTAGGAAACTCAAATTCAAGTAAGCAATCAATGAAGAAACTAGTTAAAAAAAGTTGACTAGACTTAAGAATCCACCTAAATATGTGAGTTTAGCTTATGACCATAATGATTTTATTCATGTTTAGGATTCAATTCCATTTGTACTCCAAACTAGATCTCTCTATGAACAGGAAGACTACTAATACATGAGCTTTCCTACTCTCGTGGTAAAGACTTGCATGCATTAGCTCATCAAAATCATGAATTGTGGCTTTTAACCTTAATCCACCTATGTGAATTACTACTTTCATGAGATTCAACATAAAGTTCCATTTACTCTTTACATTGTTAAGTGCAAATCTCTTTGTCAAATAACAACTAGATGACTTGAAGTTGGTAGCTAATCAACTACAAGTGTTAAACACCCAGTAAATGAACAAAAAAGAATAAATAGCCCATAAACCAATTCAAATCATATTATAGCTTCATCCTAAACCTAGTAGAAATCAACTCAGTTCAACATGGTAAAGGTAATATTAAAAACCTAAATGAAAATAAACAACATGAAAAAATGAAACTAGAAAGAGTAAGGTAAGAAATGCTCAATATATGGTTGAACATGGCTCCAATGCATCTTTCTTCATTCCATCAAACATGTTGAGTACAAGTTTCTTCAAAGTTTTGTTACAAGAATTGATTATTCCTACAAAACTTGAAAGAAAACTAATCTAAGTATTTATAAGGAATGCTCCTCCTACCAACTACGGTTTTTACTCTTTCAGGCACAACACCAAGCATGTCTTTCATGAACTACAAAGGCATTTATTTATAAGAAAAACTCTAGCTCAAGTCCTTGTCCAAGTTAAAAATTTCATGATAAAATTTGATTCATTTTGCTTCAAAAGTCCTCCTTAAGCTTTATGTTATCTTTTGGGGCAAAGAGAATGCAACTAGACATTGGATTTATCTAGAAAAGAAGTGCGAACAAGCTGCAAAATTGGAGAAGTCGAAATTTACAAGTTGATGATGATTCGCAGGTGCGGTCCCCGGGTGGCAACCCGCGGATCACTCCTCATTTTTAATTTTATCCTTTTGAAATTTTGGTTATTCCCATAATACCCTTGAGACGTTTTTTCACAAATAAAGCATAATTTTCCTCATAGAATTTGGTGAAAAAAATATTTGCTGAAAATTCTAAATTTAAATGATAAATTGGTACAACTTGAATAATCCTTAAATTTTGATATTCCTTGAATTTTAATTTATCTTGTGTTTAATCCTCATTTCCCTACAAAATCAAATAAACTTGGGCATTGATTTGTTCGAAATAATAATTCCACCTCAAAATCATAATTTTAGGACTTAAACCCCTAATTTTGGAGCAAACCCGGATTTGATGAAAAATAATAAAATTGAGCTATTTTAATATCAAAAATAATAAAAACATACTCAAATCCTACTAAAATCATATACAAAATATTATACTAAAATTGTTAAAATTATTACTTATCACCTAACCTTTATATTCAAAGCTGAGCATAATTCCTGGGCCAACAAAATATTATCAGCAATAGATCTTCTTTTAACAAAGGCGCTCTACTGAGGAGAAATGAGCTTAGGAAGAACAATATCCAACCTATTAGCAGGCAGCTTCGACAAAATTTTATTAATAAAATTACGTAAACTAATCGACCTGAAATCAGAAAATTGATTAGGATTTGCCACTTTTGGAATCAAAGCAATTAGGGTTAAGGAAAAACCAAACGGCAACTCTGCTCCCACAAAGAAATCACAAACAGCCAAAACCAAAGTATCCTCAATAATGTCCCAGCATGCCATGAAAAAAGATCCAGGAAAACCATCTGAGCCTGAGCAACTCTCACCATCCATTTGAAAAACCACCTTCTTAATCTCTGCCTTAGTAGAAAAAGCCTGTAAAAACTTATTGTCTTCCTCAGTAACAATATTAGGAATAATATCTAAAAAATCCTCATCTACAATCAACTCATCATGTTCTTGAGAAAGAATATTTTAAAAGAAATTTGCTGCTGTATCCTCAATAAGTGGTCTATCCTCCAACCATACTCCATCTAAATTTTTAATCCAATGAATATGTTGTTTAACCCTCTTCGGCCGAACGCAAGGGTGAGAGAATTTAGAGTTAGAATTCTCTTCACTAGCCATTTTAACCTCAATTTCTGCTTCCAAAAGCCTTCCTATCTTTTAATTGCATTTTTTAACTCAAGTTGAGCCTTTAATAATTCATTGTAACCATGTTCCAAAAGGAAATTCTCTAGCTCCAACTCCCTCCTTTGCACGCACTCTTCAACCTGCTTAACAAGATTGAAAACATTTCCAAAAACCAATTTATTCCAAGACTGAAGCTCCCTTTTAATAGCCTGAAGCTTTTATAACAGTACACGAATTGATCTACCAGTAAAAGGGAAATCCCAAACTTTCTGAACAACTTGTTGGAATTGTGGATGCGTCTTCCAAATGTCAAGAAATTAAAAACTTCATGGCACCTCCTCTTATGCAGGAAAACATGATAAAAGTAAAGGAGAGTGATCCAAACCAACCCTACTGAGATGTCGAACAGAATTTGAAAAGTTTGAACCAATCCAAGCTTAATCAAATAAAATCCGATCTAATCTCTTCCAAATCCTAGCACTCCCATATCTATTATTGCACCATGTGTATTTGGATCTCGAAAAACCAATATCCACCAATGAACAATCATCCAGCAATTCAATAAATTTTTTAGCTTCAGAATTCCTAAACGGACGACCTCCCTTCTTTTCCTCTTGATTAAGAATAAAATTGAAGTCCCCCATCAAAATCAAAGGCAATCTAGATCGAGAGAGATGATTCAAGTCAGCACAAAGACGTTCATGTTCCTGATCTAAACAAGAAGCATGGACAATCACAACAATAAATGAAGAACGAAGGGAACCATGATCCATCTTAATGGCCAAAAATTGGTCAAACCGATTAAGAATAACACTACTAAAATCAGCATCATAAAATACCCAAATTCGACCCATATCATTAAATAAAACATGCTGAAAATCCAATTTAACTTGGGTAGTATCAAGAATACATTTATCAACCAATGGTTCACAGATAGCAAGCAAGGAAAATTTATATAACCACCTAAGATGCTTTAAACGAGATCAAGTAAGAGATTTTTTTATACATCTTACACTCCAGAATAAAGCCTTAATCATTGATTCACAGATGAAGAGCAAGCTTGAATATTCACATCCAGGTTTTTCTTGCTACTTTTGGACAAGATTGTGTGCCATCCCTCCTGATTTTTCAATCCATCTAGTTGATGACGTAATGCCTCCATTGCCTCATTAGACGAATGACCTTTCCTCGGAGAAAGATTCAGTTCATGCACCATCAGACTTTGCTGCTAGGATGCTTCTACATGGACTTCATTGACATTCTCCTTCTCTGCAAAAATTCTGTCAGCCATTTCAACAATAATGCCATCAACAGTAGTGTATACTGCCTCCTCCACCAATCTTGTAGCCACTGTTTGATCAAAACTAGCATTCATAAAATCATTCTCTGGTGCCCTACTCTTTTTCGCATCAGCCCTATCATAACAGGAACTGTAATTGGACAGCTAACAAGGTTTGTTTCAGCATCCAGGGCATTCATCTCTAAAACTCCCTTGGAGAGACAATTATTGTCTTCATTCCTATTCATAGATTTTAATTTCAACCCATTCTCTACGCCATCCAGCTTGTTAGAGGATTGAATTAACCTAGTGTCTAGTGTGTTCTTATCAGAGATATTTCCATCTTCCACCAAAGAATCATTTCGAGTATTCGGACGATATTCCTTATGCACAGAAGAAACCCTAGCGGCATTTTGTAAATTTTTTCCCTCATTCGACATCTTAAGATTAGGATAAAGAATATGGCATTCCTCTTCATTATGCCGTTGTCGAAAATTATGTGCGCAGTACTTTGGAAAATTTTCTTGTTCAAGAGGCAGCCAGAATCCGTCAAAATCTCCATTACTAATCTACACTCTATATGGAAAAGGTTTCAAAAGATCAACCTCAACACAAACTTTAGCAACACTAGGGCGCAATCCAAAAACAGTTGCGGAATCCACAAATAAAGGATTGCCCAAAAAATTTACAATATGGAACAAACATCCCTTATGAAAGTAGTGAACAGGTAATTTCAGTAGTTGAAACCACATAGGCTCAACCAACGGTTCTTTGCCCACATGAAATGATGGAGTCCACTTAAAAACTAGCATCCGAAAGCCACAAACATACCAGATTCCACGGTTCCAATTCTAAGAAAATCCACTTCGTTCCTCAATCGAAAAATAACATGACGGGGATCCAAAAGACCAACCGAAGCTGTGTCTTTTAAATCAAGAGACTTAAAAATTTTCATAGGTTCTCCATGGACGGTCGAGCACAACAAAACTTTCAAACTAAAGCAAATTTGTAGAGAACCACCAGATTATTCAAATCAAATTGAGAAAAATGAATCACCGGCTTCCCTCTATGGGTCGATTGAACAGCTTTGATATTGAGTATCGGAGAGGAAGGTGATAAAAAAAAAATAAATCAGAGAATAACTTCTTTTGAAAGGAAGGAGATGAATTGGAAGGTTGCCCCCCAGCCAAAAGGTGAGGGGCTACCAAATCTGCCATGGATGAGAAGAAAAAAACAATCAACGATCAATCAAGTTCTACCATGAAGGCTGATCAGAATTTTGAAAAATAGAAGGTAGCAAAAAAACCTAGCAATAGGGAGAGAAAATTTTTGGCACGAAATTTTTATTTTCTACTATTGCACATCAACAAACTGATGGTCAAATTGGGGTTGTTAATAGAACACTCTCTACCCTTTTACATGCAATCATTTAAAAGAATTTGAAGAATTGGGAAAGATGTTTGCCTCACATTGAGTTTGTCTATAATAAAACTATTCAATCTACCAATGCTTACTCACCTTTATAGGTTGTGTATGATTTTAATCCCTTAACGTCTTTGGATATTTTGCCTTTGTCGACTAATGAAGTTGCTGATCTTGAAAGTAAAACGAAAGCTAAGTATGTTAGGGATCTACATGCTAATGTGCACGCCAATATTGAAAAAAAGAATGAACACTTTGCTAAAATTGCAAATAAAGACGGTGTGAATGTGGTTTTTGGGCCTGAAGATTGGATTTGGGTGCACTTGAGGAAGGAAAGGTTTTCTCAACAAAGGAAATCTAAGTTTCATCCAAGAGAGGGGATGAACCTTCCTAGGTCCATGAGAGAATTGGAAATAATGCCTACAAAGTAGATTTGCCTAGTGAGTATAGAAACGTTAGTGCTACTTTTAATGTTTTTTACTTATCTTTGTTTGATGTAGGAGATTCGATGGCAAATCCTTTCGAGGAAGGAGGGAATGATACATCCCAAGTGGAGCATAGAGAGCAAGGACGTGTTGGAGGGGCTAATCACGATTTTCATGATGCTAAGGATGTTGAGAATTGGTTGGTCCAATGACAAGAGCAAAAGTTAGGAGAATGAAGGAAGCACTCAATGAACTCATCTTAGACTCATTTGATGAAGAAGGCCAAGCGAGGTGTTTGCATCAATCTCCACAGGTTGTGTACACTATTTGGGCTGAACAAAGCTTAGTTGAAGTTCCAATCATTCAGCCAAGTGTGAGGATTGAGGACTTGGATGATGGCTGAGTTTATATGATGCAAACAAACTGGACATTTCACCAAATCGTTTGGATAGCTTGGAGCATGTTGACTTACACAGATTCTTTGAGCAGCCCAAGTCCATGTTTGAACTCGTTTAATTACTGATTGTGTTTAGTTTAGTTAGTTTATGATTTAATTAAGTTAGTTAGTTAATTAGCTAAGTAATTGTGTTTGCTACAAACCCTAGCATGTTACTTGTGTGCCTATTTAAAGGGCTAAATTCGTTATTGTAGTGAATAGCATTATTATTGATATTTTGAGTGAAATTCTTTGAGAATTTTCCTGGTTCTTTATTAATTGAGAACTACCATAGGTCTTATCAAGCTTTGCTTGTGGTGACCAACAATCTCGCTTAGAGTTTTCTTCTAATTTTTGATCAATTTCTTAGTAAATTAGATTAAACGATTGAACTCGCTCAACTTGGTTTAATCTAGTTTCTTAGAGACGTGTTCTTCTTCAAGGGGAAGATTTCAAGGCAAACCAACTCCACTTCGAGGGTTCTTGAGTTTACAAATCTAACGGGGTCTTGAGTTTAACGAGTTGTTCACCAAAAATTTGAGACTTTCTTGACAATGCAATCGTGTGCATATCAAATAATGCTACCTTTTTGACATCTTCAATCGTCCTCTCGCGCATAAGGATCTCCTTTCAAAATCTCACATAAGACAGTACCTGCAAGATAGCATCAATAAAGCAATATTAATATGCAGTGATTTTAAAATTTTTATAAACTTAGAAAGCTCAGAATCAGATATGGCCCCATTTAGCCTTTGTGGATAGGGCACGCATGATGTTTAGGTGTCCACTAGCTTCTTCACTAGCTTTGTGACATATTTCTCTCTTGACACCTCTTCTATTTTCTCTTGA
Source organism: Mitragyna speciosa (assembly GCA_024721245.1). Classification (NCBI taxonomy): domain Eukaryota; kingdom Viridiplantae; phylum Streptophyta; class Magnoliopsida; order Gentianales; family Rubiaceae; genus Mitragyna; species Mitragyna speciosa. Next base: position 4,993,967 of record CM045568.1, read on the forward strand.
TTTCTTACAACACCTTTTTCTTTAGAAACCTTCTCAACAATCTCTCCCATTGTAATCTCCTCGTAACCAGTAGGCAACTCCTTTCCACTCCTCAATAAGATGGCGTTTACGTGCTTTCTCGAATTCAACTTGGTGTTCGCAAGTAATCCTCCTTGTGGTCTTTCCAAGACCAGCTTCGAAATCTGCCTAATCTGCGCCTCTAAGTTATAAATAGATGCCTGTTGGTTCCTTAAAGATTGCTATATATTCTGCATGCAAGCCACTGAGCTATTTATATACTTCATCATAGTCTCTTCCATGCTCAACTTGCTCTCTTGCTAAGGGGATTGTTGCTGGTATCCAGGTGGAGGATTTTGCCCTTGGTTCCTCCATGAAAAATTCAGATGGTTTCTTCACCCAAGATTACATATGCTATTGTAGGGATTTTGTTAGGGACGAAGAGCATTTCTCATGTAGGCAACTTGTGCTTCAACCTAGCATTCACTCGCTCCATGTTCTCCCCCACATATCTTGCACTACATGACGTGAGTCCTTTGTTGTGCATGGGAGAGTCCATCCAATTTTTTGCTTAATGCTTCTACTTGAATTGCCAAGGTTGTGACTGCATCAACATCATACACCTCAGTGGCTTTGCTTGGCCTTGAACGAGTAGGCTGCCACTAATAACTATTCATGGCCATACTTTCGATTAATTCTTAGGCCACTTTAGGTGTCCTGGTGTTTGATGTTCACCCAACTACTGCATCTATCATCTGACGTGTTGCTGGGTTAAGTCCATTGAAAAATGTTTGTACTTGTAGCCAAGTGGGTAGACCATAATGTAGACACCTCCTTAATAAGTATTTGAACCTCTTTCAAGTATCGTACATAGTCTCGGACTTCATCTAAAAGTATGAGGAAATATCGTTCTTTATTTTTTCAATCTTGACAAGTGAAAAATATTTAGATAAGAACCTCTCTGACATCTAATCCCATGTCGTGATAGATCCCTTTGGTAAGTCAAACACTGCTTGGTTCTACTGCTCAATGAAAAGGCAAATAAGCGAAGTCGAATGGCATCGTTCGTTACCCCATTGATCTTGAAAGTCTCACATATCTCTAAGAATTTGGCAATGTGGGCATTTGGATATTTGTCAGGTAGCCAATCAAATTGCACATATTGCTACACCATTTGAATAATATTCAACTTAATTTCAAAATTAGTGGCCGCAATAGGTGGTTAGACTATGCTAGACTCAGTGCCAGTTGATGAGGTTCTAGCATAGTCTGATATGGTTAATTGCCTCCTTTCTGCCATCTCTATTTCTTCCTCTTATTCAAATGGAAGTTTTGTTTCTAGTTCCTTAGCCCTTTCCCTTCAATCTTTCTCTAAATACACGAAGGGTTGTTTTTTCAATTTTGGGATCTTCAAGCAGTAACTCTGATGAACTACTTCTAGTCATGTACCACAAATCCCTGCAATGAAAACAAACAAACAACGCAAATAAAAGAGTAAAGAAGATAAAATAAATAAATAAATAATAACACAAAGCAACAAAAAATGGCTAGATTAATAAAAATTATGTATTGCTAATATCTAAGTCCTCATCAACGGCGCCAAAAACTTGATGTTCACCGAGCTATACTATGGGTTTGTTAAGCAAGTATACCTATCATTCTTATAGTACAGTACAAGTGAATATCAGGTATTGTTTTCGCGAGGATTATCTAAATACCAGTACTAACACTTTTTCTATTATCTAATCCATTATTTCGAAAGATTGAATTAATCTAGACAAACAAAGTAACTACCTAAAACTATTTGGCAAACAAGAGTAAACTACCAAGAGAAAGTAGCAATGATCAAAAGTGGACACTAGATGTGGAATTCTCCTAATTCCCTTTTATTATGGCTCAATTCTTGATTAATGAATGATTCCAATTACTTAGACCCTAGAATCCTTTGGTTAGGTCATGATCTCTCTCAAGTGTCACAACTCTCATCTCTTTGATTGATTAATAAGAATTTATTCTACCATTAAAACCTCAAAAAGATGCAAATATCGTCCAGGGATTCTATCGCGTGGGTTAGGTTTGAATCTATCCGGGAAGACTCATATGATTCTATCTCTAGCAACCTATACAAGTCTCATTATTTGTAAAGGGATCTAATCAATTAGGTTACTTCTCAATAACCCTAAATGAAATCGATAATTGAATCAAAGGTTGCACGTAAAAACCCAATTCAATTGAATAGTATATTCAAATAAATCCAAATAAAGGGAATTCCATTCATTAATCAAGTAAATAGATCCATAACAAGTGAATTAGGGTTCAACCCATATAGTTCCTAAGCTAATTAGTTTATAACTACAAAGAAAAATTCAATAAACAACACAATAAAAATAGGGGAACTCATTCTCATGAAGCCACTAAATCTTCACTTGTGTTATTACAAAGATTGCCCCGTAGTTGCTGCTCTCTCTTGGAGAATTGCTCTTGCCACTAATTTTCTATATTTTGTGCTATATTCGTTATCTGTTCAAAATCCTTGTTATATGAGTCTCCCTATGCCAAAATTCCTAAAAGAATACTTCCAAACAAACTCTTAAGTCGTAGGATTTGCCTTTCCAAAGTTGCCCTTGCGTTGCAAAATAGCAGCAGAATGTCGCGGCATTCTCGTGCATAGGAATATGGTGCAGAAATGGTTAGAAGCTTTCTAATCATTTTGCTCCTCTCTGTAACCATTCCCACATGCGGGAAGCTGCCGTGGGAATGGTCAAAAACTTTCTTTTGCTTTTGTTCTCCATTTTTCGCTTGGTTTCTTGTGTAGCCGCTTAACCCTTGCTGCGAACTTTATTTTTTGAGCCTTTTAAGCAACTTCTTCACCTTTTCACGTTATCATCCATCATATCTTTGAATCAAATCTGATAATTCTCACCATTAGCCTCCACTTGAATGCAAATCGATGGCAAAAGATGTAAAAACCTACGAAAAACACACAAATTCAACAAATAAACGATTATAAGGTAATATCAACTCAAAGAGAGAAAAAAATAACAATAATTAAGTTAAAATGAATGAAAACACCTAAATTAACCCGAAAACACTAGCTTAAACACCCTAGATTTTATTGTACTTTAGTACTTATTAATCTCTTTACTGGAATTCACATTTGCTGATCCCTGCATATGTTGGTTTTGCCCTTGTAGATCCTCACAACAAGGTTCCTTTATGTATTTTCAAAATGTCAGGGCATGGTAGGCCTTTGTCCAAATGGCTCGTAATAGGGTCATCTGGTTTGGGTGGTTCACGAACTACCGCCTTTCACTTGCTGTCCTCAGTTGACCCGACTTAACTTGGTATGTTTGTGGCGTCAATATCAAATTGCCCTTGCCCTTAAGAACGGCATCATCGCTAAGAGAGCCTTGGCACAACTACAAGGCTGACATTAATGGAACCTGCCCCTGGTCTACGTCTCAACAGTCATTGCCAACTATTTCAATTCAGTGCCCAACAAGTCCATATGCATGTTGAACTTCGACTTGACCATATCAATTGCAAGCTCAATCGCTCTCACTTCTCATTCCAATTTTAGCAGATCCACGGCCATCTCATGCATGGTCCCTTTTATCGTGTTGTTTTGTGTGTGTATCTCAGCGATCAAATCCAGCTAGACACTCAATAGCCTGTGCATCAGTTGGTCTAATGTTTCTCCCATTGCATCACCCCCACCAGATTGGGTCAGGTTCCCAAGCTATGCCTGGTTAGAATGTTTATCCCTGGGTGTGGCTGGGGTGCCTTCCTCGAAATTAAAGGCTCTACCCCTAACTGATTCTTTATCTTTTATCATCTTTCAGTTCAATCCTAGAATGTGTGTCTCACCGGGCATGTCAGATGATATTTGCGCACAAAATCGGCAGCAAAGCAATCTCTTTAGTCGATGGTCTGGTCATGGTGTTTGTAGGCGTGTCACTCAATCGATTACGAGAATATGATGTATGGTAGATGAAAATGATTGAAATAGTGCACCGATTAACTCTAACTTCTAAGTCAACTGCTGTTCGTCTGGCATTGGATAGCTCCAAGGACTTAATAATTACACCTCTGAGTTACTAGTAATAACTAAAACTAAGAACTAACATAATTTGGCAAAAAAAAAAAAAAAGTTGTAGAATCTGGCAATTCATTAAAACTGAACATATTTACATTCATCGAAAACTGAGAACATAGTGGCTAAGGCTAACCGTCTATAAGAAACTGGAAATAATTGGAATACGAATGATTGACAACTAAATTGTTAAAACTAAGAGGGAAATATTTTACTAGACTAAAACCAACATAACGAAAGAAGTTCTAATGTAGTTTTGGCACATGAGCATTTCTTTTCCTCTTTTTCGTTCGGTCCTTTGCTTGGATTTATAGGCAATTTCTCTCGGTCAGTTATGCTCATGGCCGTTAATTGCCCCCATCATCTGAAGTAGGGCTACCCCACTCTTTTCTGAAATGCATTACCTCTGACGTAGATAGCCCCTCATCCTTTTCTTCTAAGGTGCGTGGCTCTAACCCCTCCAACTATTTGAATCGTCCTTTGACTAGGTCGTTCCTTAGATTCCTTACCTGGCACAAACTGGTCGATTGGATGCAGTGGATATTCAAATTATATTTTGCCTTCAACATCTGCCCCCTCATGTTATACATCGATGGTCGCAATCAATGGGTCGCTTGACCATTTGCATGACTTCCTAGATAGTCAATCTCTTTTATCACACCAATCATTTCTTAGACGTCGCTAAGAATAAAAACGTAATCATCTCTTATCAATCACTTGAAAATCGAGCCGCCTTTGATTTGATTACCTCTTTTGAATTTTGTACATCAACGTACTTATGCAACTCTCATGATGACTCATAATGTTTCCAAGGGAGTAATTATCTTTTCACAGCTATCATCAATCTTCCAAGATCATCCTCTTAACTAAACATTATTATTATTATCTTCACTCTTCCCAACAATTGACGCATCTATCTGTTAACACTAACTCCCTCATTTACTGAGTCAGCGATTTATCTTTGACGCCTTTTAACTTTACCAAACTTCCCTATCGTCTTGTCACGCAATTTTCTACTAACTTTCTCTTTTCAAAACTTCTGTCAATCTCCTTTCATGGCTTCCAATCCTTTCTCTTCAACCACTAGGTCTGCTCGTCTGCTCAACCGCCTATCTTCGTTGATCAGGTATTAATTTCACACCACTTCTCTTCTCTTGCTTTAGGACCTTGCTTTCCAAAGTACAACCCCCACCTCATCAACGTATCGCTGATTGACCATACTAACAAGAAAGTTGTTGGGGGTATGATAACCATCAACAGAAAGACCACACACAACTACCGAGCAAGTGGAGCTAGAAATGTATGTATTGGGAGAATGGGTAGTTACCCATGTCCCATAAAAGAGAGAATGGTTAAGTGGCCAGCAAACATAAATAAATGGATGATCATGATTTTAAAGCTCCAGTTTAACTACCACTTTTGGAGGGAAGCCATGTCTAGAAATATTTCTAGATGCATTGGGGAAAAAAGAAGAAACGCTTATGTGCCAAGACTGCATTAGAACTTCTTTCTTTAAGTTTGTTTTAGTCTAGTAAAAAGTTTCCCTCTTAGTTTCAACAATTTAGTTTTCAATCATTCGTATTTCTAATAATTTCTAGTTTCTTATAGATAGTTAGCCTTAGTCAATATGTTCTCATCTTTCAATCGATGTAAATATGTTTAGTTTTAATGCAATTTCTAGATTCCACAACTTGCATTCTTTTGTTCACCAAATTATGTCAATTCTTAGTTTTAGCCATTGTTAATAACTCGGAGGTATAATTATTAAGTCCTTGAAGCTATCCAAAGCCAGATAAACAACAGTCAACTTAGAAGTTAGAGTTAATCGGTGCACTATTTTAACAATTTTCTTCTATCACACATCACATTCTCGGTATTGGTTGAGTGACATGCCTGCAGATACCAATCATTAACCATTCAACCAGACAGAGTGCTTTGCTATCAATTTTGTGTGCAAATATTTTTTTGGTACGGCCAGTAGGACAAACCAAGCGACGTTGACAAATGACTAAGGACACGAAAGCATTTAACGACAAAACCCTTAACTTTGATGAGATTACTCCATCATTCTCATGGAATGAATGCACTAGATCGAAAAGACTGTCGACCCCAGTCCAGCCTGAGATCAACGACACAACAATAGAAATGCTAGATCGGCTAATGCACAAGGTGCTAGATGCACACCTTGACCTAGTGGCCGAAATGCGCATGTAGAACAAGCTAATGAAAGGAATGATGGAGGATATGGCTGTAGATCTACGTAAATTGGAACTAGAAACTACAGCAATGGAGAATGCCATTGATGTTGTTGACTCTAAGATTGATGTGCATACCTATTCACTTGGATCGGACCTCAAAAAACTTGCCTCAGCAGTTGAGTCCCAAACTAGGAGGCAAGCACACTAAACATCAACATGCTCTGTCAACAAAAAAACCAATGTTATTTCTAACAAGCTATCAACTGGGAGGCAAACACAATTGTAGACTGATCACAAACATGCTAGGTCCTGAATGCCCATAGAAATAGTGGTCATGTTGTCGATTTCATACAAATGGATCAGCTCATACATTGTAAAATCAATAAAGTATCAAACACTTCATCGGCTACCTTAAGTGTCGATAAACTGTTTGAGGGGGGCAACTGTTGGGGTATGATAACCATCAACAGAAAGACCACACACAACTACCGTGAATGTGGAACCAGAAATGTATGTTTTGGGAGAACGGGTAGTTACCCATGTTCCCATAAAAGAGCAAATGGCTAAGTGACCAGCAAACATGGACAAATGACTGATCATGATTTTAAAGCTCCAATTTAACTGCCACTTTTGGAGGGAAACCATGCCTATAAATAGTTCTAGATGCATTGGGGAAAACAGGAGAAGAAATACTTAGACATTGAACATGCATCCATATTTCCAAAATTATCTTTAAAGTTAAGAATAGCAAAATTCTATCGTCCTCTCTCTTCCTCTTTCCTTTTCTCTCTATTTCTCTCCGACAATCTTCTTGAACTTTCCAGCAAATTCTATTTAGTTTAGCACTTTAAATTTCCAGTTATTTGCAGTTCTAGTCAATGCACTTTATATTTCCAATTGACATATTTCCAATCTTTGGTCGATGTATTTTTATCCTTCATTTGATCTAAATCGATTGTAGTTAATGCAATTCAATATCCCGCGGCTCTCTCTCTCTCTCACAAATTCATTTGTTTGTCAATTTACATTAACTTCCTACTTTCACTTTAATCGTTGTCGATTGTTCAAGACTCGAACTTTAAATCCTTGGAGCTATCCAAGGTGGGACGAACAACAGTCGACCTAGAGGTCAGAATTAATCAGCGCACTAATTTAACAATTTTCATCTATCACGCATCACATTCTTTGTATTGACCAAGTGACACACCTGCAGACACTGATCATTAACCAACTGACCAGAAAGAGTGCTTTGCTGCCTATTTGGTGCGCAAACAGGCTACTTCATAATAAAGGTATTCCTTTCCGTAAAAGCACAAATATTTGTTGTGATGATAATAGTGTCACTCAAATCACACATGATGATGCCCTTCACGATTGAGTTTGACTGCCAATTTTTATACATCATACCCTCTCATCGTCTTTGTTTCTTGTGCGGATCAGTTTGTCAATATTTTCACAAAGACTAACTCACCAAGACGCTTTCTTGCTCTTGCATCCAACCCAAGCAGATTTTTATCTTATTACCTCGCGTTTGACGGGGTGTTGGTTCTTTTATTTTCCATAGGCCTATATAAGATCCACTACTGTACTTGTCCAATACATTGAATAGAATCAACCCAATCTTTTTATCCCAATTATCACTAATAATAAAATGAATTACAAGGAAGGTTTTCAAAGGGCAAATATGTCAAGTTTAATTTACCTGAAACAAGTTTAGAAACAGCCACAACGTGTTACAGAGAGTCCAAAACTTAGTGAGTCCTGAATATGTACTTTACTCTGTTACTGAAGGAAATAGCAGATGTGTTTGCAGCATTGTCTTTTGTCCAGCATGTGCAGACGTGCTATGGCCACGTACAATAGGCTTCTGAATAAGCAGTTAAAAATGGACTAAAGAGCAAGCACAACTGGTGCAATCTTGAACATTTTACGTTCTTTGTACAGTCCTCTACTTTCCCACACCATTTATGATGCGGATAATGTTTCAGGCCAGGAAAAGTTAATTTCTACTTCCTCGGTCATAAATATAAGATTTTGTAAAATATAAAAAAGCAACGAATGCAATAGCACTAAGTGTGGCTAGCAGCCAGAAAAAATAATCGAGGTGTGCCTTATTCAAGTTGTTGGAGAACCAACTATCACGTCCACCACCTGTGGCTTTCTCAATAATGGAGATGAGAAGACTGCTTAGGAAGCTCCCTATGCCTAGTACACTGAGGTACAGAGCGACACCAGTACTTTTCAATTCGCTAGGCACCTGATCATAGAAAAATTCTTGCAAGCCAACTATAGTAAGTGCTTTAGAAACTCCCAGAATCAAATATTGAGGTATCAGCCAGACCACACTCATAGGAATTGTAGCGTTTGGTTTATCAACCAACCCATACTTTTGAGCAGTTTTAAGACGCTTCATCTCAACTAGAGCAGCTGTAACCATAGAAACAATCGAGAGAAAAATTCCGGTTCCAATTCTTTGCAGCATTGTTATACCTGAAGGTCTTCTAGTTATAGCCCTTGCAATAGGAACCAAAATACGGTCATAGATAGCAATAAACATAACTATCGAAAGGGTGGTAAAAGTCTGTAGTGAAGCAGCTGGTACTTTAAAGGTTGGACTGACAGATCTGTCCATTGTAACTCCTTGCTTCGTAAACAAAGTGTATGACTGAGAAAAAATAATTCCAGATACCAAGCATGTAGCCCAAATTGGAAATAGCTTCAGAACTGCTTTTGCATCTTCAACTTCTCTGATGCTACAAGTGTTCCCGTCTTCCAGCGAACTATCAGATGCTAGCAATGCTTTGTTCAGAAACCTATGACAATTACAATAAAACAAATATATCAAATACTTTAAGGAAGAGAAGTTTTTTCCAGGCTTTGGATCATAAGGACCAAAGATACACCTCAAGAAGTTAATAGTCAAGAAGAGTAGAAATCAATGAAGCATGATTTCATAAGATTCAAGATTGAGTTGAGAACACCATATCACATTCAAATGAAAGGAAGAGAAGTTTTTTCCAGGCTTTGGATCATAAGGACCAAAGATACACCTCAAGAAGTTAATAGTCAAGAAGAGTAGAAATCAATGAAGCATGATTTCATAAGATTCAAGATTGAGTTGAGAACACCATATCACATTCAAATGAGTTCGTTAATTTGTCAAGTGGAATTGTTTTACGTACGATTTATCTGCCAATCCTTTGAAGCCAGAAGAAATTAACTAATCACTTTAAAGTCATTTGGAATAAGTCATTAGAAGTCGATAACGCCAATTTTTTACACGATCTAAAAGATCAAGAAACTTTGTCTAGCATAGGATAAAGGTAAATAACTAAAAACTCTCAGCAACTAAAAGTAAAGGAAAAGATGGTGTCTCACTTGAATTGTTGAGAAGTTTGGTGAGGCTGAAAGCCCTGAAACTCCTCTTCCGTACATATTGCTGGAGAGGTGGTTCCCCAATTCTTAGCCGCTTTCACAAATACCCAACCAATTCTCACAAATGGGCTCCTCTGTTCACTTTTGACAGGGAACCGGTAGGTAATGGTTCCAACCAAGAACAAGATTAGTGCAAAACCCATGACAAGGCAGGGAATTGCAAATCCAAGGCCCCAACTAAGGTTATCTTGAATGTAGGTCAAAATCACTAACGTGACCGTCATAGCCCCAGACATTCCAAAATACCACCAATTGAAAAACGAGCTTTTGGCTTTGCATTCTTCGGGATCATGTCCATCAAATTGGTCAGCTCCAAAAGCTTGTACACAAGGCTTATGCCCTCCTTGGGCTATTGCTGTTAGATATAATGCAAAAAAGAAGAAGGTAACTTGGAATCCGGAAGGAGAACATGTCGTAGCATTTGTCCCATTTTGACACTCAGATGACTTCAGAGAGGTAAAAACTGTTGAAAGAGTCAACAAGCCAAGTGCCTGTGATTCACGGCAATGTTAGGCTTAACAAATTGTTTTAAATAAGTAAGCCTTTTTTTTTTTTTTGGTAAGTACTAATAGCCACTTCTGTTGACCAGGTAACGATCTAGAGTCATGCATGAAGTTCCACATCTTAGCTACTCTGTTCCTGCTTTAGTAACAACAGATCATTTTCACTCATATTTGACACATAAACTAGGCCTCAAACTTGTGGAGCATAAGCTATTCCTATTGCGCTAGGAGAATTTCTGTTATGGACCAGGATCTAGGTGTTTCACAATCAGGTATAGGTTCCATGTTAACTCTATGATAACTACTTGATTGTAAGACACGGTCCAATGAATTGCGGTCTATGTCAAAAGATTTCTGTTGTAGTGTCAAATTCAGAGCATTAGTATATCCAAAAGAAAATAGAGTACTAACAGCCAACAACAAAAAGCAACAGTACACAAGACTAAATCAATTCAATAATAGTCGAAAATGATTTTTTTTAAGCTACTTTTTACCATAGATAATGTTCCTTAAACAAATTAACTGATTTGATATTACTACCAACGTGTTTATATTATAAGGCAACCAATTTCCATCTAATTACCAAAAAAAAGTTTAGGCATAAGCATACTCACCCTCCCTTTTTTGTGGCGTTGACTTTTATCAAAAAAAACAAAGAAAGCCAAAAAAAATCAGAAAATAAACGAAAAAAATTAATCTTTGTATACCAATTCCAAAATCCACAAATTAATGGTACCAAAATTACCAATTTATTTTGCTGTTTCAACTTCCATAGTCTGGATGGGAAGCAAAAGTACATAAAAAGAAAAAAAAATGAAACAAAAGCAGCAACTCTTAAATGGCCTTGAAAATCATTAATAGATCATATTTTACCATCAAGATTGACCACTGTAAGAGCTTGTAAAAATCTGGTTAGTTAATTATTTGAACCAACCTTGAATAAATTTAGCATTTGCTAACTTGTCGAGCTCGACTCATGGACTCTAATAGCAAAACGCCTGATGTTACGTATAAATCAAATAATTAGAATGGAGTGGAAAATGACATAGGTACAAATTATTAGAGTTGGTTTGATAAATGACGTATAAACAAATTACATCACATAAACAAATTACTCGAGTTTGACTAGATAAAAATTTGCTCATAATCAACTTAAAAAAATAACTAAGCCACATTTATTAAGGGTCAATTACAGTTTGCCCCTGGAAAGTGAGAGTTGCCTACACTTTGTCCCCTTGAATGTAAAAAATATACGCTTTGCACCAATATTTTTGGGTTAAAATTTTTTTATGATCTTAATTTTGCATAAATTGTTAAAAGTCTAAATTACCCTTATAACTATATGTCTATTGACAAATATACCTATAGGCACTAAAACTTACTATTTTTTTCCCTTCCATACATGTCTGTCACGCTCATATATATAATTTTAAAAAATAATTATACATGCTTTTAACTAATCCTATAAAATACATTAAAATTTTTGTCATATTATACTTCACGAGTAATATTTCAATTTGTTATACATGAACTAATTCTTCTCTTCTTTTTGGGTTAAAGGGATCAAGTCTTGATATAAAATTTGGGATACTAGAATTGAGTATGGAGATGAAGAAATTCCTTGAAACCATTATGCTGCTCTTTCTTCTTTTCATTTCTAATGACATGGTCGTGGAAGTTGAAGCTGACAATTGTAAACCATCAGGAAATTTTGCAGGCCCTTGTTTTAATAATAAAGCTTGCCGCAGTGCCTGCAGGGAAGAAGGTCGTCCGACTGGCCATTGCACTAAATTTTTTGGCAAATGCGTATGCTGTCCGAATTGATTCATGGAAATTTCCAATGTTCGAAGCCAAAATAAATGAGTAAATGAATTGTATTCACATGGAAAAATAATATAATTTTCTTCCATTTTCTCAAAAAAAAAAATATTTCAATTTGTTATAAGATTCTAAAAATTGCATAATAATAATGATATATTTTTGCACTATATGCACAACAATAATGACTTATATCTAAACTTTTGCACATGTGTATATATAAAACCAATAAAATTATAGAAATTTTATTAATTTAATATTTTTAATATATTATGCTACATCAATATCAATTTAGCTTTTTTCTTTGTGCATGGAATATTACATTACATTTAATATAATATGCTTATTAATATCAATTTTAACTCTCTTTTTTTTTTTGTCTATAAGATACTACATTATGTTTAATACATTATATTATATTAATATCAATTTTAACTCTTTAATTGGTGTACGAGATATCATATTAATTAAAATTCCATGATCTTATTGGCTTTATACATATGCATGCATAAAAATTTAGATATAAATCTTTATTGTTTTGTATATAACGCGAAAGATGTATCATTACTGTTACACAAATTTTAAAATTTTTCCACAACTTGAAATATTATTCATGAAGCATAAACAATAAAAAAACTGTATATATTTTTATGGTTAGTTAAAAGTAAGTACAAGTATTTTTGAATATTAATTTTTTAAAATTATATGTAAAAATGCGTATTATACGAGTATGATAGACATGCAATTGATAAAATAAGAAAGAGAAGTAAGTTTTAATACCTATAGATATATTTGTTATAAGGGCAATTTTGATTTTTAATAATTTATACAAAATGAAATTAATAAAAAAAAATTAACCCAAAGCTTTTGGTGCAAAGTGTATATTTTTTGCATTCAAGGGGACAAAGTGTAAGTTACCGTAACTTTCAGGGGGGTAAACTGTAATTAACCCTTCAATTAATCACTACTATCTTTGAGTTTGGTAAAACTAAAAATCAAGTTCAAATAGGCTCCATGTAACTCGCTTACACCTCTTGTTAAGGCACTAAAGACAAGACACAAATTGCTACTAACTGCTGACCAGGATGTAAAAGTACAGAAGAGAGTACAATGGTGCGATATTGACCGAAAAATGAGTCGGCCACAAAAGCACCAAAGAGTGGCAAAAGCAGCGCCCTGCCGGACCAAATATTGACGTTCGCCGCAGCCGTAGCTGTGGACTGGCCAAGTAGACCCGTCAAGTAAGTTACCAAATTAGAATTTATTCAGTAATAAGCAAACTTCTCAGCCATCTCCACACCTGCAAAATAAATAAGCAAAAGGTTGGCTGACTTTTTTTCCTCCCAGCTTTTCATTTCTCTCTCGCTTTTAACTTACAACTTAATAATCATCTCAATTTCTGTTTGTAGGAAACTGATAAGATCTATACCTATTATGAAAGATGCAGATGTCCAACGACCGGATTTGGACCGCTTGACAGGGCGGCCTTTGTAGTCAACGTTTCCATCCATGACGTTGTCGAGTAACGGAGTTTCGATGGCGCCGGAAACGTTGGGCTCCGCCATGTCTAGTGCAACTTGGAACTTCACTTGACTCTTAGTTGGTTTTAGGGAGTTTTTTAACTCACAAGTCACAAAAGTGACAACCTAACCTATTACTGCTTGTGGGATATACGTTGTAGTATTTTATTGCTACTGTATGTTTGGCAGGATCACATTTCTACAAATAATTCGAGCGTGGATCATGTGTCCGACTGTAGTTCTCTTTTCATTATTTGTCTAGTCATTACACCACGTGTGATGTGGTAGGCGAGAATAGGGTGAAGCATGGATATTTTAAGGTGAAAAGGTTTTTCCGACTAAAATGTCCACAGTAGATTTTTGCTAAAATTTCATTTCTTAACAAAATTTAAGGAAAGTTTATTTTAACTCCATCTCGGAAAAGCCTAAAAACTAGAAATCAATTTTATCCCCGCACATGTTTTTTCTACTATTTTTTAACCCAAAATTCATTCATTAATTTTTTATTATTAAATTTTAAAAATATTAGGCTTTTTTATAATTTTAATTAAAACTTTTTTATGATTTTTAAATCACAATCAGTTTAATATATGCTCAGAATGTTTTTCTTTTTGCTACAAAAATGTTTAAAATATTATTTTTAAATTTTATGCAAACAAGTAAAAACTGAACTTCCTATTTTAATTATTAATTTTTTCACATTCTTAATTATAATACAAATAATTATTAAAATTTTAAATTAATTAAAGAGTACGAGTAATTTAATTTTAACAAGTATATTAAGAATTTTAAAAATAAAAATATTAAAGTCTTTTGTAGGCTTAGAATCATGACAAACAAAATAAAAATATAATATATTCTAGTACAAAGAATTAACAGAAATTAAGTCATATTAGTATATATTTTATTCCATTTTGACACTTAACTATGATGATACCAAACATTAGAAAAACAATGACATTCCATTCTGACTTATATCACCAAATAATGGATTGAAAAATTTTTTCTAGTCTATTCAAGGTGAAAAAAACTTTCCATTTTGTCCCAATCCCGCGTAGGCCTGTCAACGGTAGGGGTGTAATCGAGCCGAGTTGAACTCGAGCATCAAATGTTCGAGCTCGGCTCAACTCTTAAATAACTCTACTCGAGCTCGAGTTCGAGCCCGTCGAGTATACAACATTAGAGCTCGAACTCGACTCAAGCTATACTCGAGCTCAACTCGAGCTCGAACTCGAGCTTGAATTAAACATCAATGTTTTTATGAATTTGAGAGCCAATTTATAAATTTTAAAAAATTTATAAGGGAGAAAAATATAATAAATGCAAAGTTTCATATTTTATATATTATGCAACAGCCCCTGATATTTATCTAATTTTCAAAAAAGGTCCTCAGTCAAAAGCGGGTGGCAGACCACCGCCAGCCACCAGAGCCGCCAGCGGTCTGCCGCCTACAGTCACCGCCAGTGACTTTTTCGCTTTTAAATTACATCATTGGCCTCCTTTTTACGCATAGATTACAGATTTAAGTTCAGATTTTGACCAAAATAGATCAAATTGCATAGATCTAAAGAAGAAATCACAGTTGGGTTGACATTGACACCGCTCAAAATATCCTCAATTAGAATAATTTTTACACCAAAACGATTGAGAAAATCTGGAGAACAAGATTCTACTAACAATCAGTTACAAACGAAATAAAAAATGCACAAATCAAAGCTTCAAAAATCTTACTTTTCAACACCACAAAATTACCACTAAAACAACATAAAAATCGCATCAATCATTTTTTGTTTGCGCGTAAGTTTCCCTCTGTGTGTGTGTGTGTGATCTTGGCATGTGTGTGTGTGTGAACGCAGGTCATGGGTGAAGTTGCTTGGAGAACTAATGGCAACTGTTGTAGGTTGGAGGTGCTTGATGGTGAAGAAGTTTGACACCGAAATTTGGAGGAATTTTGATAGCCAAGGATGTTGGTGAAAACACAAGTGGAGTGAAGTTTTAAAAATGGTGAACTGAAGATTGGGTGATAAAGTGGCTTACTAGAGAAGATGATGTTTTGAAAAGGACAACGCTTTGAAATGAATGAAGGCTGGCTAATGTTGTGTTTTTTATTATTTTTTTATTTTTTATATTCATACAATTTTACTAAATTCTCCTCTACTATTCAAACTTGGTATGAAAACAAGCGTGTAATTTGTCTAAAAAGCTTAAGTATTTTAGTAATTTTACATAAAAATAAATAATAATAATATATATATACTCGAATAGCTCGACGAGCTATTCGAGTCTAATACTTAAGGTTCGAGCTCGACTCAGTGCTCGAGTCGAGCTCGGTCAACTCCGAGCTCGAGCCGAGCCTTTGACCGAGCTGCTCGCGAATAGCTCGCGAGCAGCTCGGCTCATTTACACCCCTAGTCAACGGGTCGGGTTCAGGTCGAAATTAAATATTTCGGATCCGGACCCATTTGAATATATTTGTTCCAGACCCAGACCCACTACCCGACGGGTCTTGCATCTGGCTACCGAAACCGAGTTCGATCGGGTCCGAGTCCGATCGGTTCCGGGTCCGGGTCCGATTAATTGGCACAGCAAAACCATCAAAGCCACCAAATAATACCACAATCACAACACAAACAACCACAACAGAACCATCAATCAGGCCATCAAGCCACCATCAGTGGCCTATCTCCTCTTCCATCTCTACCTCTCCACAGAACAACCTAGACGCCAACAAACACCCACCATTGTCAGCCCTCTTCCATCTCTACCTCTCCACAAAACAACCCATAAGTCAAGCCAACAAACACCCACCATCGACAGCCCTTAAAATCGCCAACCATAGCCACCTTCTACCAAAACAGCCACCAAAACCTCCAAAAACTAGCCACTATACCACTACAAAAACCACCACAATATCGGCCTTCTCCCAGCCACAAGCGCAGCCTGACTATCGAACCTCAACCTTCACTACACCTTACCCATCTCAACCAAAATAGTCACAAAAACTAGCCACCCTAAAACCAGCCTCCACCAAACCCACAACCACTGCTAATAACCTGCTACCAAGACACTAACCGAAGCCTATTTCCATTGTCCAATTCCATCAATTGCCACCCAAAATGTAAAATTCCCAAAAGAAAGAAGAAGTAAAGAAAAGAGAAAGAAGATGAAGAGAAGTAAAGGCGTGAAAATAGGAGCAGTAGAGAAGAAAAGAGAGAGGAAGGGGAGCGGCAGAAAAGAAAAGAGAAGAAAAGAGAGAGAAGATGAAGAGAAGTAGGGGTGTGAAAATAGGAGCGGCAGAGAGATTAAACATGTAGGAAAGTAGGTTTTTTAATCTCCAATATAAAATAGTTATATATTTTGATAATTATTATTTATTAAAATGGATACGGGTTAGGGTCGAGTCAGAATGAAATATTCAGTATTCGACTCGTTTTTTATTAGAGAAATTCGGGTCCGGGTCCGGGTCCGGGTCGGGTAAACAGAATTTTACCTACAGCTAGACCTAGAAAAACATAGCGGGTCCGGGTTGGGTCCAGGTCCAGACCCGACCCATTGACAGGCCTAATCCCGCGTACCAAACATGAGGTAAGAGACTCATAAAAAGTTTGGGATTGAGCTTGGCTGGCAAATATTATACTCCTAATACATTATGTGATACATACAAGTCTACAATGCCCCCAGTCACACTTACAAATTAGAGTCAATTTTAATTTGCACTCCTAAACTATACCCAATTAGCACTTTACCTCAAACATTGATTTTTTGTATGTTGAAAGAATAGCCTAAATTTTGTTATAGTGAGAACGAAAAGAGAGTCGAGTAATTAAAGTTTTACGACTTCACCCTAAAGGTAGGGGGTTCAAATCCAACCAACATTAATTCTGCTTCTTCCAATGTAATAGTGTAAGTTGATACCAAAGTATGTGGTATTAACCAAATTAATATTCCTTAACTTTATAATTCTAAAAATATATTCCATATGCCAACTGCTTCTAGATTGCTAACTTAAAACTATTAAACGTCTCTAAAACCAAACTTGAAATGTGGGAAAAAAAATTAATTGCCTCCCCTTTTAACTTCAAAGCAAGAGACCATGGCTACTGGAATTCAATAACAGTCATGAAGGATGCCAAATATGCCAAACTTTGATTTCCAAAATAAAAGACATAAAGATGCCAAGGCCACTGGATTTAATAAAATATTGATGCCAATCAAAATTATAAAAACGACACCAACATTGTTAACGTCAATGTCCCTAAGAAACTTAGGGTGTATTCGGATGGGATGTTTTTTAAGAAATGAATTTCTTTGGCACAAAAAAATTCAAAAAGTGTTTTGACACAAAAAAAAACCCAAAAAGTGTTTTTGACACATTTTTTGGTTTTGTGCACACACATACATATTTTTACACACACTAAAATCCTACACACCAAGAACACCAAAAACCCACACTCACCTTCAAATTCACACGAAGAACACCAAGAACACACACTCACCTTCAAGTACACACCAAGAACACCCAAAATACACGCTCACTTTCACACTTACTTATATATATACACACACACACACGTATGTATGCACATAAAATATATATAAATATATTATATATAAATATATATATGTATGTACATGCATGGGTGCATACATACATACATACATACATACAGACATACATATATATAATATAATACATATATATATAAATATGTTTGTATATGTATTATCTATATATATATATTTTATATTATATATATTATATACATATAATACATATAATATATATTATAGTTTTCTTAGCATTTAGAATTTTTGTTCTTTGTTGTTCAATGAGATAAGTATCCCACCATCCTTTTAATTGTCCTGTAAAACCATTTACTATAACATTTGCAGCATTTTTATTAGAAGTGCCTTCGTGTTTAAGAATTTGTGAATACATTATCATTTCTTGTAAAGTTTTTTGAATCATATAATTTGACATACCATCAATATCCCATTCATATATTTCATTTCCTTTGTAACTTGCCTGAATATCATGTCTATATTTTTCTTCATGTAAAATATCTTGTGGACTAGGCCTATTATAATAAAATGGCAAATCTCCAAATTTGGGGATGAATTTTTTTTTCTTTCATACTTTTGTTTTTGAATTTTCTTTTAATAGGATTATATTTATATTCCTCATTAGAAAGTTCTTCAAATAGTTTTGCTACATTGTTTTTGGATAAACTGCAATTTGTTTCTAAAATCTTAATTTCTTCATACTCATTTTGAATTGGTATAGTTTTCTCTACTGTTTTTATTGCAAACTTTGTAGTTATATCAAAGTTACCAATTTTATATACCTCTTTTGGTTCTATTTTGGGTAAATGCCAATTTTGTAAACTTTGTTCAATTTCAGAATATTCAAGTAAAGATGCATTTTTTGTAAATTTTGATTTAGAAGATGTTGCAGAAGAAATAGATAAAGAACGTGAAAACATTTAATTAAAAATAATATCCTTTAGATGAATCTATCTTTTGTAAAATTTTATATTATTACTTAATATGAAACTATAACAATCATAATCTATAGAGCATATTCTAAAATAGATTAATATACATCCGTATTGATCAATTGAACATAAGGTCTTTCGTATCAGACATCCGTATTGAACTGCTATTCTCAAGATTTTCATCAATTTGAACATAAGTAAAATTGATTTGCTCGGCTGTCAACGATTTACAGGCATGGCCAAAACAACGCCTTATCATTCGGCAAAATAGCCACTCAAGCCTAACGCGACTTGGGTGTCGACCCACAAATCAAGTAAACAAAGTTCATATGGATTTGGATCTTAAGACTAGTGTCTTATTAGAAATCTAATATAAAATCCTTATGATCAAAGTCTTATTGGATTGTATATTAAAACATATTTTAGAATAGATCAAAAGATTATAATTGTAATAATTACATATTTGTCGTAATAATATAATCTATTTTACTAGATAGATTCATCCAAAGGGATGAATTTAGCCAATCAACTTGGCTCTGATACCATTTTACTCCAGGAAATAATAAATAATGCAGAAATTAAGATTGAAGACTTACAAGAATTTTGAAGTAACTTCTTGGATTTTACTAAAACTTGGGAGAGTAATTTACAGGAGAAGGAAGGAAAGTGAGGGTAGGAAAGATAAAAGAAAAGGGGGAGAAGAAGTTCTGCTGATATCAGGCCTAGGACTTCTCCTTTTATACATAAATTTGGAAACTAAATTATAAATTTCATTGCGTAAGCAATGACCTCATTTTGCAGTCCTATTCTTGAATTGCTTTTTCTTTTTCTGCTTTTTTTGAGATTTGACAGGAGTATTTGATGAAGATGCCGATTCTTCACTATTTTCTGAATCTGTCGGCTGCTTTTTTGACTCCTTTTTTGTAGATTTGCCAAATGTTTGTCATTTTGCCATTGTTGTCATTATTTCCATGAATGCTTTGGGGTCCAATGAAGCAAAGAAATTTTGCAATGGAATTTCATTTGGATCATGATTATCAAATTCAGATTCTGAGGAAAGTTCAATAAGTATTTCGAGAACTTTCAAATCCGACTCAGTAATTTTCTCTTTTAATTTTTTTTTCTTTTCTTTTGTTTTTTCTACATCAGTATTTTTTGAAGTAGAAAAAATTTCTTCCAATTGTCCTGCAAATAATTTCATCAAGTCAGCTTTGGCCTTGTCAGGATTTTTCTGATCTAAAGATTTTAACTGACTTTCCATTTGTCGAAATAAAATTTTCATTTTTGATGGAGAAGTTATTTCAGAACTTGCTGGTCCTTCTTTTTGAGCAACCAATATTTTGAGGTTACTCTTAATACTGGAATAATCAATTTCCATTTTCTTCCACCATCTACACTTGATTTGTCTCTGAAGAATTGGAAGACCATTCCCATTAATTGCTGTAGCATATGTCCATGCTAAACACCAAGGAATTTGAAATCTGGCTAAAAAATGTAGCATGGATCTGTGGCCAATATTTGGTTTATTGAAATAGCTATCATTTTGATTGCCAAATATTTTATATAAGGCTAAAAGAGGTTCATGGAATATATCTTCACATGGTCCAAAATTTAAGAACCAATTGTAAAACCAAGAAGGTAAATCATTTTGAAGAATGGATGGAGATAATCTAATCCACCATGTGTGTTTCATTTGGGAATTTTGATAATAAAAAATATGACTCCAAGAATCAATATAATCTTGGTATGTGAATTGATAAGTATAATTGTTATATTTGGAAGTAAAATCAATATGAGATTTGGTTTTGGTATACCATGTCTGAAGAGAAGAGACATGATGAACATAAATTTGAGAGGCAGAGGTTCTATCTTTTATGGAACCCCTCACCTATCAAATTTTCAATTCCCTCCATTACCATCTTCTTCTTCTTCAATGGTAAATTTGGGAAAAATACCTTTTGCAAAGTCCATTCTTCTTTAGGAAGATTCAAATGAACCTTATGTTGATACAGGAGTTAAAATATTCTCCTTATTCATTTCTTTTGAAAAACTTAAATTCTGATTTATTTACTTTACAAAGAAAATACTTCAATCATCTTTCATTGTCCCAATTTCCTCTCAGAGGATCTCTTCCTTTCAAAAATAGACATACTTATGCAAATTTTCTTGATTCTTATATTATTTCTAATAAAAAAATAGTAGATCTGCATGATCGACACAGAAATAATAAAAATCCAAAATGGTATCCTACTGTTGAGGATAACGAAATTGCTTACTCTCAAATTTATGTTCATCATATCCCTTCTCTTCAGACATGGTATACCAAAACCAAATCTCATATTGATTTTACTTCCAAATATAACAATTATACTTATCAATTCACATACCCAGATTATATTGATTCTTGGAGTCATATTTTTTATTATCAAAATTCCCAAATGAAACACACGTGGTGGATTAGATTATCTCCATCCATTCTTCAAAATGATTTACCTTCTTGGTTTTACAATTGGTTCTTAAATTTTGGACCATGTGAAGATATTCTCCCTAAACCTCTTTTAGCCTTATATAAAATATTTGACAATCAAAATGATAGCTATTTCAATAAACCAAATATTGGCCACAGATCCATGCTACATTTTTTAGCCAGATTTCAAATTCCTTGGTGTTTAGCATGGACATATGCTACAACAATTAATGACAATGGTCTTCCAATTCTTTAGAGACAAATCAAGTGCAGATGGTGGAAGAAAATGGAAATTGATTATTCCAGTATTGAAAGTAACCTCAAAATATTGGTTGCTCAAAAAGAAGGACCAGCAAGTTCTGATGTAACTTCTCCATCAAAAATGGAAAATTTATTTCGACAAATGGAAAGTCAGTTAAAATCTTTAGATCAGAAAAATCCTAACAAGGCCAAAGCTAACTTGATGAAATTATTTGCAGGACAATTGGAATAAATTTTTTCTACTCCAGAAAATACTGATGTAGAAAAAACAAAATAAAAGAAAAAAGAAAAATTAAAAGAGAAAATTACTGAGTCAGATTTGAAAGTTCCCGAAATATCTATTGAACTTTCCTCAGAATCTGAATTTGATAATCATGATCCAAATGAAATTCCATTGCAAAATTTCTTTGCTTCATTGGACCCCAAAGCATTCATTGAAATAATGACAACAATGGCAAAAGGACAAACATTTGGCAAATCTACAAAAAAGGAGTCAAAAAAGCAGCCGACAGATTCAGAAAATAGTGAAGAATCGGCATCTTCATCAAATACTCCTGTCAAATCTCAAAAAAAACAGAAAAAGAAAAAGCAATTTAAGAATAGGACTGCAAAATGAGGTCATTGCTTACGCAATGAAATTTATAATTTAGTTTCCAAATTTATGTATAAAAGGAGAAGTCCTAGGCCTGATATCAGCAGAACTTCTTCTCCCCCTTTTCTTTTATCTTTCCTTCCTTCTCCTGTAAATTACTCTCCCAAGTTTTAGTAAAATCCAAGAAGTTACTTCAAAATTCTTGTAAGTTTTCAATCTTAATTTCTGCATTATTTATTATTTCTTGGAGTAAAATGGTATCAGAGCCATGTTGATTGGCTAAATTCATCCCTTTGGATGAATCTATCTAGTAAAATAGATTATATTATTACTACAAATATGTAATTATTACAATTATAATCTTCTGATCTATTCTATAATATGTTTTAATATACAATCCAATAAGACTTTGATCATAAGGATTTTATATTAGATTTCCAATAAGACACTAGTCTTAAGATCCAAATCCATATGAACTTTGTTTACTTGATTTGTGGTCGACACCCAAGTCGCGTTAGGCTTAAGTGACTATTTTGCCGAATGATAAGGCATTGTTCTGGCCACCCTTGTAAATCGTTGACAGTCGAGCAAATCAATTTTACTTATGTTCATATTGATGAAAATCTTGAGAATAGCAGTTCAATACGGATGTCTGATACGAAAGACCTTATGTTCAATTGATCAATACGGATGTATATTAATCTATTTTAGAATATGCTCTATAGATTATGATTGTTATAGTTTCATATTAAGTAATAATATAAAATTTTACAAAAGATAGATTCATCTAAAGGATATTATTTTTAATTAAATGTTTTCACATTCTTTATCTATTTCTTCTACAACATCTTCTAAATCAAAATTTACAAAAAATGGATCTTTACTTGAATATTATGAAATTGAACAAAGTTTACAAAATTGGCATTTACCCAAAATAGAACCAAAAGAGGTATATAAAATTGGTAACTTCAATATAACTACAAAGTTTGCAATAAAAACAGTAGAGAAAACTATACCAATTCAAAATGAGTATGAAGAAATTAAGATTTTAGAAAAGGATCTAGATAAAATCAGAAATTCAGGAAGAAAATACTTACATATAGGATTAATTCAGGTAGCAATACAACCTTTAAATAGACAAGGATTAAATATTTCTGTTTTAGTTGCCTTAAGGGATGCAAGGCATAATCAATTTAGTGATTCATTGTTAGGAATGATAGAATCCAGCCTTTGTGAAGGTCCAATATATTTTAATTGTTTCCCAAATTTTTCAGTTTCAATAACTGATAGAAATTTAGTTGATATTCTTACATTAAATATTATGACAAAAGGATATGATATGAAATTAGGATCTGAAAATATTAATATTACTTATAGATTTTATTTTAGATTAATGAATACTATAAGTCTTGGTGCTAAAAGATCTGATTTAGGCATTAGGAAAACTGAACTAATAGAAGGAAATATTAAAAGATCAAATATTCAAATACCCAAATTCATTAAATGGAAGGAAGTAGAACTTCCCTAAAAATGAAAATTAACAAATATTCAAAATCCTACCCCTCAAATAAGAAGTATTTCTCAAATTTCTCATATTATTGAGTCTCCTAGAGGAGATGTTGAAATTATGTTCAATAATAGAAAATCTACATCATCAATATATACTAATTCAAACTTGTCAGAAGAAAATTCAATAAAATCAATGTCAGAAAGATTTCAAAATAATTTAAAATTTAAAGGATTAGAAGAATCTTCTTCTAAGATTCCACATGCTGTATATGAAAATTCAAATCCTATAAAACAAGAAGATGAAGTCTCTGTATCTCAATCTGATATGGAATTTCAACTTAATACTTTAAATATTGAAGAACAAAATAAATTTGATATAAGTGAAATAAAACCTATTTGTCAAAAGGATTTTTTACAAGAAAAATACTTAAAATTCAGAAATTGGTTTTTCAATAAATATAACTCATATCAAAGGAAAGAATTCGCTGAAGAATATTATCAATTTATACAAAATACTAAAACTGTTATTTCTTTTGTTATATGGTTTTATTTAAAATATAAAAAAGAAAATAATGATAATATAAATGATTTAAATGTTTTAGAAAATTCTTATCAGACATGGAAAATATCATCAAACATTAAAATCAATTCATCCTCCACAACAAAAAATAAAAAAAAGAATCAACTGAAGCTTATCCTTTTGTAGATACATCTAAATTAAACAATACTGACAATATTAAAATTATACATCAAAATAATTATACCAACTTAAACTTAGGAACAATTTCTAATCAATTAAATAGAATAGAAGGAATTATTGAGCAAAACTCTTTATTTTACAATCCTACAAAAATTAATAATGAAAATAATAAAAAATTAAAAGAAAAAGATACATTATTTGTTCCAAATATAATTCCTCCAATTGAATTACCTCCTAATGTTTTCAAAACAAAAAATTCCCAAAATGAACTAATTAAAATATTAACAGAAAAATTGAGTAACATCTCTTTAAATTCATCACAACCTAGAATAAATACTCTTTCTGAAACAGATTCTCAATTTCAGAAAGAATCTGAGAAAGAATCTGAAACAGATTCTAATATATATGATATTATATATATTATATGTGTTATAATATATATATATATAATATATAATATACATATATAGGTAATATATATACTTACATATATTCATATGTATTATATATGTGTATGTGTGTGTGTATGTATATATGTTTGTATTTATGTATGCATGCATGTACATACGTATGTCTGTACGTATAATATATATAAATAAATTATATGTAAATATATATTATATATTATATATATTTTTATATATTATATGTATTATAATATATATAATATATAATATGCGTATATAGATAATATATATACACACATATATTTATATATATTATATTATATATATATATATATGTGCATACATATATTTATATATATTATATTATATATATATGTGCATACATATAATATATATATATTATATGTATGTACATATATAATATGCATACATATATTACATTATATTATATAAATATATTTACATATATATTATATATTATAGATATTTATATATTAATATATGTATGTACGTATAATATATTTATCATATATATTACATATAATATATATTACATATATTACATATATTATAATATATATGATATATATACATACATATATTTATATATATTATAATATATACGTATATATGTATGCATGCATGTATATACGTATGTATGTACATATGATATATATTATCTATATATATTATATATTATATATATTTACTTATATAATATATACGTATAGGTATGTGTGTACGTATATAGTATATTATATATATAATGTAAATACATATATTATATATGTGTATGTATGTATGTACGTATGCCATATATGTGCGCGTGTGTGTGTATCTACAAAATTTGGGAATCAAATTTGAATTTTGAACAAAACCCCTTAATGTTTTCTAAAAAACAATATTGTTCAAATACTAACCTAAAAAATCTACAGTAAAATTTTTTAAAAAACACCCCGAAAAATAACCATCCAAATGCAGCCTTAAATGGCTCATAGTACTACAAGCATGAATTGGCCTTTAGTTCATATATGTGCAAGAGCTTTCCGATTCAGACAAAACAAATCGAATCATATATTATTAAAGCAAATATGTAATTCTTGGTTTAATGATTCAAAATATGATATTAAGACTCTGATACCATTTGTTAGAATTTTTTTGAAGTCTCAATATCTGATAATTAAATACAATTGTAACATAGAGACATACATGGATTCATTTTTTGACTGATTGCTGCTTGAATCTTTTGAGAGTTGGGGTGGCCTTCCAGATTTATACGTATTCGCTGATCCTTTGAAAGAGCACCTTTAGTTTCTCTCTCTAGTCCTCAACGATGAAATATCAAAAAAAAGATGTTTTGTAATACTCAAAGTATACGACAATAAGAATACATGTGATCTGGTGACCATAACCCTACTGATAGATAACTTCCTTGTAATCTTTTGGTATTTCTAATTTTGTCCATCATTAAAATAGAAATTACTTTTAAATCTCTACACATTAAAGGGCCATTTTTTATTAGATACAACAAAGCTCAAACCACAGTTGACCATACCCTATTAGATAAAACAAAGC
Organism: Mitragyna speciosa; assembly: GCA_024721245.1. Lineage (NCBI taxonomy): Eukaryota > Viridiplantae > Streptophyta > Magnoliopsida > Gentianales > Rubiaceae > Mitragyna > Mitragyna speciosa. The sequence goes on from CM045568.1 coordinate 5,020,537, forward strand.
TCAAACCACAATTGATCACTGTAAATTGGGTTTAACCTTATTTGACATTTTGTAATACAAAATTATTCACATATAAGTTGAACGTTGGATTAAGGATCCAACATCTCTAACATCATGAAATAGCTCTTTTATAACTTTAACCATTAATATGAAGGTCAGTTACACAACCCAGACCCCATCTTCTCACACATATTTGATGCATAACCAGGATTTGTGGAGCATGAGGTGATAAATACCAAATTTAACTACTATTACATCGAAAAAATGATAGTCTTTCAAAGGGGAACAGCATGAAGACATAATTAAAGAGGCTAAAGTGTTGCAGTACTTTTCTACATGAATGAGAAGATATGTTTACTTCTCCAAAATGCGTATATAACATAATAGTGTTGCGCACGAAACTTACCTCCTTATTTTGAGCTTCATTTAATCATATGATTATGCATGTGCTCAACATATTTCCCTTCTATTTCAGCATAAATATGGCTTATAAAGATCAAAAAATATTTTGCATAGAATTCTCAAAGTAAGGTCCATATAAAAAAAAGCCTTATAAAATGGTGTAGTTCAACATTACTACAATATGTCACTCTTTTTATTATTTTATACAACACAATTTTTTCAGCATTACAGCTTAAGATAGAAAGGGTCAGCAAATGCTCAAACTTGGATTGTATACATTCAGATTTAGTTCATCAACTAATCAAACAGAACATTGAACACGATTTAGCATTCAACCTAAGCTAGATAAGCAAAATGCTTTGCAATTATAAATAGACTAATCAAATTCTTTTAGTTACACTCAAATTCAACTCGATAAATTGGCGCCTAATAACTATGCTCGTAGGAAACATTACGAGTTTTTTTATTTTTATTTTTAAAAAAAAAGGTACCAAAGATTAAGAACGAAGTACAAGCCAGAATCAACTGACCAGGACATAGAGCAGAGAGGAGAGTATAATGGTGCGATAATGGCCGAGAAACGAGTCGGCTACAAAAGCACCTAAAAGGGGCAAAAGCGACGCCGTACCGGACCAAGCATTGACGTTATCAGCAGCGGTAGCAGTGGACTGGCCAAGTGGGCCTGTCAAGTAAGTTATTAAATTCACAACTATTCCTGAAAATGCAAACCTCTCTGCCATCTCAACACCTAACCCCAAAATTTAAAATAATAATAACAATTAGTAACATCACTAAATAAAAAACTGGGAGTTCATATATATATTTTTTCACTTAATTCTAAAACAAACATGCCTATGATGAAAGAAGCGGATTTCCATCGACCGGATTTGGATCGCTTGGCAGGGCAGCCTTTGTAGTCAACGGTTCCTTCAACGACGTCGTCTAGTAAAGGAGTTTCGACGGTCCCGGAGATGTTGGCCACCGTGGCGGCAGAAGTAGAGGACTCCATTTCTGGTGACGCCACTAAACTATGCTTCCGAGGTGCATTGGTGGAAGTTCAGTTTTCACTTTTGAAAAGACAAAGTTGGCAGTTAGCCTTAGAACATTTCTACAGTTCAAATTTCACAAAGTGGTGGCGCACGTCTGAAAAGCAAGCAAAACCACTCCAACCATGACACGTAGAAGTCTGTAAAATTTTCCAACATTTGAGACGGGCCCGTTCACCGGCATATCTAGTCAAGTGTTAAGGGGAACCGTTTAGAGCAGTGAATTGGAAGTTTAAAAATAATTAAAACACATAATGTTTTTTTTTTTGAACTATTAAAACACATAATGTTCACCAGCCACATCTCTTAATATAATTTTGTAACAGTTGGGCGAAAATATACTGACTCAATCAATATTAGTCTATTTAATTTCTCCAAATTACCTAATAGCGATGAAGAAGATAAAAAATAGTCCAAAGAAACAAAATTAAATTATATTCTAACTAGTATTTATTGAAGGCAATTACTCTTCAATTCTAACAGAGCAACGTTGGTGCCACACGAGTTTACATCAATAGTAATATTTATATTCATATTTATTCATGAGTTTTTTCGTCATGTAAAATAGATTTACAAAAAAATAATATTAATTCTTGTACAGATATCAACCAAAAAATAAAGGAACACACAAGTTAATAAAATTTTAATAATCAACAATATGAATAAAATTTTATAGTCACATTAAAGTATCATAGCATTTGTCGCAAAGAATTTAAAAAGTAATTTATGAGTTCAAATAATCTAATTGACATAATTCAACGCATTATACTTAACCAATGCTAAGATATCCTAATAGGATTGTAGAATTTATAATGCATATTTATTACAGTTATTAACCTATGAACATATTTATGTTACATAAATATCATTATTTTTTTTGAGGAATAAATATCATTATTCACATACTCGTGCTAGATAATTTGTGCTAAGAAATTATACTGATTGATGAGTAACAGCCACACTTGTCTGAAAAAAAGTTACTGATTTTGAAATGACGTGCCAAGTCTCCCAATAGATGTTTTGTTATTTGGAAAGTTAGTTTGGATATCAAAAATAATTTTTCCTACTCATGATAATTTATTAGAAAAGTTTTTTTAATTACAAAAAGAATTTATGGAATAAATATTCCACCTCTCATCGTTTATATAATATTTCAATTTTTAAAAATTCTTATTACATTGTGTTAGACATTTTTCACCACATTTGTTTTTTAAGTTGGTATTTTACTTTGTAATTGATTGTGTTAAAAAATGAAGAATTAGGCTTGCTATGTGGTTGGAAAATTTTAACTTATCATATTTCTTTGATTATGCTATTTTCTTATTTTCATCATTTTATAATGGTTTGGGAACAAAAAATGTGTTGCAAAATTTTCTTTTCATTTAGTTTTTGAACGGATTAGACATTTTAATATGTTAAGCCGATAAAAAAAATGCACTTTCCAACATAGTACAAGTCTTTTATTTTACTTTATACATTTAGTACACAGAAATGTAACAGAATGGAAAGCCTTTTTACCCTAAATGTCTTTCTACCTTGAATGAATTGGAAAAAATTTTTCAATTTATTGTTTGGTAACCCAAGTCAGAATAAAATGTCTTATAATCATATTTAGGTATCAGAATAGAATAAAATATATATATTAATTTGACTTAATTGCCCTTAATTCTTTGTACTGGAATATATTATATTTTTATTTTGTTTGTTTGTGATTCTAAGCCTACAAAAGACTTTAGTATTTTTAATTTTAAAAATTCTTAATATTCTTGTTAAAATTAAATTAATTATACTTTTTATTAATTTAAAATTTTAATAATTATTGGCATTATAATTAAGAATGTGAAAATATTAATAATAAAAATAGGAAGTTTAGTTTTTACACATTTGCATAAAATTTAAAATAATATTTTAATCTTTTTAAGCAAAAAAATATTCTAAGCACATATTAAAGTAATTGTGATTCAAAATCATAAGCAATTATTTATTAAAATTATAAAAAGCCTAATATTTTTAAAATTTTTAAAAACAAACTATTAGTGTATGTATTTTGGGTTAAAAAGAATTAGCAGAAAAAACATGTGTCAAGATAAAATTGATTTCTATTTTTTAGGCCTTTCTAAGATGAAGTTGAAATGACTTTTTCCTAGATTTTGTTGAGTTCCATCGAGAAGGGCCTTTCCAACTTAAAATGTCCATATCAAATATGAAAATGGAATGGACAAGTTAGAAAGGCCTTTCCATTCCACTTCATTCCTGCTTACCAAACATGGGCGCAGTGTAATATAATCCTTTTTCATTTATAAAATTATGGTGGTTGTAACAAAAAAAATTTAGGGACCGTTCCCTATTAGGAACACAGTGGAAAAAGATAAATATATCTTTTGGTAATTGTTTCAATCAAATTTTTATTTTAAAGAAGGTTAGCTGAATATAAAAAGTCATAAACGTTGTAAATATGCCGTATGGCGTAATTAATTTTTCTCTTATAGAAAATATTCTTGGGTCACTAAGGGAATGCCAAGATATTATAAGTAAATATAATGGATGTAATTAGAAAAAATGAGCGATTATTAGTGATCCATGATAGATTTCTACTTTATAAAGAACAAATACAAGCAGACAAAAAATATTATGTGAAGAAGAGTTTAAAAAAATAGCAAGTTTTTAAAGAAAAATGATAAATTTCTGTTGAACTTATTACTTTTTTATGAAAATTTATCATTCTACCTGAAGTTATGGGAACAAAGAGCCAATTGAATCATTGTCCGAACAGATGTGATAGAGATATTTTCAATGATGTAAGATTACCATATTTAAGTCTAATATAGTCAAAAGTAATGGAAATATAGACTAGTCAAACTTTTTTCTTATCCTCAACTGACATCACCAATTAGATTGTAAAAAATTGAGAATGATGTAAATGTTCTTGAATAAAACTTGTTGAATCTAAAAAATAACCATTATATGTTGGTTTCATTTGGTTCATATATATGTTAATATAAAATTGTACTTGCATGGATTGAAATTTATATTTGTAATAGGGATTATTAATTTCATTTTGCATTTATAGCACCTAACTATAAAGTAATTTATCCAAATAGTTTTTTTGGGAATAATTATGCTAACAAAATACAATCCATTCCATTTTTCATCATTCTGAAATGCTAACAAAATTCAATAAATAAATACTATAATAACATTCTCAATATACATCCAAAAAAATGTAATTCAAATAGAGCCAATGTCATTTCACCTTGATCCCAAGACAAGTATCATTTGCTTCATTTGAATTGCATAATTTTTTTTCTATTTATTAACATATTATTTTGAATAGATAATGTTAATTGATTTGCCAAGTTTTTTGAATTTAGTATGTATTTAATATAAGATAATCAATCCAAACAACTTTTCTAAAATATCAGTCTACATATTTTGTAATTCAAATGTTCTTCATTATTTCAAAATAATAAATCTTTACTTTATAAAAGTATGAAGAGTTGGATTTCGTCCCCCTTTTTGGTAATAATCGTCAATTTGGGGGGCATGATTATCATTGCGCATTGTAGCTGGGACAACATGAGCGACATTTTCGTGCCTTTTTTTTTTTTTTTTTGTAATAGTGGACGTGTGAATTTTCTACCAAAAAGAAAAATCTGCATCGGCAACACCTCAATCACAATACTAATAATACCTATTAAAAAAATCAAAACTCCAAAATTAAATCTAACAAAGAAAATTTTTTAAATAATATAAATAAAAGAATAGATAATGCAGTTGATGTTAAAAAAGATATGATGAATCATGGAATGCCACCTGATGCACTTATATTTGCTATCCTTATACGTGCTCATTTCAAGGCAGGGTATCTGAAAGATCGTTGAATGGATACAAGGAATTGCTTCCTCGAGGTTCTAAACCTGATGTTGTAACTCTTACCTCCTTAATTGATGGCTTGTGCAAGCATGAGCATCTTGATGAAGCAAAAGTTAATTTTAGCAAAGAAAAAGCTAATGAAATTTCGTACACAATCCTTATTGATGACATGTGTAACAAGGGAGAATTGAGCTAAGTTGAGATGATCTATCAACATATGATACAGGCAGGCTTTGGTCCTGACAACTATGTTCATGTGGTGTTTTTGGGTCGTTGTTAGATTTTGCTCATAAATAAAAATGTTGGCCAACTTCCACACTGGATACATCATATGTCAATGTGATTTTGTTTATTCTTATTTCCTTTCATACATATACATTTTTGGATTCATACATTGAGAAAGTAGAAATTAAAAATCACTTAACTTCATTTATGTGTACTAAAACTATCCTTTACCATTCACATATAGGTCGAGTCCATTCCATATACTCAATATGCAGCCCAATTCCATTGCAAAATTAAGACAAACATAATTTGTTAGCACATGATCCATTATATAATCTCTTTATTCCTTCTTAAAATCTTAAATAATGTTGCTCGAAATGTAGTGTACCAATCCATAAATGTATATAAGTTAATCTAAACATCATTATTTATTGAGCATTTATTCTTCCATTTCCCCCCAAAACCCTTATTTGAAAAAAATAAAATTTCCCTTTCTCTTTTTTTGAAAGTATAACTAAAAATAGAAAATCACAAAAAAATTCCAACATTTCACTATTGTTATAAAAAATCATTGATATCTAATCTTTACATATAATAAAATCAAAACTCTTTATCACATTAAATTAAAACAAATTACATAAAAAACAAACACATTAAACCAAACAACTAAAGCTTCAAATATTCTCCACTATAATCCAACACTTAATCTTTTACTATAGAATACTTAGAATCACTTAAAACTCAACTAATCACTAATCTTTATACAACACTTTATCACATTAAGAAAAGTCCCTCGCAACCACATGTTATACTTTCATCAACCATCTGCATTTCCTCCTAATCCATAATAACATTCTCTTAAAGCATTTGCTCGAGGAATATTTACATTATATATAATAATCGTCTCACTTCGTGTAGCAAGAGAAACACCTAAAACAAAACCAATAAATCACATAATCATATACAACCCACACATAAAATCTAAAAATATAATTCAATATATAACAAACTTAACAATTACCCTGGAAGCAACTAATTTCAGGCATTTGAATTAAAACAACTGGATGTTTATGTGCTGCTTCAACTAAATACAACACATCTGTTTCCATAAATTCCTCCCACAATGCAAATACTATAGGCCTCATCCTAAAAAAAGGTTTGACACCTAATTAAAACCAATTTCAAACATGCACTAAGAAAAATATCAAATATTAATCACATACTCTTCATTAACCAAAATGAATTCCTGTGAATGCATGTATTTTTCTCCAAAAAGAAAAATCTACATCGGCCACAACTCAATCACAATACTAATAATATCTATTAAAAAAATCAAAACTTTAAAATTAAATCCAACAAACAAAAATTTTCAAATAATATAAATAAAGGACAATACCAATAGCATTACTTATATTAACATCACGAGAACCAATCAATGACTCAAGATTTCCAAATGGAGTAAAATCATAAAGATAATTAATCGGTAATTGAAATTGCATTCCAGCTGATTGAATAAAAGTATTCCGTGTAATAGTTAGCTCAAACATAACACTTCCAATTAATGCTCGTCTATTCACAAGTCGTCCAACAACTGCATTTCTAATATAATAAGTAGAATACAATTGTAATTGATCGTTCAGCATATGGATATCGTGTAAAAACACGATCCCTTGAATCCCAGCACCCTGCAAGAAAAATACCAATCAAACCACCATAAAAAAAAAACAAAAAATTAACTAATAAAAAATAATTTAAACACTCACCAATGCATTAGCAAATCTAAATCGCTAATACCTATAACCAATAGCACTACGACGAATTAAATTTTTTTCTACTATAACCACACGAATAATCCATCCATGACTAAACTTATTTAATTGACAAATAAGAATATGTTCCACCTCCATTTAACTCACACGCAACAAAAAACCAACAATCTATGACAACTGCTAAATTACCACCACCATTGCCTAACACAAAACCACAAAAAATACTATACTCATTAGCAACTTATATATTGCAAACCAACTCATAAATTATTCTTTTATATAAATCCCATGCACCAACTACCTACATAAACATATAACAAATGGCACGCATGCATTTTTGACTTGGCATCCATGCAAAAAAAAACAATCTTGTATTCAGCCAACTCATATCCTACTTGTCAAAAACACATGCAAACACCTATCATCGTTCATTAGATGATTACATCCTTCCCCTTCAACACATTAATACGTTTACTAATTGTCTAAAACTACTCAACTACACCTAGAACTTCATTCACCACAAAATCAAACTAAACAATCTAAAAATACCCCTGAGCACACTCGCACCTTAGCGCGAGAATAACTAACTAGTAGTAATCAAATTAAACAAAGTACAATACAAATAATCTATTGCAATCTATTTTAATTGCTTTCGTTGGGCCACTGTGACAGAGAACATACATGTAACAAAAATGTAACGCCAACTGAGGCATGATAAATGGCGGGCGCCAAAAAATCCAAACTTTTGATTTTCCCTCAAAAAAATAATAATTCATCAAGTCTACGATGCTGTGCAGTGCTCTTGTATTTCATTTGTATTTTTCTTTTCTTTACACTGACATTCTTCAATTTCTTTCCTCATTTTGGGCGATTGCATAATTCCCGTACACCTCTCCTTTTTAAGATTCCTTGTTTACGGGGTATACCGATGAATGGGACCCACTCTCGAGTGCAAGAAACTTTGGCAAGCTTCCCTAACGGTTCTCCTTGGCTGGATACACCGGCGGATGGGCCCTGCTCTTAAACATTGAAAATTTTGCCTGCCTTCTACCTGTCACGCTTTTTGTGGTTATTGGGAACTTTTTGGACGTGCGGCATTTAGTGGAGTTTGGACTGTAGAATTTTCAAGCTTTAGATATCTTTCCTCCGCAAGTAAAACTTCACTCTGGTCCAATTGTCACGTCACGTGAAATTTTGAAATGATATATTTGGACCGGAATCTATTTTTTGAACTTTTTATCACTTTATCCCTTAAAACAATAATCCAACTATCAATTTAATTTTTAATGTTAATTTTTAGTTACTTAAACTCCTGAACTAATGGTCAAACTAAATCACTTAAATTGCCAGTCAAACTAACAGTCATCTAAAAAGACATATTTAAATCTAATTTAATTACAAGGTTTTTTTCACTTAACTCCCTCAAACTATATCCTAATTATTAGTTTAGTCCCTCATGTTAACTTTTAGTTATTCAACTCTCTAGACTGACGATCAAGCTAACGATCATGTGAAAATAAACGTTTAGATCCAATTTCAGTATGAACGGACAAATATGCCCATGAAACTCTAAAAAAAAAATTCACTTCTTTTTAGAGAAGTGAAATTTCACTCTTTATGAAATATTCGGGACAAAAATGAGTAAAAAATACAAAAAAAAAAAAGAAAAAATCAAACGACTTAGCTACCTTTTTTATAGTAATATTTTTTCAATAACTTTTCTCATACCATAAATTTAAGTATTTTTCAATTAGAAAAACATGCGTGTTCTAATAGTCAAAAAAATTACGAAAAAAAAGTATTATTGAGGAAAAAATTTTATTAACACAAAATTTGAAAAAAATAAATCTTGTAATGGAGTAGGCATAAAATTTTCCTCCTAAGATTATCTTTGTGATATACAAATAGTTGATAAAATTTTAATGTTGTGCAAAATAATGAAGTTTATAAACAATTTAAAAGAATAGAATGGCGAAGAGCCTTCTAACTAGGGCTGTTCAAAAAAACTCGAAAAACCGGGAAAACCGATCCACCCCGAACCGAAAAAAAGGGTAACCGAACCGGTTTTAGGTGGCGGGGCGGTTTGCGGGGCGGGTTATATTTTAATCGGGTCGATTCGCGGTTCACATTTTTGAAAACCGGCGGGTAACCGAACCGAACCGAAATGAGGGTAATTATGTAATTTCACATTTTACTTATGTAATTTCACATGTTAGTTTGGGTGTTCATTTGGCTATTTGTTGAATATTTATGTTTTTACGTTGATTGAAATGAGAAGATGAAGTTTGAAAGACTAAGTGATTATTTTCTTGTTTATATAGCTTTTGGTTATTTGTTGAATATTTATGTTTTTATGTTGATTGAAATGAAAAGATTGTTGAATAGTTATGTTGTTGAAAAGTTTGAAAGACTAAGTGATTGTTTTCTTATTAATTTAATTTTTGTTTTTTTGAAGATTAAGGTTTTGGATGTAATTTAACTTTAAGATATTAATGTTTGTATTATTAGTGATTTAATAATTTTTTGTAATTTTTCTTGTTTATTTTTTTAAAAATATAGGTAAATTATTATGGATCGGGTCGGGTACCCGCCCTATCCGAACCGGTTTTGCGGGTAACCGGAAGGCCGGGTACCCGCTACATGTGGACCGGTTTGCGGTTTGAATTTTTGCCGAACTGCAAAGACCAGTTCGGTTCACATTTTTTGTTCATGGACTAGGTACCCGGTCCATGAACACCCCTACTTCTAACCATTGTTTTATATGTAAAATGTGAGGGGTATTTTTGTCATAAAATAATTAGTTATGTGCTTTGATTTAACTAATGGACTTAAATGACTAAAATTAACGTTAGTGATTAAACTGATAATTGGGTTATAAATAAAAAGAGTAAAGTGATAAAAACCTTGAGTTTTCAAAAAAAACTTTGCTCTAACCAATTTTTTATAACTAAAATTTTAATTTTTTTTTAACAAAAAAACTATAGTCCAAAAATACCTGCTCACCGTTGACTGTTAACAGTATTATCTCTGTTAACACTTCTCTCGTGGTATTATCGTGTAGAATTTATATATATATAATCTGTGTAGATTCTAGGTCTAGGTACAGCGTGCTTAACAAGCGAAATTTGTCCCATTATATTTATTTCCTTGTCTTATTGCCCTTTGTTTTAGGCAACAGCGAGCACTGAAAAAATTGAGCACCCTTTGGATGTGCAAGTGAACCGATAAGCAATGATATCCAAAAAACCAGCAGTTGCCTCACATTTGGCCCCTATCTGTTTGTGAAATCGTGTGGGCGCTGAAAATTACCATCAGGATTCCTGAAAGCAGGCGTCAAACCCAAGGATTAGAATAACAAGAAACAAAACATCTTTAAGCATATAACAGCATGAAGCAATCACAAATTACATACTCTTGCAATGAAGGGCAAAGACTGATAGCATACCAACTCATTAGAGGCCATAAGAATTAACATCATGAAGACCATTTCATTGGCTGAAACTGCTTCAAGTTACAGTCTCTTTCTCATGCCATATCTTGCTGTACATAAACCACAGTCCAAAAAAAAACAAAAACAAAATAAACAAACTGGCTTGATTGTGCAACATTGGGGCAAGCAGTAGCATACCTTTACATTCTCCATTGTTAAGCAAAGTCCCACAAAAGATGCTAACCATCAGGACTCGTAGAACCTAGCTCAAGTCATTTGAAGCGAGAAAGCATAGATTGGCAGACACTGAGGGTCAAAGATACAAAAACCAGGCAGACCTTTCCTTTGGTTTCACTTAATGTTTCACACCGAAGACTTTCATTCTCACAGCAGAGGTCCATGTTGTGAGAGAGAGAAAGAGAGAGCTACTTAATTTACCTGCCCTGCAGTTTTTCTATCCCTTTTATACCTGCCTTGAGAAATCTGAGGTGACAGTTCCTTGACTATAAATGAAGGATTTGGCAAAATACAAGTAGGCAGTGAATGCCACCATGCTAAGTACAGCAAGGAACCAATAAAAGTAAACCAAATGTGCCCGATTCAAGTTATCTGCAAACCAACCATCATCATTCCCTCCACTTGTGGCTTTCTGAATGACAGATGTTAGGAAACTGCTCAGGAAACTCGCTACGCCAAAAATACTAAGGTAGAGAGACATACCAATGCTTCTCAAGTCACCAAGAACCTGATCATAGGACTCAATCTGAGAATTGCCTTTGCATCTTCAAGCTCACTAGTGGTACAAACATCCCCCTCTACCTTGGAACCATCAGGTGCAAGCAATGCTCTGTTATGAAACCTATAGCAGAACTAAGAGTCATTGTTTTTGCAAATGAATTTTATAGTAACTTTTGGGGGAAAAAAGTATCCTTGGTAATAGGATGTTTAAGGAAAATTACTAACTTGCCGTTCTGAATTTTACCTGGCACGTGATCTGTAGATATAAAATAGAAAATAAAACTGAAGAATAGAAAATAAACAACAAATGCATATACGCAATTCATTCACAAATCATCCAGAGTCAGCTTCAATCATATATACTTGTTTAATGAGAAAATCATACAAAGGTGACAACATGTAGGAGAACACTTGAGAAAAGATGAAGCATAGGCTCTGCCCCCAATTTCACTGAATAATGATCATAAAATAACTACTCCATGTGCTCAAGATCGTCATATATGGTTGATATCTAGTTAGTTGAAAACAAATTCCATATTAATGCTACAAAATCAAAAAAAATGAAATCAACTGGGCTGTTAATACTGCCATGAGGCTAGCACAGTGCCTCATTACAAGCTTCAGAGTCAAATTCTACTCAATCAGACAGCAAGAGTTTAATTTATTTAACAAGACATTGTGCTTCAGCAAAAGGACAATGCTAATCTTGAATCAAGAAAAAGTCAAACATGTCAACAACTGAAACTAGAAAAACTGACATTAGAATTTTCAATTTAAGATGTTTTGGTTCCAAATTCTCGTTGCACGAGCTCAAACAAGTTTCTTGAGAAAAATCACTTAGACAACAATAGGTGAAAATTACTTCATGCAACTCCATACATAGAAAGTAGCTTGCTTACTTGAATTGTTGAGAACCTTGATGTGGCTGTCTTTCCCAGGTTTGTACTTCAACAGGACCCGATCTCTGCCAATTCCTAATAGCTTTGACCACCACCGAACCAATTCTCATGAATGGGTCTCATCATGTTTGATACTAAATCTGTAAGTCGTAGTTCCCTACAAGAAAATGGCTAGTGCGAGGCCCATAACAATGCAGGGGATGCCGAAACCAAGGCCCCAACTAAGATTATCCTGAATGTAATCCAAAATTGAGATCGTCACTATATTACCCCCACACATTCCAAAATACAACCAGTTGAAGAATGAGCTTTTAGCTTTACATTCATTAGGATTTCGAGTATCAAACTGATCAGCTCCAAATGCCTGAACACAGGGCTTGTGCCCTCCTTCTGCTGCTGCTAGTAAATACAACAAAATAAAGAAGAAAATAACAAGGTCTTGGGCAGGGAACATGTAACAATACTAGCACAGTTAGCAGGCAGCACAGCCAACATCGTCAAAAATCCCAAGTCCCTTTTATCAGCTAAACAATCATCACTTCCCATACATACTAGTGAAATGTAGTCTAGATACAATGCTGTAAATACATAAACAAATCAAACAATGCCATTTCAAATCAATCCCTTGCTATCGGAGTCAAAAAAGACCTTAAAGAGAGTGAAGGGAAAATCTAAACTACAGCTCCAAACAAATCGAGACGACTCGTAAGCCAACTCAGCTTTGGTCAACGGCTCAACTCAACTTAATGTTGACCAGCTGAGTGTTGAGTTCAAGCAGCAAGACTAAACTTTCGACCCTAGTTCCAGTAAAAAAATACTCAGTTCAAATACTTGTTAAGCCTGGTCAAGCTTCAAAATACTATATTTTTATACTTTTATAATTTTTTATAATAAAATATCTAATTTGTCCTTTATAAAATTATTATAGTTATTATATTTATTTTAATTCAAGCTTTATTAGGTTCCAGCTTTAGACCGATTAGACTTGCACTACAAACTTGAGTACAAGCTCGATTGTATGTTAGGTGCTCCATAGGATTCAAGTTTTATAAATTTAAGTCGAACTTGATAGAATTTCGATTTGACCCGCCTCGATCGCACCTTATTCTAACCTAAAGTACATTCTACCAAGATATCACTAAGTTCTGAATAAACTACATTCCGCATCCTAAATAAAAGAGCAAGAGTTGGCTTAAGTGGCACATTTTCCCCTAGAGTCAGACTTATTAAATAATGTTTTTAAACTAAATAATGATGATAATGATGTAAAATTATTGTCGATGTGAGGCAAAAGCGACGCCGTTCCAGACCAGGCATTGACATTCTCTGCAGCCCCGGCAGTGGACTGACCCAATGGTCCGACCAGATAATTTATTAAATTTGAATTTATCCCATAAAAAGCGAATCTCTCTGCCACCTCTACACCTATTTTCAATTATTTGGAAAAAAAAAGAGTAAATAAGGTGGTATAAAAATTAAAAAATTGAAATTGTTACTATTAGTACTTGTAGAAGAAACTGGAGCTACATATCTTTACTAATACAAAAGTGGGAAACGCACGCTCAGTGCGTGTTTTCGTCCCACATCCTCTTTCGCCATTCTCTGTATTGTCATGGTCATTTTGATCATTTTAGCACTGTTACGCTCTGTTTTTTTTACTGCCGTTTCGTCTCTATTTTTCATGCAGCAGTGCCGAAATCTGCATTAATTAACCGCTGGAGAGAAGTTTGAGATAGATTTCTCCTCATCTATTTACACAACTTAGATTTCTCTTTTCATCTATTTACACACATTGCACCATTTCATTCTTCACTTCGTTTAAGTGGTTATTATCGATTCTCTTCTCTGTTGCCGGTAAGTTCCTCTTACCTTTTTTTTTTTTTTTTTTGGCTTTTTCCAATTTCTGTTACATCATGTTGCCCGTTCCTTTGTTGTATGCTGAAGATTCATTGTGCTGTTTCATTTTGACTCTTTGTTTTTGTTTTATGACTTATGTGTTGTGGCTTTGATGGAGGAGATAATGAAATCGACATAATGAGCCTAAATCTTTATCGCCTCTGCAATTTGTTTCATGGAAAGCTTAATTATTTTCTTTTTGTTTTGTAAATTCCATTCGTTAAGGATCACAGTATTTAGATTTGTTAAGTTTCATTTGTCATGTTAAACGAGTTGATAGGTCTTAGATTGATGCTTTGGTAACAACATCCTATGGTATAATATTTATGGGTAGGATCCAAGCATCGCAAGTTGAGCATCAATCAGTTTGGACTAGTTGAAGTTGGTGTAATTGTCCAAGATTTTAGTATAAATGTATAAAATTGTGATGTAATTACTTTTTTATCAAAATGATGTCGTTTTTTGCATTCAATTTTTGTCTCGCTAATTGCATCTTATGCATCCATTTTTTGTATATTTAATCCCCACCATCAACTGGTTATAACTTAAACTTGTGAAGCTACTTGTCTCTATGGGTATAGCATAAAGCTTTTTGGTATTTAGATCCGTGCGTTTGCTTACTTTTTTATTCTACATGCGAGAACCAACAGCAATTCCCAAGACTACTATAACAGAGGCTTTAAAAGTCTTAATCGGCATGAATACCAAAAATACTTGAATAAATTCTTTGAACTTGCTGCAATTTCCTTCCTTCTCTCTTAACTTGCTCTAAGTTTATTTGGCTCTATAGACTGAATTTACAAGCTGCCAAGTTGATTTGACAACTCAAGCTTTATATTAATTTAGATTTGTGAGTTGGCTATGGACTCAAGAGAATTGGAAATACCCCAAAAGTTCAACTACTTTGCGTCCAGATTATAGATGCGCATTAAGTTAGCGATATTCTACTTACTGTTTTCCTTATTTGAATTAATAGTTGCAAAGTCATATGCAAAACACATGAGATTCTAGGATAGATTCTCTATTGTAAGCTAAAGTTTAGTTCTTTTTGGGTCCACCTCTATGTTGTTGTGATACGGTCATACTAATTTGGCTGGCAATGCATCAAATTTGTCAATAAGAGGAAATTGAAAATTGATGTTGGTGAATCAGACTCGAGATGAAAAGTTGTCATTTTGCTCATTTACAGTCTAGCATGGTATTTTATCCAGTGATGGATCTTTAGGTCACAAAATCAAGTATGCATCCATTTATATAACTTGGAGAAACAATTAGTGTAACTTGTTAGAATTGGACTAGAAGCATATCTCTTTTGTTCTATTTAATTTGCTGAATAGAGAATTTGCTTGAAAAATATACAGAATCTCAATCCATTATTTTCCTTGTCTTGGACAATTTAGAACTTGAGAATTTTTGCGCACCAAGAGAAATCCTCATATATGACTATTGTTTCTCTATCCCGTGGTTTTGGCCACTGAGTAATGAAAGTAATTATAAAATTGAGCTTCGTGTTGATGCTTCTAAGATTGAATTTGTTTGAATTTTTCTTGGGTCAATTGTGTGAAAGTTTGTTACCATTCATTACTAAATACCATTTATTAATACAACTTTTCCTCATCAAAAAGACTGAAAATATTGGTAATATTTGTAATCAAATGCTGTTTAAAATAGGGATTCTCCTTCTTAGGCAAAAATAATTGCAAATACACAAGTCCAAAAGTAATCAAATGTTGTTTCTCCTGCAAAATGATACTTCTCACATATTGCCATGCCTGCAACCTCAACATTGTCTGGTGAAGTTTGAATCAAATTATTGATGTCAGGACCAAAGCTCATGAAGCTCTACAAAGCACATAACTATTTTCATTTTTTGTGAACCTACGCTTGCATTGGGCATCCTCACGCACTTGCGTAAGGCTTAATCACTAGTAAATACAATAAATGAAGCGGACTTCCATCCGGATTGGGGTCGGAAGACTGGACGGCCTTTGTAGTCAACTAAGCCTTCAACGACGTCGTTAAGTAGTGGAGTCCCTATTTCGGAAACCTCTATTCCAGTTGCCATAGAGCATAGAGCTGACTACTCATCCTCATCTGAGGCTCTGAACTCAGTAACTCGGCACTTGACTCGCTCTTTTGGCTGGAAAGTGGACCACGTGCCCCAACTCTTAACTCAACAGTTCTTTCCTTTTTTTTTTATTTTTTGGGTGGCGTTTTTTGACAGCACTTCAAAGCACTCATTTTTTCCGAGGCCAAGTTTTAATTTTCTAAAATCTGGAGTTAAATCGAAAATTTGAGTAAAAGTGAGGAAGATTTTTAGTATGTAATGGAAGAGTCAAAAAAGGTCTTTTTCTTTTTTTCTTTTTTTGGGTTTTAAAGGGAGTCAAGATGTACTTTGGCAATTCACATTTGTTTCGTTTTACTTTTAAATTTGTAATATAAAAAAATAAAGGAGTGTTTGGTTTAAGAGAATCAAAAGGAAATAGGATCAATAATAATGATATCTATTATTGATACTAAGAAAACAACCATCACTATCTTTCATTCAGTATTTAAGTGATTAATTGGGAAATCATTTTTATTCTTCAATCAAAATAAAAGTGATTAATTGAGATCTCAATGATTTTCAGAAATACTATTCTATCAAATTCATTAAGTCTTTTGAGAAAATGATGCTCATTTTATTACTAAAGAAACATATTGGAGGAAACCATTAAAACTCATGCTATCATCAAAGAGTATTTGAACTCAACGGTTTCTAAAATTTGGGAAAAAATTGGCAGAAGTGGCGACCAAAGGAACTAAAAGCACCACGAATGTCTCCATTAACGACAAAAGATGTATGATTTAATAAAAGATTAGTTGAGGAAGGTTTCACAACAAAGAAAATAGGAGGCTAAATACTCTTGTACCCGACTTATACAAATTATGTATAATAGGATAGTAGAATTTTTCGTTACTTAATTACGATAGACAGGATTTCAAATTGGATGTTTATAGAATTACTCGTTACTCGAAAATAAAAATTTTGCATTTTTTATAGAATTAAGTGCAAAATGTACCTTGCATTTGACTTTTGTATCATATTATGCTTTAGTTTACCATTAGAAATGCTCCATTTGGATTGTGGTTTTCTCAAATATTATTGAGAAAATAATATTGTAGTAATTTTTTAATGTGATTAATGTGATATAAAAAGATAATTGAAAATATATTTAAAAATAATCTAAAATGATATTATGAAGTATTCTTTCCAAACAGAGCCAAGGCTCTTTTTTAAACAAAATGAAATGGCGAAAAGTGGTGACCTAGCATAACTAAGATCCTTGGAAAGCTTTCATTGTGTGAAAAATATTTCATTTAACTTCCTCGTTGCTTAAATTGGGATAAATAAAACCAACTAAACTCTTTTAACAAGTTGTATGCTACTTAATGCCATGGGCTATGACTCTATCTTGTAGCATAATCTCACATTCAAGATCTGCCAGATCTATATGACTGGTCATTAGTAATAAGTGATCTATAACTAGTTAATAACTCGAAATTTCTAATCGATTTGATGAAATATGAACTGATCATATGCTGCAAACTGTTAATATTAAAGTAATCATCATTCATTAGATATGGTCTATAATTTAGTTAAAAACAATTTATCTCAAAACTATTCTGCATCAAAATTTCCAAAAAAATTTAAAAAAAAATTCAAAAGTAAGCTTTAAGGCATGATATCATGAAATCATATTAAAATTTTGAAATTTGTATTCCTAATTTGGCAACATAACTAACTCTGATTTAGAAGAGGAACAATTCTTAGTAAGGACGAAACTAGGAATTGAGTTTTGTGGAGTGATATTGACATATAGGTACAGTAAAAATATAAAATATTATTTTAATTGATATTTTATATACAATAATAAAACTATCATATGTAATCAAATTACATATTCAAACTCCTATATGTGTGTGTGTGCACACACAATAAATGATTTATAATTCTTTTTTGTGTGGGGAGATTCTATTTTAATTACATCCAATATATTATCATAAAATGAATTAATCTACTTACTTGTGAATATGCCTATTAATTGATCATAAATAGATTTCAATCAATCTCAAACGTATTTTTACGATAAGTGCTTATGTGAGTACTTTTTTAGAAGGCAGATCCAAGTGGGGGAGTTCATGGACTTGGTACCAACTCTATAAGCTAAAAGCTCAAGTCGAATAGATTTTACTAGCGTGGGAATGATTTAAACTGTGAATCGATCTATCTTTATAGGGTAACCAGATGATTGGTTACCCGAAATACTGGTTCAGGTACATCGAGTACTCGAACCGATTACTTTTATGCTTGTCTTTCAAAAAATTAAAAAATTCAAATTTGTTTAAAATTTTCACTTCCCGCCCTTAGTTCCACTTTTATAAACAAAGTTTTCATATAAATTTTGTTTATTTCTTAAAATAAGCTTTTATAAATACCAAACAATAACTAATTCGATTTTTTTTTTATTTTTTTTTTTTACAAAATCATCATTGAAACTGTAAAATGTTGTAAAACTAGGAAGAAACACGTGCATTGCATGTGCTCTAATAAGCAAGATGTAGAAATATTTTGCTAAAATGTCAAAGTATTTTATTTTTTTAAACCTTTATAACTTTATATAAGAGAAATCAAATAGTTAGTCAAGTATGCAAAATTTATAGACTACTAATGTTTTATAAGCATGTCTCATACTATCTTTGTTTTTCTTTTTTATTACTAATTTCTTTTGTTCTTTTTGGTAGATTTTAGATCTTTTCAAATGACTATCTAATTTTTTTTCATAATTGTCATTTGTATAGTTTATTTTGTGTAAAACTAAATGAGCTATAAAAGGCAATATAATGGACTAAGTTAGAGTTATCTGATAATAAAAGATTAAGAGATATGATCTATACACTCAACTTTTTATTTTTTAGACCAAAGTGCTCTTATTGTTCTGGCTTACTTTTTTGTATGAATTTGAAGTGTTATAACTCATGAGTACACTTCATTTTTTATTTTTTACACAATATGTTGGGCTTATTTTTATAAAAATTGAAATGTTATCACTCATGCGTACACTCTACTTTTTATTTTTTAGACCAAAATGCTCTTATTATTTGGGTTACTATTTTTGTATGAAATATTTTTATTTTTATATGAAAAAATAAATTAAAAAAAGGATACACAACCAATACTTTGGCATATTGTTATTGATTGTGTTTCTTTATAATTGTTTATAATGTTAGAAAAAAAATGGAATCTTTAGTACATTCATTTTACTTTGGCATTATATGTGTTAAAAGATAACAAAGTTAAATATTAATTTTTCATCAATTATATGATGTATTTCTTTGATTCCTCAAGTTTTATTCTTACTTTTCTTAATCTAAAATTTGAAGAATCGTTGCATAATCACATTATCCTTCAAACTTTGACAAAGAGACATTGTAATTTCATTTTAGAATGCTGATTTAATTTTTTTTCTTTTAATTTAAAACATTAAATATATTATGTTCATTTATAAGTACTAAACTATAAGAGAAGCAAAAAAATGAAATGACTATATCACCCATTGATTATTGATTGTATTTTGCATGTGGCATTAAAGATTTTTGAAAATTGGAATTTACAACTTGTAAACTTGGAATTTTGTCAACATTATGTGATTAGTTTGTCATTTAAGATTATTTTTATGGAATTACACTTAATATGTTTACTTTTTTCAAGCAATATGGTAACAATTTTGGGTATACATATTAATTTTATTCCTGTACATTTATGTCCACACTTTTTGCAAATACTTAATAAATAACTCAACTTTACTTTTAGAATATCATATCTAAAATTCTTTATAAATCAATAATTTGATCACAAATTTCTCATGACAAATTTTGCATTCTTAGGTTTTTGCTGTAGATAGTCTTGATATCCTATACATTGCAACCCATGATATTGTACATAATTGTTTGATGCATCCTATATTTCAAAGCTTTATCAAATCATATTGGTTTTTAAATAAAAATTGTCTAAATATGAGTAGTTGTTCACTGCGCTTAATACATTTGTACTCAAAATTTATGAAGAAACTTATTGTTTGGGAAAATCTATATCTAAGAGAAGAAAGAGGTGAGACTTGATTTGAAGAAGATAACCTAATAACATATTTATTAATCATTAGGTGAGACTTGATTTGAAGAAGATAACCTAATAACATCTTTATTAATCAAGAGAGTAATGATTTAGATACTCTATATTTTAATTCATACATACTGCTTTTTTTTTTTATAGAAAAAACCTTATTATTTGGATCTACTATCTTTTTATGAAATAAAATGTTGTAACTCATATAAATACTTGTGCAAATTAAGCAAACCAATTATAAAAATATGGTCATAATCTCACATAGACAATAGGAATAGTTGATAGTGTTTCATATACACAAATAACATTTGATAAATTAACACTAATTTGTTGAGATATATAATTTATATAAAAACACCCAAACTTGATAAAGATGCAATAGCATGAGTATTGTGTATTTTCTTCAACAGTAAAAGTTTAATAAAGACTAATTGCTCATTTATTAAGACATTAGATATCACAAAAGTTCTATAAGAATCTTATAACGATAAAAACTGCAGTGTTTGGTTATTCATATTCATATTTAATTTATTTTTTTAGATTTTTTTTTCAATATGTTGATCAACCATACTAATGGATACTGCAACAAAGATCTAAAATTCTTCCATATATATTTTTTGTAATACAAAAGTATCACATAATCTCATAGTGATGAAGTTCAAGGAATTATCTTATAACATTATCAAGCATAAGTTCCATCGAGTTTTGTTAGTATTACACTATCCAAATTTATGTAGAGAGTAAAAACTTAATTTATCCTAATTGACTTGTTAAAATAAGCCTTATTACATTAAAAAAAAAGATGGAAAATCATAGTTTCACCATAAGTTTTGGTGAAGGCCATATTTAGTTTTATATGCCAAAGTAATATAAGAGAAAAGAATGACAACTTTATGAGATCAAATAAAGATATCACTTATTCTTGAAATTTCATATTCTATTAGCTATTTAACTTAAATAGTTGCCGCGAATCTTTTTTTTTTCTATGTTTTTCATATAGAAGTAAAATACAAAATTATTTTTTTGTAAACTAATCATTTTGGAAGGTAGGGACCTAGCATTTGGGGTGCTCATAGCACATGATACCGATAAATTGGAGATTATTTTTTGTTGTTGCAATATTTTGTTTTAGTAATTTCTCTCCAAAATTTTCCATATAATCTCTCGTTGTATTAAAACAGTCCACTGGCCTTTGTAATTTACCATGGTTATGAACTACTCATGGTAATAAGGTCCGACAAAAAGATAAGGTATTCAAAGCAATTACCTAATTTCAGTAATATATGGATGACATTTTTATAAAGTTTTTCTAAAAATTGGTACTGTAACATCTTTTTTTTTTTAAAGTGTGTTTGTTAAGATACAAAATAGTTGGAAAACAACTAATAGATAATTTATAGAAAAATACATAATTATACACACCAAGCTAAGTATAAATTGTTTTAGAATATTAGGACATATTTCTTAGTATGGTAGTCTCATTGTTGAGCTCTTAGCAAGGATGAAAAGGTTTAAGCAAATACACATCCATAAAGATTATTAACTTAGCGTGTATAAAATGAGATGCCACCAAAACCTCAATACCACTTTTATACAATTGCTACTTAAAAAATTAGAAACAACGTGCCTACCATCAGTTTGCCTACAATTTTACTATAATTTTAACATAGCACATATGTGAAATGTTAACAAATATACATTCAATGGGAACAAATAACCACCACAACCAAGAGTGGCATGAACAGGTATTGAAACAGATTAATATTGAAAGTTGTACTTGTACAAATCAAATAAACAGATACTAAAATGGCAATAACTAGAATTCAAAACTCACATGGCTTATAATCCACTTTCATGAGCTAATTGCATTTCATATTATTTTCTCTTTATTCTCTCACATTTGAGAATTTGCAAGAGTAACAGTGAAGATTTTATAATCACTTAATAAATCACAAAAATAACATGAGTGGATTTTGAAACAAATCACAATAAGCTGTTTGAGAATTCCTTCTTGTGTAGGAGAGGCACACATAATTTTCAGGTTAACTTGTGATGTTCTAGTTTTTACATTTGTTTTGATTTCATTAGGAATTTGCGACACATTTTGTTTCAATCTCGTAAGTGTTTTAGTTAGGACTTTTATTTAGTAATTGTGTATTTAGAGCATAAGTGAGAGTATTTTACGAATCACAAAAAGAAGAAGAAACTGAGTTAGTATATAATAGTTATAGATTACAACTACAATTAACCAAAACATGAACTCTATTATGCATTGATATTTACTTTGTGTATGTGTAAAACTTTAGTTCCCATTTAAAGTCTATTTCAAATTTGAAAAGACAAAAAACTAAAGGATGTTTATATTTGAAGTTTATATTTCTATCTCAAATCTGAAAAGACAAAAAATGTAAAGGATATTAAAAATAGAAAGTTGTTTGTATGTTTCATGATTAGGCATATGCTATGATAAAAAAAAGTACAAAATTCCAAAAGTGACTACACAAAGCACAATGTCATTACAAAGTGCTCAAAATATAATTGCTTAATTTGTCTTTTTTTTTTCCATAGAGCTTTTTGCATAATTGTTTCGTTGTTAATATTTTTTTGCCCCTTGAGTGCAGTAATCTTTATAACTCAACAAATTCTCTTAAAAAATAATAAGTGATTTGTCTTTAATCAACACAAGTCATAAATTGTGGCTTTTTGACTATTTTTTATTTTCACGAAAAGAAAAAAGAAAAGTCCATCACTCAAAGCTTGAATGTTCCCCACTATAAGTTGGAATACTCGTTGTTTCTTAAGTTAGATATAATTTGCCTTTAAATATTTATATATGTAAGACAAACTTAGCTACAAAATTATACAAAGCCAAATCCACGCCTTGGCCGACTCTAAGAAGTGAATAAAAATGAGTAACCAATATTTCTCTAATCTTGGTTTCCTAAATAAGTCTTAAATATGTGAGACAAAAAACATGTCCATCGTTTTTTAACTGGTTTTGCCTTTAAATTTTTATAAATATAAAATAAAAATTAGTCACAAAATTAAAAAAGTTATATTGTAACTACTCACAATCAGAGAAGTATCGGCATACAAAAAAATAGGCATCGGAATATTTCACCATCGGTGTGTTAATGCTTCAGCCATATGCAAATCAATATTTTTCCAATCTGTCCCTGCTAATTAAGTCTTTCTTACGGAGGAAAAACTCTAATATATTTTCTTAGTGACATTAATATAGTCAATGCTTTAGCCATATGTAAACCAACATTTTCCCAATCTTTCTCTCCTAATTAGGTCTTAGCGATGTATGAAGAAATTCTATTGTATTTTCTTAGTCACACAAATATGCATTGCATGCTTTTAGGATTATAAATATATTAGAAAATTCAAAGTTGGAATTGAAGGTTTCAACGGATAACTAAGCTTCAAAACCAATAAGTACTAATTTTCTTCATAAGTTCAGAACAATTTCTTTAAGCCCGTTTAAGTTGGTTTCCAACCACATGCTCATTTTCTTTTTTTTTTTTCCTTCGTTCTTTAGTATATCTGAGAAGCAATCAATACAAAAAAGATTGTACATCATATCTTAGAAAATATGGGATAGGAAATCAATTAAGACAAAACTTATATTCCATACCATTGTTGTGGCGCAATTTATTTGGAATTACATGTAGTATTTGTAATTCATTTTTACAATCAGAGTTACAAAAACATTACACTTGCAGAATGCTATCCAGATTCAATAAAATTCAATTACATAAATATATTGAAAGAACTTACGTGGACATATGAACATATAAAGGAACACCACAAAACTTACACATGGAAAGGACGCCTAACGTGGACATATGAACATATAAAGGAACATAACCACACAACTTACACATGCAAAGGACGCTTCCAAGTAGATAAAATCCTGTGGGAAAAATAATTCTTGTCCCCTTGTTTCCATTAACTAAAAAATAATCTTTTACTAAGTAATATTTTAATGAAATAATCATGTACGGATTCATCTTATGACACACACCGTAATTGCGAAATTTAACTTTTGATGAACTTTATATTGCGTGCAAGCTTCTTAGATTTATTCTAATCAATCGATATAGAGATTTTGGATGACAAAGTATTTGATAATTCTTGTGTTGCATTTCTACTTACTGAGTGAAAAACAAATTTAGTGACATTTAAATTAAGATTTGCTTTAATCCATTGGAGTGATTTAGCATTTTAGTTCAAGTAAAATAACAAACCAAGTTTTCATAAGTTGCACAAGGAACTTTGCTTGTAAGAGGAAATTTTAGTCTAAATTGAATACTGAATAATATAATAGTTGAGGAAATTTTAGTCCAAAGTGCATACTGAATAATATAATAGTTGTGGTAGCCGTTTCTTTAATTGTTGGATAAGTAGGAAGGAGGAGTAATCAAAGTTGGGAAGGATTGTCTTATTGAATAAAGGAGTTTTATGCTAATTAGACTTGTAACAATGATAAGATAATTAAAGGCAAATTAGGAATTACAAAAAAGGGAAGAAACATGAATATATTATATAGTAATAGATTAAGTCTGAACTTTTGTTCATTTAAATTTGAATAGTAAAAATGTGCTTTTAACATAAAATATACTTTAATTTTTTACCCAAAAATTTAAATATTATATTATATGTGGATCAATTTTGGACCGGTTGTTCACAAATTTTAAACCATAATGTTCACAGATAAATTCGAAATCCATTTAAGAATTTTTCCTTTTTCCATTCCATTGTCTCCATTCTTTGTTGCCGTGCACTTCCAGATACACCAGACCAGCAGTCACCTCCATTCGACTCATTCCAAACTCAATTCACCCTGTCTTTTTACCCCATTTGAAACGAAGCCGTCACTGCCGCTGAATCTCATTCCCATCTCTTTCACACATTCGAAAAAGATAATAAATAATAATATGGAAGAAAGAAATACACGTTAATTATGCCGTATTAAACACACTTCACAAGTCATCATCATGTGGGACTGGTGCTGCTGGTTCTTTTGTTCCTATTTCTTCAACTTCAATAACAACCTCAACCACAAGTATATAAAAAACCACCACCACCAACAACAATCTGTTAGTATTCAAACCCCAATTGAAAACGACACTGTCCAACCACTTTCCCATTGCGAGATGTTTTTAGCATCTTTGTTGCCCCGTTCTTGTAATACTTCTTGTACTTTTATTAGGTACTTGGTCTTAGCCCTTTTCTCTCCATTGCTTCTTCCTTTGATTTGTGCCACGTTTCCGTTTCTTTGTGCTTTGGAGGTGTTCTTCCGCCTCTGTCGCCGGAGGCGAAGGAAAAGGAGGAAGAGGAGGAGGCCGGTGGCAGAGCAGGGCTTCGCCGGGGATGGGATGATCAGGTGTGATGATGGAGGGAATGGGGAGAGGCTTTTGCAGAGGTATCTGGAAGATCAACTGATGCTTGTTGCTGAATGTTTGTATGACTGCGGGGACTATGATGACGAGGAGGAAGAGATTGTTGGGGCCGAAGTAGAACATTTTGATAGTAAAAGACCGTCTTTGTAATTAGTTGGTAAAATTGAATAGTTTTAGCTGTAACAGTTGATGATACTTTTCATTTTAACCTTAATTGTAAATAAAAGTCAACATTACTTGACTTTGTGTTTGATTAGGAGAGATGGTGAAAAGTGTGAGAGAGAATTGAAGCCTCCTGCATTAATGAAAGCGCGAACTTCCCCTTTTTTGAGTTGAAAATTGAAATGGAGTTTTCAATTTTGGTTTGCACGTAAAAGAATGTAGCTCAAGTTATTGAAGATATAAAGCACACTTGATTTGCTTATTAAGTGCTACTATAAATTTTCCTTTTGTGGCTTTTAATTTTCAAGTTTATTGCCATTTATGCGGAGTAACTTTTTTTTTTTTTGGACCTTCATTCTTTCCTTATATTACATATAATTTGGTGCTTCTGTTTAGTTTTGTATCTTTGTGGTAATAGAATAATGAAGAGAGCTCTTTGAAAAATTTTTTTTTATTTGTGGAGCCATTTTAGACGGCTGATATAAATGCCAAAGCAAAGAATATCTTGCCAGAGTATTTTTGTCCTAAATAACCAAACTACCCTCCTAAAGTCAATAAATAGCCCTACAAGTCCCACTACACTTATCGTCCCTCTTTCACTCCATCACTGCTTTTCGGATTTGTTCTCATTTGGAAGATGGTGGGGCCATTA
The DNA here is from genome assembly GCA_024721245.1 of Mitragyna speciosa. Taxonomy (NCBI): domain Eukaryota; kingdom Viridiplantae; phylum Streptophyta; class Magnoliopsida; order Gentianales; family Rubiaceae; genus Mitragyna; species Mitragyna speciosa. Next base: position 5,047,203 of record CM045568.1, read on the forward strand.
TACTATTGCAATTTGATGAGTGTGAAAATAAATTTAAAATAGAAGAAAGAAAAAAATTGCAGACATGAGGTTCACATCCAACTGAATATTGGGTTCTGCTACCACTCTCCTTACCACTACACATTCATCCTTGCCCCTTGAGACAGATGCTTGTGGCGGCAAAGAAAACGGACATCTATTGCTTGAAGGAAAGAGAACAAGAGACAAAATAAATTTGCATTGGGTGGCAGCAAGAGTAGTGGTTTTGACTAGTTTGGTTAAAAGGATTTTAAACCAAATATCCATCAATCTAGAAACTGGTGGACGAATTCAATTAGTTTTTATGTTCTAGATTGCAAATTTTAGGTAGATTTTTGGTATGAGAATTGAGCGCATATATATATATATATATATATATATATAAAATCGATTGTTGAAAATTAAGTAGATTTGATGTTTGAAGCAAGAAAAAGCAGCATAGTTGAAAATTTTTGGTGATTAGATGGGGGACGTGGAGGTTTCAGCCATTGTTTCATGGTGCATATGAATATTTCAAGAACGTATACGAAGTGGCCGCAACAAAAATATGAGGCGATAAGCAGACAAACAAAAATGGACGAGTGAGACTGATTATTGAGAGTAAGGGATAGCAAAGGTGTAATAATAGGGCCCTCATGGGTATATATGTAATTCTAATCCTTTGGGCCAATTGGTAGATTAGAAAACTTTGAAGGGCTTGGATGCAATTTTATCAAATTGATTTTCCTCAAAAGACTAGGGCTTCTCTTTTTCTCTTTTCATTGTTTTCCTCTTCTTTGTGAGCTCTCTCTCTCTTTCCTCTTTCTAAATCTTTTCCCACTTTGTTTGAAGAAGGTAGTGGAGAGTTTCATCTTCAAAGGGAAGCAAGTAGTGATTTTGTTGAAACTTCCTCTCAAGGTAAACTTCTCTTTGAACTCATTTCTCTTCTTTCTTTGGTCCTTCCTAGTTTGGGTAGAGGAAGAATTGATTGAGCAATCTTTGGGTCCTTATGCTTAGTAGGAGATTATACCTTTGATTGTGGGTGTGTGTGTGTGGGGGGGGGGGGCTATAGTGTATGGATGTGATGGATGTTGGGTGAAGAATCTTGTGGTTGATGTATGAATTATGATCCATGTTGTATATTGTGTTAATATAGTGTTTCCTTGTCATACTATGCGATTTTGAAGTTGTATTAGTGTTTGAATTGTGTGGGATTGAGTTGAGAAGTCTTGGGTTTGGTTTTCAGTGTTGTAGGGATTGCAGAGTTCATGCCTGGGCTCATTTGCGGTGCCATCCACACCGCGGATGAAGCCACGGCTCGTCAGGGTTGCCCCTCTGGGGTCATCCGCAGTGCCAGCCGCGCCACGGATGACACTGCGGATGGGACCCCTTGTGGCTCTGACCTAAGCTGCGGTATCAGCCGCGTTGCGGCTGGTACCGCAGCTGGGTACTGTAGCTGAGTCGCGGCTGACGTCGCGGGTCAAGACAGTTTTCATCTCTTTTTCTCGTTTTGCATGTTAAGTTAGATTTAAGCCTCCCACTATGATTTTTTGATAGAATTAGTACATGATACAAGTCTTATTTATGCATTATAGGCGACGAAGGCGTCTATCCCTATTCCGATTATTTGAATTAGTCTTCGTTTGAGGTAAATAGTATTTGATTCTCTTTGCTTTTGAAAATGCACTTTGATAATAATAAAGCTTTGAATGATATTTTCTATATAAATGGGCTTACGTTTGGTTATGTTGGTTTTGCTATGAAATGAGTATATGTGGTCTAAATAATTATTTGAATGAGTATGTGATTGAGCTCTTGTATGTGAAATGGATTTGTGACGGGACTAGTTCCTTAATTTAGTGTTTGTAGTAAAATATTTGGACCGTACTAACCGGGTGATAGTTAGTCTTGAACCGGACCAACCGGGTGATAGTTGGTTTTGGACCGCGATTAACCGGGTTATAGTTAACAACTAGAATTCTAGGGTCATGTGTCCACTAACTACTTGAGCTCTCTTTCTTTGAATCGCATTATGTTATGTTTGAGATTGTATACTTTGTAAATTGACCACATGTTATGAATGATGATGACTTTGATTTTGATTTGGAAAATTACCTATGTATGAATAACAAGCTAAAGCCCCAAAGAGAACTTTTGCTACTTATTGGGTGATTTTATCACTCACCCCTATTGTTTAACCTTGCAGGTGAGGATTTTGTAGAAGGTGATTAGAACGACTTTTGGGCCTCATAGTCATAGTTAGAATAGACATGATTGAAGTTATTTTTTATAGTAATGATGCATAGCCATACTTTTGGTATAGATTAGGTTATACATGTTTTTCAACTATTTTTGTTATTGGGGAAAAGAGATGTAATGGATAGCGTATATTTTGGTTATGAATGAAATGAATATCTTTGGGTATCTTTAGTATTCTTTGAGCTTTATTTGTGTTAGATGATATTTTGTTTCGTTTTAGCCTTGTGTCCTAGCTTAGCCTAGGGCATTGCGGGTGCCACGTCTCGGGCATGGGACTTGACATTTTTAGTGGTATCAGAGCTTTTTGAATCTTGTAGGCTACCTTAAGTGTGAAAATGGATAGAATGCCTAGAGTTGATCTAGTGAATGTTTACTTTGGGTGTTGACCTTAATCGCGCTAGTGTTAGATGGTCATTGATATTGATGTGCTTCTAACTCGTGTTTTGTGTAGAATGCCACCTCGAAGAAACAAAGACTGGAAGTTCATTTAGAAAGCAATGGCAAGGGAGTAGTAGATGACACTGAGCCATCGGTGGAAGACCTCGGCTCCGAAGGAAAAAATAATAAAAAATAAGAAAAAGGCCTCAATGTACCTATTGGGAGTTTCATGGCGGACGCCCGCCGGACTTCTCGAAGGCCTCGAGAGGAGGGAATTTCGCGTGTGACCCCTCCCTCACGACCAAGAAATGAGGATCCTCCTCCCCCGCCCCAATTGGATCCTACGACCCTAGCGGTCGCCTACCAAATCCTCCACGGTTTCCAAGAGTATCAAAGGCAACAAGGTGGAAGTCAAGGAATCCAAGGAGAAGACCGGGTAGCTTACGCTACTATTTTAAGGAACTAAGCAAAGTGAATGTCCCCACCTTCGATGGGGGCCCAAACCCGGACGTTGCGGAGAGATGGCATTCCCAAGTTGAGAAAAAGTTTCAAACGATGCAAGTACCAGACCACATTCAGCCTCAAGTGGTGGTCTCCTTCCTAGTTGGAGAGGCGAAAAAGTGGTGGGACAGCGTGTCCATGACCTTAACTTCCATGGACTGTGAATTGACATGGGGAGACTTCAAGCGAGTCTTTCTCCAACACTATTTCCCACCGGCGGTTTGCATTCAGAAAATCCAACAATTTAACAGTTTGAAGCAAGGATTGTCGTCCGTAGCCGAGTACTACTCTACTTTCCTTTCACTAGGGCATTTTATCCCTTCTGTGATGGCGGATGAGACCCTTAAGATAGTGTCTTTCAAAGGTGGATTGAATGGTCGGATTCAATCCAAAATCTCAGAAAACTTTTACACCTCGTACGATCAAATGTATGAAACCAGTTTGGACGCCAAGTAGGATATTAAGAGAGAGGATGCGGAAGCAAAGCAACGGGCCAAACCGTTTATACCTCAAAGGCCACGTCCTAGCGGAGGACTATCCTTCCAAGTTCCCAGACCACCTCGCCCGAGTAATTTACTACGACCGACGGGTTCTCAATCTAGTGGCTTTACACAGTTGCTACCGCAAAATTATAATTTTTTCGGGACAGCGAAGCAATATGATGTTTGTTCAAGGGTGTACTCCAAAGAGTGTAGATGAAAGTCTGGGGTATGCTTCAGATGTGGGTAATTCAAGCATAGAGTGAGCTATTGCCCAGACTCGAAACTAACCACCGCAAGACTAGCTAGTTCCAATGCTAGTCAAGCCAACTCTAATCAAGTTCACTCCACGACAAACCAAACAAATCCTAAGACGGTTGGAGGCAGCAACAAACAAGGGACATCGGCATCTAGTAAAGTTAACCGGGCACCGGCAAATTCAAAGGTGTATGTTTTGACTCCGTCTGAGGTCGAGGGGTTGGAGGATGTGGTGACAGGTATGGTGATGGTTAATTCCCTCTCAGCTTTTATATTATTCGATTGTGGAGCTTGTCACTCTTTCATTTCCAAGAGATTTGCTCCCTTGTTAAATGCTATTCCATGTATGTTAGATGAACATTATCGGGTAGAAACTCCAGGAGGAAAGGTTTTAGTTTCAAGTTTTATGTACAAGGGGTATGTGTTAGATTTGGGAGAACAAGAGTTCAAGGCTAACTTAGTGTAATTGAACATGAGTGGTTTTGATGTAATTTTAGGTATGGATTAGTTGTCGGATAATTATGCCTACGTAGATTGTCGGGAAAAAAGGGTAGATTTTCGTATTCTAAATATCCCTCTCTTTTCTTTCCAAGGGTGTGTTCGAAAACCCAGGAAAGAAAAATCTTTGCCTATTCTATCCGCTCTTCAAACCTTCAAAGCCATTAGGAAATGGTGTGATTGTTTCTTAGCGTATGTGGTAGACGCGGATAAGAAGAAAGAAGTGAGATTGGAGGATATCCCTGTGGTGAGCGAGTTTCCAGAGGTATTCCAGAAGAATTGCCAGGGTTGCCACCAAAGAGAGAAATTGATTTCGAAATCAATTTGGTGCCCAAGGCGGAATCCATTTCCAAGGCATCCTTACCGTATGGCTCCGGCAGAGTTGAGGGAGCTCAAGGTCCAACTCCAGGAGTTATTGGACAAGAAATTGATTCGACTGAGTGTGTCACATTGGGGTGCTCCGATCTTGTTCGTGAAGAAGAAAGATTGTAGTATGCAGTTGTGCATTGACTTACCGAGAGCTCAACAAGATCATTGTGAAGAACAAGTATCATCTGTCTCGAATTGACGACTTATTCGATCACTTGAAGGGGGCTAGAGTGTTCTCTAAGATCGACCTTCGATCAGGATACCACCAGTTGAGGATTAAACTGGAGGATATTCTCAAGAGCGCTTTCCGAACCAAGTATGGGCATTATGAGTTTCTCGTTATGTCTTTCGGACTAACCAATGCTCCTGCTGCTTTCTTGGACTTGATAAATAGGGTGTTTAAGGAGCAGTTGGATAGGTTTATCGTGGTATTCATAGACGACATTTGGGTATACTCTTCAAGTGAAGCGGACCACGAAAACCACCTAAGAGAGGCCTTGCAAATCTTAAGGCATGAGCAGCTCTACGCAAAGTTAAACAAGTATGAATTTTGGCTAAAGAATGTCTCTTTCTTGGGGCACTTGATTTCGAAAGAAAGAGTTTCGATAGATCCCCGAAAGATTGAAGCAATTATGGATTGGTCTTAACCAACCAATGTAGCAGAAGTACGAAATTTATTGGGTTTAGCGGGTTACTATCAAAAGTTCGTAGAGAGATTCTCTTCTATAGCAATGCCGTTGACTTGTTTGACCCAAAAAAGAGTAAAGTTCGAATGGACTCCCAAGTGCGAGGAAAGCTTCCAAGTATTGAAGAACAAGTTAGTGTCGGCTCCGATTCTGGCACTACATTTAGAGTCGGGTAAGTTCATCATTTATAGTGATGCCTCAAAAAACAGACTAAGATGCCTGTTAATGCAGAATGACCGGATGATAGCTTATGCTTCACACCAATTGAAGCCCTACGAGCAAAACTACCCGGTTCATGATTTAGAACTAGCAGTTGTGGTATCTGCTTTAAAGATTTGGCGGCACTACTTGTACGAAGAATCGTGTGAAATTTTCACCGATCACAAAAGTTTAAAGTACTTATTCACGCAGTAGGAGCTTAATATGCGACAGAGAAGATGGCTTGAGTTGTTAAAAGACCACGACCTCATTATCAATTATTATCTGGGAAAAGCCAACAAAGTAGTCGATGCGCTGAGTTAAAAGAGCACAGAGACCATGGCAGCTATGTTAGCAAAACAAATGGAAAATTGAGTTTGGAGGTAGTAGAATCCACTCAAATTGTACTAGTAGCTCTAGTTGCTCAACCAACACTAGTAGCAAGGATTAAAGAAGCTCAAGAAAGAGACGAAGAATTGGTGAAACTCAGGAAAAAGGTCAGGAACGAAGAGTCACTTGACTTTCATTTACACGAAAATGGCAGTTTATGGATGAGAAATCGATTGGTCGTGCCTAAAGAAGAAGAGTTGAAGAGTAAGATTGTGGCGGAGGCTTATTCTTCTAAGCTTTCGATTCATCCCGGGAACACTAAGATGTATCAGGATTTAAAACAATTGTATTGGTGGAGCGGAATGAAGAGAGACATTACGGGATACGTGTCAAAATGCCTCGTGTGTTAACAAATAAAGGCCGAACATCAACGACACGCTGGTTTGCTAAAGCCGTTAGAGATACCGGAGTGGAAATGAAAACATGTGAACATGGACTTCGTAGTTGGACTTCCGAAGACAAGAAAGGGAAATAGTGCTATTTGGATAATTGTCGACCGACTGACCAAGTCAGCTCACTTTCTACCAATGACAACGATAGCTTCTATGGATACATTGGCAAGTCTCTACATGGATCGTATTGTTCGGTACCACGGAGTTCCAGTGAGTATCGTGTTCGATCGGGATCCTCGGTTCACGTCATACTTTTGGAAAAGCTTCTAACAGGCAATGGGTACAAGATTGAGCCTTAGTATCGTGTATCATCCTCAAACTGACGAGCAGTCAGAATGCACCATACAGACCTTAGAGGATATGCTTCGAGCATGCATTATGGACTTTGGAGGTAGTTAGGAAGATTCTTTGATGTTAATTGAGTTCTTCTACAACAATACCTATCACAGTAGTATTGGGATGCCGCCATTTGAGGCGTTGTACGGACGTAAGTGTCGATCACTATAGTACTGAGATAAAGTTGGCAAGAGGACCATCACTGGACCCGAGCTTCTGCAAGCCACCCTGGAGAAACTAGCATTAGTAAGGGACCGAATGAAAACAGCTCAAGACCAGCAACGAAACTGGGCAAATTTGAAGAGACAACCTTTGGAGTTTCAACTAGGGAGAAAAAATGTACCTCAAGATTTCTCCAACTAAAACTGTGATGCGGTTTGGCAAAAGTGAAAAATTGAGTGCAAGATACGTGGGATCGTTTAAGATCTTAGAACGAAGTTAGAGATTTGGCGTATCGAGTAGCTCTATCACTGGCCCTATCCAAGATTCACAATATCTTTCACGTTTCCCAACTTAGAAAGTACATATTCCGATCCTAGTCACGTGCTTGAGTACGAGCTACTTGCCGATTCAGGAGGATTTGACTTATGGAGAGAAACCTCTTCGAATTGTGGACTACAAAGATCAAGTTCTAAGAAGGAAAACCATACCGTATGTCAAAAGTCAATGGGCTAATCATATTGTTCGTGAAGGTATTTGGGAGCTCGAGGAGGAAATGAGACAAACATCCGACGCTATTCGAATCGCATGATACGTAAGTTTCAAGGCCGAAACTTTTTATTAGAAGGGGAGAATGTAATAATAGGGCCCTTCATGGGCATATATATAATTCTAATCCTTTGGGCCAGTTGGTAGTTTAGAAAACTTTGAAAGACTTGGATGCAATTTTATCAAATTGATTTTTCCCAAAAAGACTAGGGCTTCTCTTTTTCTCTTTTCATTGTTTTCCTCTTCCTTGTGAGCTCTCTCTCTCTTTCCTCTTTTTAAATCTCTTCCCACTTTGTTTGAAGAAAGTAGTGGAGAGTTTCATTTTCAAAGGGAAGCAAATAGTGATTTGATTGAAACTTCCTCTCAAGGTAAACTTCTTTTTGAACTCATTTCTCTTCTTTCTTTGGTCCTTCCAAGTTTGGGTAGAAGAAGAATAGATTGAGCAATCTTTGGGTCCTTATGCTTATAGGAGATTATACCTTTGATTGTGGGTGTGTGTGTGTGTGGGGGGGAGGGCTATAGTGTGTGGGATGTGATGGATGTTGGATGAAGAATCTTGTGGGTTGATGTATGAATTGTGATCCATGTTGTATATTGTGTTAACATAGTGTTTCCTTGTCATACTATGCGATTTTGAAGTTGTGTTAGTGTTTGAATCGTGTGGGATTGAGTTGAAAAGTCTTGGGTTTGATTTTCAGTGTTGCAGGGATTGTAGAGTTCATGCCAGTGCTCATCCACAGTGCCATCCGCGTCGCGGATGAAGCCGCAGCTCGTTAGGGTTGCCCCTCTGGGGTCATCCGCAGTGCCAGTCGCGTCGTGGATGACACCACAGATGGGACCCCTTGTGGCTCTAACCCTAGCCACGGTATCAGCCACTTCACGGCTGGTACTGCAGCGTGAGCTGCGCCGCGGCTGACGTTGCGGGTCAAGACAGTTTTTACCCCTTTTTCTCGTTTTACGTGTTAAGTTAGATTTAAGCCTCCATTATGATTTCTTGATAGAATTAGTACATGATACAAGTCTTATTTGTGCATTATAGGTGACAAAGGCGTCTATCCCTATTCCGATTATTTGAATTAGTCTTCGTTTGAGGTAAGTAGTATTTGATTCTCTTTGCTTTTGAAATGCACTTTGACTAATGATAAAGCTTTGAATGATATTTTCTATATAAATAGGGCTTACAGTTTGGCTTATGTTGGTTTTGCTATGAAATGAGTATATATGGTCTAATAATTATTTGAATGAGTATGTGATTGAGCTCTTGTATGTGAAATAGATTTGTGACGGGACTACTTCCTTAATTTGGTGTTTGTAGTAAAATATTTGGACCGTACTAATCGGGTGATAGTTAGTCTTGAACCGGAGCAACCGGGTAGTAGTTGATTTTGGACCATGTTAACCGAGGTATAGTTAACAACTGGAATTCCAAGGTCATGTGTCCACTAACAACTTGAACTCTCTCTTCCTTTGAATCGCATTATGTTATGTTTGAGATTGTATACTTTATAAATTGACCACATGATTATGAAGTGACGATGACTTTGATTTTGATTTGGAAATTACCTATGTATGAATAACAAGCTAAAGCCCCAAAAAGAACTTTTGCTACTTACTGGATGATTTTATCACTCACCCTTATTGTTTAACCTTGAAGGTGAGGATTTTGTTGAAGGTGAATGGGATGACTTTTGGGTCTCATAGAATTAGTTAATATAGACATGAATGAGTTTATTTTTGAAAGTATTGATGTATAGCCATACTTTTGGTATAGATTAGGTTATATATGTTTTCTCAACTATTTTTGTTAGTGGAGAAAAGAAATATAATGGATAGTGTATATTGTGGTTGTGAATGAAATGAATATCTTTTAGTATCTCTAGTATTCTTTGAGTTTTATTTGTGTTAGATGATATTTCATTTTGTTTTAGCCTTGTGTCCTAGTTTAACTTAGGGCATGGCGAATGTCACGTCTCGGGTACGGGGCGTGACAAAAGAGCGTGTTCACTATTCAAGCGGTTATACAGTTTTCGAGTTGGTTTTATAAGGTGATACATTGAAAAATGTAAATGTAGGCTATGTTTGAGTGATTGTTTTTTAGGTAGCTTTATAAATGCATTGAAAAATACGTTTAAATTTTTTCAAAAGAAAAAGGCAAAATTGTTAAGAATTTTCTGTTTTGTATTATTTATGAGTCCTTTTGTTTCATTACTTTCGAAGGAAAAAAGAGCTAATACGATTTAAATTCTTAAGCTCTTGACCTTCAAATCATCAACTGTTGACATCTTGTCCTGCGGAGCAAACATCCAAATCGCAAGGCTATTAGCCTACCAACCTAATGGAGACCGATGATAACTAATCTCACAATTGAATCAAATCAAATCAAGCTTTACAATTGTTAGGCTTGATTTAAAATTTTAAATAAATTCTAACTCGAACACAATTTGATATTATATTCAGTATGCTTGAGAATAATACGAAAACTAAATTTTTATTTTTAATATTATTTAGTAATATTCGAGCATTATTGAGCTAAATATTTATAAGTTAGATCTCAATTCGATAACTTAATTAAATTTTAATTACTGTTCAAACACAATTTAAGCTCATCACAATTTGAGTTTAAATCATAATATTGACAAATTGAGTACGAGTCTGAAGTATTTGTTGAGGCACGGTTCATTTAAAGCCTAGACAACCAACCAATTGAATATAATCTTTCAATTGTATATGATGGTCAATTTCCCCTTTTAAATTTTTTGGGTACATTTAAGAAGTAAAGGTTGAGGGCTGGTTTTTAACTATGCAAAACCTCAAATAGACAGAGGGATATTGTTGTGGTAAGGTTCATAACCACACTTTATTGTCATTGAATAATAAATTTTACGATTTGCTTAATAATAATAATAATAATAATTAAAAAAGTTTACTGTTTGCTTCACGAAATTTATCCCTAAAACTTAGCGATTGCTTTTATAACTATCGTCATCACAATATTGTATAAGAGATATAAATAAAGGTAAATGTATCCTACTTTTAAAAATGATATTTAGTCATCTGTAGAATATCATTTCCAATACGAAATTTCACCGTAGGCATGTAGCACACGATTTGACATCCATATATAAAATAATGTTCCCAAAACAAATTCTTTTTAATAACCATCACATGCGCCTCTCTATTCTTCTCCTTCTATTGACTATCCAAACCAGGAATGGCGATGGAGGAGGGCGGAGCATGGGGATACGATTCATCGTGTTTCAATAAATAATAAAATAAATTTAGTAAATTCGATAATTTCGTCTAAAAAATATCGATTTATTTCAATTTCGACTTCAAAATTATCAAAATTGATTTTATAATCAAATTCGGTATTTATCAAATTACAGAATTAAATTGTTGGATTGAATAAAAGTTTGGCCCAACAACCATATTCCAAATTAGACCCAATAATTATTATTCAATTAAATAATTTACCAATCAATTATCATTAATTAACAAATGATCCTTGACGAATAAGATCAAGAAATAAAATTTATGAGTACAAATTTTAAGTAGTTAATATGTTCTATCAATACAAATATTTCTTTATACGTTAACTAGTTGCATTTGATAATTAATAATATTGTTAATATTTTATGTTTGTACTTAGATACAAGTACAAGTTTTTATTAGTATACAAATATTTTTAAAAAGTACACATACACGCATATATGTCATCTTATTTTAAACTTTTAAGTATAAGTTTAAAAGTTATGTATAAAATTATGAATAATAACTCATAGTGATTACAATATTTTTATAATATTATACATAACTATTAAACTTATACTTCAAAGTTTAAAATAAGTTGAACGTCTGTGTGTATATTTGATTACGTAAACTAGATCTCTTTAATTGTATTTATAAGCTCTAGTTGCACTAGATCTTTTAATTATAAGATTTATGCTTAGTCATATTTAGCTATATAATATAAATATAAATTTAATCGTATACCTGTAAGAATGTATGCTAGAAAATAAAAATTTATCGACAATATGGACTTGGAAATCCCTCTTTTTGAATATCTATTGAATTCGAGTTTTTTAATTTTCGTACATACCAAAACTTTGGCGAATTTACTAAAAAATTAATCTCAAATTTTTGAAATCAATTTGATAAATAATTTTTGCCAGATCCAACCTTAGGTGGCATTTGAAAAAACTGAAATCTAAATGCTGAAATATGAATTATGAATTACTTAAGTTGCTGAATATTAAATATCAAAAAATTTACGAGTTTACGTTTGAATCTGAATACTGAATTTAGTATGTTTGTTTGATGACAATATGCAATTGAATGCTAAATATTGTAAATTTTATAATTTTATCCATCTAAATTTAATATGTCAGTTTGATAACAATTGAAACTGAATACTTAATTTTAGGAATTTTGCAATTTATCCTAGTGTCAATTTATTTCATATAATTTTATTATTTTGTTTTTGACTATAAAAGACATATAATTTAAGTTCATAAATGATAACAAAATAACTAAAAAATATTTAAAAAACAACAAACAAAAAAAGTGATAATATCTCATAAAAATTTATTAGGAAAACAATAAGAGCTATATATGTAGATGTATAATTCTTATCAATAACCAAAATATTGATTTGTAATTGTTCAAGTAAGTTGAGCATAAAATTAGCTTGTTGTGCTCCTCCTCCAAATTTCACATTTGTTGTGTTATCTTTAGGTTGTTGTGAATTTTCTGCTATAACGTTTTTTTGTTCAAAATCTTCAATCCAAGTATCTATGACACCCATTATTCAAAGATAATTATGTATAGCCATACATGCGATTACAATATCTAGTTGAGCTGAAAATGGATATGTACCATCATTTTAAGGATAGAAAAACAAGCTTTCAATACTCCATAGGCACACTCCATTACATCCTTAAAATTTTCATGTGCTTAATTAAATCACTCTTCCTTCGTTATGGATGATCTCCACCTAGAAAATCAAATAATAACATATATTGTGGTAAGGAGTCATGAATCTACGTGTATAAGGATAGGATGCATCACATAAATAATATTTATATGCAATAATGCATGTTATATAGTAAGACACTATGTTAAGTAATTCAAATTTTCTTATAAATTATTCGCCTAGTGAGGGAAATGGAAAATGATTTGTTGGGTCTTTGATAACTTCTAGAATCATGTGCTATTCATTCCCAACCAACTCATACAAATGTGAAATTCATGTTAAAATCACAAATTGTAAGTACATTTTGGAAACATTTTTCTTGTCCTCTTCCATGATAAAGGATTTGATGCTAAAGTGGTACAACAACATGTACAAGAATGTCATCAAGTACTCCAATTGCACCTTTACAAAAGATAATAAACTATTATAAAGCTATATATAACACCTAATTGTGAATTTTTGTTTAATTATAATTGTATCATATTTCTTATATAATATTAGTTGAAATGCTTGTCATAGTCGGCGATGTTGTTGATTTTGAAACGTATTTGAATTACAATTTGAAATAATCATCTCTTTTGCAAAGTTCATCATTGCATGTAATACCTCATAAAAGTATGTATGTACTGCATGAGTTGAATATTAAAATCTCCTCTTGACTACAAGATTCGTATGATGTTGACTCATACTCGCAAGAAATATGGCTATTTTATTTTCAACAGAAATATAACGACTATTTTTTAACTATCCTCTATTTCAAAAGTAAGTACATAATTTTAAAAACACTCCCTTTTTCATACGCAACATGCTAGATTTCCACAAATAACTTCCTTAACATATTTAAAACCACTATCATCAATCGGTGTCCGGCATTCTTCAAATGTGTTGTTTCTTCAATCATTTTATAATGAGTATTACTAACATGATCTTCAATATTTTCTTTTATTCCTCAGCCAACATCTGTAAATATCATAATAAAACTTATTTTTACAAAATAAATGTGATAAAATTTGAATGTGTAACAAACAAATTAAAATAACATTCTTAAAAAAAGATCCAACAAATTTAACACAAATTTTGATGATAAAATTTGTAATATCCAACAACTAAATTATAAGACACAAATTATTATCTAGAACAAAATTCTAACATTCAATAAATCTTAATCTAAGATAGACCTAATTTTTTTTTCCATTCATTGCTAATCAATTTTTTCTAACTTCTTTAGGTTTATCACTTATTCGAACCCATTGTTCTCTGTAAACCTTATTTCACAGAAAATACTAGTTGCAATATATAATAGGTCATTACATCTAGTTTTTCTATCTCATCTATATATTTGTTACATTCTTCAATACTTGGTCCATGTGATTGCTCCAATGTCTTAAGAGCTGCCATAAATTTGTTATCAAGGTTACCCAATTTTTCAGAACTATTTTTCTTTCAACGCTTATTTTCGTTTTTTTTCTTAGAGTTCAATGTATTTGATGAAATAGGTACATCCACATGTTCTTTTTCAAGGTTGATATGTGTTTGTATACAAATTTTAATGCCATCCTTAGGTAATTCTTGCTTAAATGGTTCCTATTTATTCTTAGGCACTTCTTGCTTAGATGATCCCCTTGCATCTTTCTTGTTGCTCTTATGTTGTCAAATAATACTTTCATATCATTTGGATATTCTAATGACTTGAATCAAAATTGTTTTACTTCTAGAAACTTATGTAATATGAAACATATTATTTAATTGTATTTATCCCTATTTATATGCTAAATCAATCTAAAAAAATGTAAAATATGTACCTTTATGTAATCATCCTATTATTAACGGCTTCAATTTATTGTTTTGGTTTGTGGATCATAGTGACTATTTCCCGTTAGTTCTATTAATCTTGTCCAAACTTGATATTTCCTTTTTAAGTAGTCCTATTCATTCTTTAATTGCTTTTGCATGAATTCACAATTTTTCTTCTCTTTCAGAACTATTCTAATTCCATCCCATGATTCTTTTTTCAAACTATCTCCACAAAAATGTCTATAGCATGAGCTTTATGTTCTATCTGTTTTCCAATTTTTACTTGTATATAAAGACGTAGCGGTTGAATTGAGTCGATTAGTAAATGATCTGAATGTAAATTGAAACTAAATATAATTTAACTTTAATTGAATATTATATATGATTTTTGTAAGGATGAGATCTAAAGGTAGTTGTAGAGCTAACTGGAAAGATTCAATTCTATTGAGACGTTATATAAACTTGTGTTTGAAAGAAGCTGCTACAAAATGTTTTTGATACGTGCGGGGTTGTGAACGACCAAGATTACTTAATGATTATGAGTGTAAAGGCCTTGAATGCTTCTTCAATGAAAAACAACGATCGTAGGGCTCTAATCTGGACCAATTTGAGCGGGTTCATTTGTCTAAATGATTACGCTTAAGATCTTGATCAAACACAAAAGAAATATTCTAAGCAGGTATTTGGGTCGCCACAAGTAAAGGCTTGATAAGATCAAGAATGGTTATAATCCAAGAACCAAGAAAGCACTCAGTCAAGAGTTCTCTCAAGAAGACACATATTTTTGTCAAAAAAACATAATATGTCATTAAATGAATAAAACAACCCTTAAATAGGCTTACAAGAATGGAAAGTAATGACTAGTAGAAATCCTATCATTTTTCTAATACTAGCTGTAACATATCACACCTAACAATAATATAGAAGTTACAACTCAAAAACTGAAAAAAATCATAATAAAAAACGAAATCTCGTAAGTTCACTTCCTATCCACACCGGCTATTCGTGAGCGGATAACAAGCGCAAATAGAAATAGATTGTTACTGCTTCATTCGCTAACTTTCTGTTCCTATCCGCGCTTGGATTCGAAATGCGAATAGCAACAAAATGTTGCTTCCCAACTTGAAAACCTTCTGTTCTTATCAACGAGGTCTATCCGTGCACGGATAGGACCAAAAGCTATACTCCAACTTTGCAACGTTATGTTTCAATCTGCGGCTTGTATCCACAACTTCCTAGGTACGGATTCATGGCACAGATTGCTCTAGATTCAATTCAGCCTCTTTGTTAACCCAAATCATAGTGATTATCTTGGGTGATTGCGATGAATCGGCCCTAACAGCTTTTTCCTCAAGTGTATCCATGACTAATGCATGCAAGGCTTCTTTCATCTTTCGTGTTCTTGATCTCATCCTGTGACCATTTAAGCCTTACAAAGGATCCTTCATGCTTGAACCCTCCTTGGATGCATCTTGGTCTCCATTATTCCTCCTTCCTAAAAAAAATTCACTCTTGTATCACCTGCATCATAAAGGAAAAGGTCAAAGACGTTGAAAATGGCTCTTATACTAGCATACTTATTGGGTAGGTCGATTTTATAAGCGTTGTCATCTATCCTCTCCAGCACTTGGAAAGGACCATCTCCACGTGGGTTAAGTTTAGACTTCCTCTTAGTCGGAAGTCTCTCTTTACGCATATGCACATAAACCTCATCACCGAGCTCAAAGAGAACTAGCACACGTCCCTTGTTTGCCAAACGTGTATAGTGCTCATTCTTCTTCTCAATATTCGCTCTTGCCTTAGCATGTAACTCTTTAACATACTCTGTCTTCTTTTTCCTATCCAAATTTGCACGTTCGTTAGTTGGTAAAAGCAAAACATCTAAAGGAGTTAGTGGGTTAAATCCATAACAATTTCAAAAGGTGAATATGCAGTAGTAGAATGAGTAGCACAATTGTAAGCAAATTCAATATGTGGCAAACAATTTTTTCAATTATTTAGATTCCTTTATATGATTGCATGCAACAAGGTAGTGAGTGTCATATTGACCACTTCAATTTAGTCATCAATCTGTGATGTATAACAATTGAAACAATAACTTTGTGCCTAACTTATGCCACAATGTGCGCAAAAGTGACTAAGAAATTTCATATTACGGTCACTCAAAATAATTTTAGGCATACCATGCAAATGCATAATTTTCCTAAAGAACAGGTCAACAACATGTGTAGCACCACTGGTTTTAGCACATGTAATAAAATGCGCCATTTTGCTAAATCTATCTACTACAACAAATATGTTGTCTTTACCACTAGATGACCCAGGTATAAAATTCATGAAAATATCTACCCAAGGATAAGCAAGAACAAATAGAGGAAAATACAGACCATAAGACTTAACCTTAAATTTTGCTTATCCACATGCAATGCACTTATCACAAATAAGTTGAACATTATGTTGCATAATTGGCCAATAAAAATGTTCTTTCAAAAAAAATAAAGTCTGAATACCAAAATGCCCCATTACACCTCCCTGGTGAGTCTTCCTAACAAGTAATTCATGAAAGGAACAATTAGACACACCCAATTTATCTCCTCTAAATAAATATCCATTTTGGCATGCCGCTTGTTTAGTTTCTTTTGAGACTTCAAAAACTTTAGGCTCTCATAGTCGGAGTGGATAACAAATTTCCTTGGCAGCAGGTAGTGTTACCAAGTCTGCAATGTTTTCACCAACGCGTAAAGCTCCTTGTCATAGGTTAGATAGTTCAAAGTTGCCCTACGCAATTTCTCACTAAAGTAAGCAATTAGTTTCGACTCTTACATAAGCACAGTCCCAATTCCAAGTCTGGATGCGATGTACTCTACCTCGAACACCCTATCAAAATTAGACAAACTCAACAGAGAAGCATTGATTAGCTTGTCTTTTAACAAATTAAAGGCTTCCTCATTCTTGCATTCTTATTTAAATTCAACATTTTTCTTTACAAGTTCATTAAGAGGTGTAGCTATTGTACTAAAATTACACACAAACCTCTTATAAAAACTCGTAAGACCATGAAATGATCTCACCTCATTAGCATTTGTTGGAGTTGGCTACTCATAAATTATCTTCATCTTGGAGTCTTCCACTTGTACACCTTAAGAACTCATTACAAAGTTAAGAAAAATCACAAACTCCATGCAAAACGTGCATTTAGCCAAGTTAGCAAATAGTTGATTTTCTCGAAGTTAAGTAAGAATCTCATGCAAATGATGCACATGCTCTTCCAATGACTTACTAGAAACAAGGACGTTATCAAAGTATACTACTATGAGCCTACCAATGAAAGGATGAAAAACATGATTCACAAGATACATGAATGTACTAGGAGCATTAATCAACCCGAAAGGCATAATTAACCGCTCATACAAACCGTACTTTGTCTTAAATACAATTTTTGACTCATCCCCCTCTTTCATTCTTATCTGGTAATAGCTACTCTTAAGGTCAGTTTTAGAAAATAGTATACGCATCCAATTCATCTAATATGTCATCTAGCCCAAGAATAGGATGACGATACTTTACCATAATCTTGTTAATAGCTCTATAGTCCATGTACATCCTCCACATACCAACCCTTTTTTGGAACCGATATCACCGGTACGGAGCATAAACTAAGATTTTTATGAACAAATCCCTTCTCAACAAACTCATCCACTTGGCGTCAAATTTTCTTGGTCTCCTCTTGGTTAGCTCGGTAGGCGGGATGGTTAGTAATGCTTGCACCAAGTAGGAAGTCGATCCAGTGCTCAATTCTCCTCAAAAGTGGTAATCTTTGTGGTATTTCTTCGAGAAATAAATCATCAAATTTCTGCAATAAAGAAACAACAACACTAGGAAGAGAAGAGTCATTATTATTAATAGAAAGGAAGACATCTTTATACAAGACAATCAATACATATTGCTTTACCAACAATACCTCTTCCACCTCACTCCTATTGGCATAAGTACTTACCCTTTTCATTTCCTTCCCTTCACTTCCCTTCTTCTCTTTCTTTCCTTTGGCCTTAATATCTTTTTCCTTGGTCACTTTACCTTAGCCATCTCCTATTTGAGTGCTCGCGACCTTAAAGTCTTTTGCAAACCTTACTTGGTCAGCATAAGTTTCAATTGGTTACAATAGACTAAGAGATTGCTTTGCCTTTCCACTCAAACAAGTACTTGTTGAGTTACCCATTATGATGCACACGTCTGTCAAACTACCACGGGTGTCCCAATAGTAGGTGGCACACTTGCATGGGCACAATGTCGCACCACTCTTCGTCGTTATATTGACCAATGGAGAAAGGCACAAGCACTCGTTTGGTCACTTTCATGTTCTCAGTGTCAACAAGCCAGTGTAACTTGTAAGGCCTTGGATGCCTCATATTCTATAGTCCAAGTTTGTCCACAAAGAAAGTAGAAGCTATATTAGTACAACTTCCACTATCAATTATTAAATTACATGCATTGTCCTTAACAGTGCGACGAGTATGGAAAAGATTATCCCTTTGATTTTGATCATCATCTCCTCCTGGTTGAACACTCAATGAATGCCTAGTGGCTAGTGCTTCTCCATGATCAGCTCTATACTCTCCATTAGAGTCACCAACTCCCTCCAAGAGTGACATCTCTTTATCATCACTAGAAGTGACATTTGCCACTTTTCCATCATCCATCACTATTATAGCTCGCTTATTTGGACAATTTGCAGCTATATGTCTAGATCCCTGACATCGAAAACACCTAAACTCCCTTGTACGTTGGGAGCCTTCAACCTTAGGTTCTTGTTAAGGCTTAGAAGTGATAGCCACTTGTTTCCCTCTCATGGCTTCTTTAGGTTGGAAGGCTAAATGAGTTTCTTTCATTTTTAGAGGCTTTGCACATTCCATGGTGCTATAGTGTTAGAGCTAGTGTAGCTCCTTGCCTTATTTGATTTGAACTGGCGTTCTACTCTGATGGCCATGTTTCAATCTCTTATATCCAGGTAGTGGTGTAGTTCCACCTATTCACTGATTTCTGGATTGGGACCTCCCATCAAATGAGCCATAAGAGCTTCTCCATCCTCCTCTAAGTTGGCACGGATCATGAGCATTTCCATTTTCTTGTAGTACTCATCAGCTATCATAGATCCTTACCTCAAGGTTTGGAGCTTCTTATATAGGACATTTCGGGTATAATAGTTCGGCACGAACCTTCTTTGCATGATGGACTTTATCTCTCTCCAAGTTCGCACAGGCTCCTCCCCATACCTTCGTTGGTTCCTAACTAATTGATCCTACCAGATGCTAGCATAGTCGCTGAACTCCATAGCTGTGAGTTGTACTTTCTTCTCCTTCTAGTAATTGTGGCATTTAAAGATGTGCTTTACCTTACGTTCCAAGTCTAGATATTCCTCTGGATCAAGTATACCTTGGAAAGATAGGATCTTCATCTTAATGCTTCCCATATTGTTGTCTTGGGTGTTTGGTACACTTTTCTCTCTTCGAGTAATCACATCCTCAAACTCTGATATTTCACCTTCTTCTTCCTCAAACATAGGATTCTTAACAACCTTTGATTGTGTAGGTCTTTCTATACTATCAATACGGGCATGAATCCTTTCCATGGCATTGTTCAGAGCTTTTGTTCATCTCCTTCATCAACTACTCATACATGTATTCATGTCAAATGGTGGTGGAGTATGAGAGTCAGTCATCTCCTTCTTTAGACATATTTGCAAATGAAAGGTCAATAGCATAAGAAACAATTGAGAGAAGTAGCCTTACTCACTCTCTTAGTGTATACACTCGGAACCCTCGTATATCACTCAAATTATATGGTTTTTTCCTGAAGCTGTGCTCACCTCATAGCCTTTTACCACTCTAAGTACTTTCTTATTGGCCCTTTGATGAATATCCACTCAATCACACTTACCAAGTGCTAATGGATACCCAAATGCAAAAATAATGGTGGCAGTAAAACAAAACAGGACACTTAAAATAGAGTTTGACCAAGAAGAATTCAAAGAAGTAATACAAATAGAATTTGATTCAAGGAATCACAATTTAGAGACCTTAATGTGTGGTTCTCTTGGTAGAGATCTTGCTTTCCAATAGTTTCCTTAGTAGAAATAATGAATAAATACTTTTTGTGCAAGAGCAATCACCCTACAACAGGTTCTGTGTTTCTTTTCAAATCATGCTCAAAAAGCCCAACAATTGGAAAAGGAATCCACACTTTTTCCTTTCTTTTCTTTTCATATGCACGACTTTTTGCAATAAAGGTGCACGATTTTTCTCCTTTCTATTTTTTTTATCAGAAACATAACACAATTCGCCAAGAAATTTGTTTCAAGGCTCAAGATTCAATTTTTTTTAACAATTCTTAACACAAGAGAAACCAAGAAAACAATTGAAAATATTCAAGATAACAGTTAAACCACACACAAAGACCTAGAGTTCTTGGTTTAAATCAACTAAGAATGACTGTAACATTAAAATCCTGATTGACTCAGAGCGAGAAACAAAACAAGAAAGCACAAACGATCGGCATGAATCAAAAGAACAAAACACAAAGCCCTAGAATAAATTTCTGTAAAAAAATTGCAGAAAAGCTAATGAATCGACAAAAAGTTAGAATCTTTGACAAAGAACAAACAAGAAATCACGCAAGTTGTCGTCTAGGCACGAAACACTTGACAAACAATGATTAAAACAACAAGAATAGAGTGATATATCTAATGTTTCAAAGGAAAAATATGGATTGAATAACCTAGAATACCAAGAAGATGGCTCTAATACCATTTAATGCACGAAGGGCTGTAAACGGCCAAGATCGCTTGATGATTCAAAATGTGAAGGCCTTGAATGCTTCTCCAATGAAGAACAATGATTCTCGGACTTTAATCTAGACCAATTTGAGTGAGTTTAGTTGTCTTAATTATTACACTAAAGATCTTGATCAAATATTAAAAAAATATTATAAGCAGGTATTTCGATCGCCACAAGCAAAGATTTGTATGACCAAGAACAATTATAATCCAAGAACCAAGAAAGCACTTAGTCAGGAGTTCCCTAAAGAAAACACATGTTTTTGTCAAAAAATCATAATCTGTCATTAAATGAATGAAAACAATCCTTAAATAGGCATACGTCATATAACTACAAGAATGGAAAGTAATAACAAGTAGAAATCCTATCCTATCCCTAACAGTAGTTGTAACTTATCACATCTAACAATAATATAGAAGTTATAGCTCGTAAGTTCGGGTCCCAACTGCGCTAGCTATCCACAAGCAGATAATAGGTGTAGATAGAAATGGATTGTTATTGCTTCATTCGCTAACTTTCTGTCCTATCTGTGCTGGGTATCTGTGTGCAGATTCAAAGCACGAATAGTAATAGAATGCTACTTCCCAACTCTAAAATCTTTTGTTGCTATCCACCAGGTCTATCTACGCACGGATATGAGGCACAGATAGGACTAGAAGCCACACTCCAACTTTGCAAGTTCTGCTAGGCATGGATTGATGACGCGGATTGCTCTAGATTCAAGTCAGCCTCTTCTCTAGCCCAAATCACAGTATTTATCCTTAGTGAGTGCGACGAATCGGTTCTAATAGCTTCTTCCTCAAGTGTATCCATGACTAATTCATATAAAGCTTCCTTCATCTTCCGTGTTCTTGATCTCGTCATGGGACCATCTCAGCTTTGCAAAGAATCCTTCATGCTTGAAACCTCCTTGGATGCACCTTGGTCTCCGTCAACTTTTGTAGAGGTAGTTTGAAAAAAGAATCATGGGATAAGATTAGAATATTTTTGAAAGAGAAGAAATTGTAGACACCAAATTTTAACACATCATTTATTTTTCTAACATTAGGGGGTATTTTTTTATTTTTGGGGTCAAATTCTAATTTTTTAGCAAAAAGGGCAAAGTCAACTATTTCGGGGGTCAAAACAGTAATTTTTAACACGTAAATATTTTTTTATTAGTTTTGGAGTTTTAAATGTATATTTTTGCATTTTTATATATGTTTCTAAAAATTTTGTGATTTTTCAAGTTCAACTGATATTTTTTTTATATTTTATCATAATAGGGGCAAAATAGTCATTTCGCCACGTGAACACCATTTTCGCCCATTTTTTATCATAAATTTATTTTTCAGGTTTTTGGACATGTTCTAAATTTTTCTAATTTTTTCAAAAAAATTTACTATTTTTTTTGTAAATACTACGTTTAGGGGTAAAATAGTCATTTCACACTCCGAAAACATTTTTTATCAATTTTTGAGTGTTAAATTCATTTTTTAAGATTTTAAACTTATTTTTAATTTTTGGTAATTTTTTGAAGCTAACTGATATTTTTTGTATATTTTGACAATACAGGGGCAAAATAGTCATTTCGCCTTTCGAGCATTTTTTGTCATTTTTGGGTCCTAAATTCATTTTTAGGTCTTTTAAACATGTTTTTAAGTTTTTCTAATTTTTTCAAGGTGAATTGCTATTAATAAATTTATTATTTACATTTTTCTTAATTTTTTTTCTATTTTGTGTTTTTAGGATAGAATATAGATTTTTAATTTTTTTGTAAGGGTAAAGTTTTAATTTTGGTTCTCAATGGCGTTTTGGTCTTTTACTCATTTTTTTGAAGATAAGTCTTTTATACACTATAAATAGCCCATTTTTAGGATAAAAAAAAGGTTTAGAGAATTTTTAGTTTTTAGTTTTATCTATTATACCAAGAACACCTACTAGGTTTTAGTACATTTTCAAGTCTACATCTAGAACACCTAGAACACACACTAGCACATCTTCAAGCTTACACCTAGAACACCTAAAACACACATTAGCACATCTTCGAGTCTACACCTAGAATACCAAGAACACACACTTTCTAAATCACACACACTACACACATTCACACTTTCTCTCACACACACAAACGCATATCAAATTCACAAATACACATTTGCTCCTCCCTCACACACTACACACACTACTTTCACTACTTCACACATTCACATGTTTACTTTCCAATCTCACACACCAAACACATACTCACAAATCAAAATATCTCACAGCCCAAAGTCAGTCACATACACACAATTGTTCACTCACACATCACACTATTATACACTACATTCCCAAATCACACACATACAACACACACAGCGCCACACACAAACACATCCACTGCCACACACACAATACACACGCAACTCATATGCTCATACAAATCACTGTGAATTTACACACACAATAAATTCACACACAACATCAATCATTTCTGCCATCATCCCAATCATAGCAAACCAACCAACCAAATTCCACTAACAAGCCCTCAGAAAAACTTCTAATCACCATAGCCTCAAAACCACGCCTACAAACAACCCCCATCAATTGCCCACAACCTGTAGAAATAGAGCAATCCCTCAAACATCCATCAGCACCACTATTTGCTCCCTAGACCTCACAACCTGTGAAACAGCCCCTAAACCCATAAACCAACCACACAAGCTACCACTCGAAAGCCTCCCTTCACTCTCAATCCTTCACAACTTGAATCACTACCATCAATTCTCACCTCAACCCCACCACCTGTAGACAAACAATGAAAGCCCAAAAAATTGCAAATTTCTTACCTCACCAGCAACTCCATCATCAGCCATTTTGCCATTTCAATCAGTCAACTAAACCATCAAAACTCCCAAGACCAATATCTCCGGATCACAATAGCTCTTCCCCACCATAAGTACAAATGCCATTCTCAGCCAACTAGCCCCTCTCAATCAAGAGCCAACACCAATAGCCATCTTCCAAGCCACTGAAGTCTTTGCCAATTTCACCACTAAATTGCACAAGCCACCATCACACACATCTCCCTTGTTGCGGAGAGAATTAGAGGGGCGATAGGAAAGAGTGAGAGAAAACCAAGAAACTAGAAATAGAAAGAGAGATAGAGAGAGAGATATATATATATATATATATATATATAGAAAAGATGGAGAGCTACGGAGAAGGAAGAAGAAAGAAGAAAACAAAGAAAAGAGAGGAAAAGAGAGAAGAGAGAAAGAGATAAAGGAGATATAGAGATAGAGGCGAGCGATCTAGGTTTGGGGAGTCTAATTCGGGTCAGAACCGATTGGGTGGGTGGAATGTTGTTTTAGTGTTTTGTCTTCTTTAATCTATTTCATTTTCCTATCTTATTATTTAATCAATTGTGTCTGATTTGGCTTTTGTCCAGTTTAATATAGTTTTTAATTGAGTTAACTTAGTTATTTATTTATTTATTTTTTAGTAATTGGCGTATTTTTAATTCAGCTTATCATTTTATTTTTTATTTTATCTTTTATCTATTTTTGTTTATGTTCATTTCATCTTCTCCTAGTTATTGGTTGTAAAAATATAAATTTATGTCTTTAGCCCCTAGGTCTTGGATATTGTCATTGTGCCCCATGAATTTACCATTTTCTACAATCAAGTCCTATAATTTGCAAATTTCCCCCACAATTCTTGAAATTACTATTTTACTCCTTCCCCAATCTTGCTTTATTTGTGCCTCTTTACACTTGTTTGAATTATGATTTGTCCCCTAGATTTGTTTAAATGTCTATTTGGTCCCGTTAGCTTGTTGAAATTTATTGCCTTGCCCCCAATTTATTTTAATTTGCATCGCACCCCTTAGACTTGTGAGAATTCCATTTTTACCCCTTTGATTGTTTAGAATTTCTAATTTACCCTTTAACCCCTTAGGTTTACATTTTTGCTTTTCAGCCCTAGGTTTAATAGAATTTGTATTTTTCATCAATTTGATTAGAGTTTTTTATTTTGTGATTCATTTCATTAAATTGTGGTACCTTTAATGCACTTGTTCATTTTCTTAGCACTACATATCGGGTCTTCACAAAGGTACCCCTATCGCTTGTTAACATCTCTTTATGTGCTTCAAGGTGCTCTTATGTGATTTTTATGCATTTCCTTTATGTGTTTCTTATTTCACGTACTTTTTGTGTATTTATTTGCTTTATGCTATTTAGTTTCAAATTTTACTATTTAGCGAAAATATAATAGATGGCTAGATTTTACTATTTTTGCAAGATTTTGTATTTAGATAGGCAATGTAATAGATATTTGATATTATTTTACAAATATTTGTGTACTTAGATAGCAAATGTAATAGATAGGTCGTTTTTACTTTTTCCCCTTTAAATTGCAGACTAAATCCCCGATGTAATAGTTAGAGCTTATGTGCTTTTGTATGCTTATGTGCTTATATGCTTTATTGCTTTCTTTAGGATTTTGCATCTAGATATTATGCTTACGTATTACGTACTCCCTCATACTTTCATGTGTCTTTATATGTTTATTTGCTTTCGATATTATGTTTATTATTTTGATTCATGCTTAATTATTCCGTCACCACACTAGTCCAACGCTAGTTGCGATTTTTCTTATTTCCTCGCTAATTCAACGCTAGTAGGGATTCCTAGGAAGGGCTAGCCCAACACTAGACCCTTAGGTCATTTTAGCAATAGTTTAATTCGCGTGCATTTTCTCTCATTTCACACACTTTCTCTTAGAATTTTTTATATTTACATAACTTTCGATATATATTTTATTATTATCATCTATTTTAGCGTTTAAAAGTGCATGAAATCTAGGTTGCATTTTACTTAAAAGCTAGGTCATTTTGTGTGCTTCGACCAAAATAGTCGTCTACTTACATGGGAAGCAGTGGATTGACAGGCCGTTCTCCTCTTCGTGAGTAGAAAAATATCGGTCACGAGTTATTAGTTCCCCGTACTCGTTATGTTGCATACCCACTTTTGTCGACCACTTATTTTCTATATAGTATTTTTGATTTTCTTTTTGACATTTCATTTTTTGCATATACACTCGTGACTCCCTTGAGGTCTCAACTCGAGTTTCGCAATTAATGCGATAATTCCAATCAAGCTTCGAGGGAACATTTTGACCCTCTCGGTATTCACTTTAGACTTAGGATTTGTATTCATATAGATACATCTAAGCACAGTAGAATTTAGGGTTAATTTAGAAAAATTTGATTAAACCTAGCAATTAGCCTCGGCTAGGTTGAAAGGATGCCTTAAGCACAAGCCTTTGCCTTCCCTTTCTTTAAATGCGACTCCTGGACCTTCTTCTTTCATTTTTTTTGTAGACTGGAGTCAAAAAGGGATTTTTAAAATATTTTTCTAAAATTTTATTTTTGTTTTGTTTTGTTAAATGATTTTTCGAGTGATTTGGTATACACTAACTCAATATCAAGTGGTGACTCTATTTTTTTTAAAATAAAACTCTTTTTCAAAAATTTGTTAGCCAAAACTGTCGCACTTTAGTTCCAGCCTTATTTTATTTATCATTTTTTTTAATAACACTTTTTCACTAAAAATTCAATTTTTTCTCACACACATGCATTTTTTTCTGAAAACCTATCTTTTCCAAAAGGGTCACCGGACTAGACCACCTTTTTGGGACCGACAGTCATGGACCGACCCATTCTTTCGATTTTTTGGGACACGACAAAAATATTGTGATTTCACGTAAAAGCAATTGAAGAATGAATGGAACTATTTAAAAAGAAAATATCAAGTTTGGACAAGATTAATAGGAATAACATGAAATAGTTACTATAATCTATAAACCAACACAATAAATTGGAGCCTTGAACAATAGTCTAATTACATAAAGGCACATAAATTTTTTTTTTAAGATTGATTTAGCATATAAATGGGGATAAATATAATTAAATATTATGTTTCATATTTCGAAAGTATCCTGAAGCAAAACAATTTTGATTCAAGTCATTAAAATATCTAGATAATATGAAAGCATTATTTGACGGCAATGGAGCAACAAAAAAAGATGCA
This sequence comes from Mitragyna speciosa, assembly GCA_024721245.1. Taxonomy (NCBI): domain Eukaryota; kingdom Viridiplantae; phylum Streptophyta; class Magnoliopsida; order Gentianales; family Rubiaceae; genus Mitragyna; species Mitragyna speciosa. The sequence goes on from CM045568.1 coordinate 5,074,307, forward strand.
TAGGGACCATCTAAGCAAGAAGTACCTAAGAATACATGGAAAGCATTCAAGCAAGGATTACCTAATGATAGCAATGAAACTTGCACACAAAAACATGTCAAACTTGTAAAAGGACATGTGGTGTATCTACTTCATCAACTACATTGAAGTTTGAGTAGAACAATGAAAATAAACCACGAAAGAAAAATAGTTTGAAAAATTGGGCAACCTTGATAACCAATTGATGGTAATTCTTAAGACATTGGAGCAATCAGATGGACTAGGTATTGAAGAATGTAACAAACATCTAGATGAGATGGAAACACTAGATGTGACAGCCCCACCTTACCCAGAGGCGCACCAAAGGGCTTAGCGGACTGCCTGCCTGACTCTCGTCAGGACTCAAATCACGCACTCACTCAAACATCCGAGCGTACTTAACCAAAATAAAATACATTCATTTAATTCATTTGAAAGTACAAGTATCACAAGAAGTTTACATCTCAAAATATACATAGTATTTACAATAAAAGCCTACACAGTTAGACTATCAAAATACATGAACAAAACATTTACTATATCCAAAAGCAGCTTTTCCAGCTTTAGTATTTTGGGAAAACCTGGTTAAAGAAAACAAATAAACGAGATGAGCTATAATAGCTCAGTGAGTGCCCAAGTCATGCAACCGTACCAAGAATTCATTATTATATGGAACAAGATAATTGACAAGGTAAATAGACAGGTTATAAACAATTTAATTAACAAGTAGTCAATGGTGGATACAAGGCTCAACTACGGGAGCAAGCTCAACCGCAGGAGAAGCAAGTACTGTTCATGTAACCATGATGTTAGGACCGAGATAATAGCTCAGGTCTTTATTAAAGGACATGCCAGTATTATCACGCAAGCCCTAACCACCGTTCACCTTATAACCTCCGTACAGGCTACCACATCCAGGGAGTAATCTCAACCTTGGAGGGCCAACACGCAAGAAAGTTCAATCCGGAGTTGGCCTATTTGAGGATTCACAACTCAAAAGGGAAAGAACAACACGCCCTAAAACACCCAGCACCTTATATCCTCCCAAACCTGTCTGGGTTGACTATCCGTGAAGTAACGGTAAAATTAGTCACGGAAGTCTCATACACAAGTAACACATTGGATAGTGAAAGCATGTAACACATTGCGGAATAGATGCGATAAAGTACACATCTTTCTCAAGTAACACATTTCATTAGATAATCATGTCAAGTATAACATATCATTTCATGCATTGAAATAATAACGTCAAGTATTACATGGCATTTCATGCATCATGCACACATAAGAACACTCACCTTAAGTGCTTAAGAAAATATTTCGTAATACGGTCGGGTTTCACTTCCGGAGCCTGAAATTCAAAAGAAAATAGTCATATAAAAACCGGATAAAAATCTAAGTAATTCAATAAGAAAATTTGAGAAATACCTCAAGTTTTTCTAGGGTTTAATTTCTAGGGTTTTGGAGTTTAGGTTTTTACCCTAGGGTTTAGGGTTTTCGAAGTTAGGGTTTTTCTAACTTTTAGGGTTTTGATCGGAAAGGTTCAATTCACTAATAATCTACGAAAATTTCTGCATGTTCTAATCACTAAATTACAGCTTATAAAGCTTTAAATCATAGCCTAATCACTTTATTTCTTAGGTTTTACCGAAATTTCAGTAGCACTTCTCCTATAATCGAACTAACCCAAAATTTTTAACCTGCAAGAAAAACATCCAAACAACCCAATCTCAAGTAGTTCTACCAATTTCACATCAAACTCACTTCAATTTCACCCAAATTCATCACAAAAACACCTAAACTACTCCAAGTTTCTTCAACTAAATCATCCTTAATTCATGCCATTTCAAGTTTAAATCACTATCTACAAGCATACAAGTCCATAAACCTTATATTCATGGAATAAAACTTCATATTTCATGGCTAAAATAAATCATACTTAACAATAAAGACATGGCTTAGAAGCTAGAAAACTATGATCTTTTACTTGAAATAAAAAGAGAAGTTCTTGGGAAATACCTTTAATAAGGCAAGATTGTTGCTTAGGAGGAAGATTAACTCAATTTCTATGGATGAAAAGTGATCAAATAGAAGCAAAAGCTCCAAGAAAATGAAAGCAAATGGAGAGAAAAGAGAGAAGAGAGAAACCGGTTTTGAGAAGAAGAAAAGAGAGAAAAATGCCTAAGTAAAGAAGAAAAGAAATGGAAAAAAATTGGGAAAAGTTTGACCAATCAAAGCAAGATAAGAACAAAGTAGATCTTGACTTTCTTAACCATAAAGACCACACTTGGCCATGTTTAATTAGGAGGGATTTTGTCATTTATCCTATAATTAAATCTTGCAAGACATTCTAGGTACAATTCTTAAGGGAAAGGGTACAACATGCTAGTAAAATAGAAAAACATTCCTTATTATTTTTCCACTAATTTTGGCCCCTTTTTTTTTTTTTTCCTAATGGACATAATACAAAATAAATGGTTTTGGCATGAATTTCTAGGGTGTTACACTAGATGTGAACGACCCATTATATATTGCAATTATTTGTACCTTTTGTGAAAATAAGGCTTACAAAGAATAATGAGTCCAAATGAGTGACAAAGTTGAAGAAGTTAGAAAAAATTGGCTAGCAATGAATGGAAACAAAATATTTCTACTTTAGATTAGGATTTATTGAATGTTAGAATTTTTAGTTTGGATAATAATTTGTGTCTTATAATTTAGTCATTGGATATTACAAATTTTTTAATTGAAGTTTGTGTTAAATTTGTTGGATCTTTTTTTAACAACATTATTTTAATTTGTTTGTTACTCATTTAAATTTTATCACATTTATTTTGTAAAAATAAGTTTTACTATGTTATTGATAAATGTTGATTGAGGAACAAAATAAAATATTAAAGATTAAGTTAATAATACTTGTTATAAAGACAATGAAGAAACAACATATTGGAAGAAAGCTAGACACTGATTTGATGCTAAATGATTTTGAATATGGTAAGAAAATTATTCGTGAAAATCTAGCACACTCTATATAAATGTTGCGCATAGAAATGGGAGTGTTTTTTAAATTTATGGATTGTGTTTACATTTATGTACTCACTTTTGAAACAAAGGCGGGTTAAAAAATAGTCATTATTGAAGAAAAAATAACAATGTTTTTTGTGAGTTTGGGTCAACATCCTACGAATCGTGCGGTCAAGAGGTGATTTCAACATTCAACTCATACAGTACATACATACTTTTACGAGGTATTATTTTTAATGCTGAACTTTGCAAAGGAGATGATTATACCAAATTTTAACTCAAAAACGTTTCAAAATCAACATCTCAAACTACAACAAGCATTTCAGGTAATATTATACAATAAATACAATACGAATATAATTAAACAAACATTCGTAATTAGGTATTATATATAGCTTTATAATAGTTTATTATTTTTTGTCAGGGTGCAATTGAAGCACTTGATAGCGCTCTTGTATATGTTGTTAAACAACTTGAGCGTCAAATCCCTTATCAAGGAAGAAGACAAGGAAAATGTTTCCAAAATGTACTTGGAATTTGTGATTTTAACATGATTTTCACATTTGTATGGATTGGTTGGGAAGGAGTAGCACGTGATTCTAGGGTGCTATTAGAGACTAGTAGAGACCCAACAAGCAATTCTCCATTTTCCCTACCACGTGAATAATCTATGAGAAAATTTAAATTAATTAATTTAGTGTCTTACTATATAACATGCATTATTGCAGGTAAATATTATTTATGTGACGCAGCCTACCCTCATACACGTAGATTCATGACTCATTACCGCAATATACGTTACTAGTTATCTAATTTTTAAGGTGGGAATTGTCCAACAGCGAAGGAAGAGCGATTCAATCAAGCACATGCAAAATTAAGGAATGAAATTGAGCGTGCTTTTGGAGTATTGAAAGCTTCTTTTCCTATCCTCGAAATGATGGAACCATATCCTTTTCCAACTCAACGAGATATTGTAATTGCATACGTGACTATTCATAATTATCTTTGAAGAATAGGTATTATAGATACTTGGTTTCAAGATTTCAAAAATGAAGATCTTATAGTAGAAAATTCACAACAAGCTGAAGATAACATAACAAATATGAAATTTCAAGGGGGAGCTCGACAAGTTGATCAAGTTTTTATGCTCAATTTACGTGAACAAATTACAAATCAATATTTTAGTTATTGATAAGAAGTATACATCTAGGTACTAGCTCTTATTGTTTTGCAAATAAATTTTTATGAGATATTATCACTTTTTATGGTTCATTAATTTTTAAATATTTTTTAGTCATTTTTTTATTATCTATGAACTTAAATTATATGTCATTTATACTCAAATGTAACAAAATAATAAATTATAAAAATAAATAAAAATCAGGATAAATTGTAAAATTCATGAAATTAAATGTTCAGTTTCATATTGTTATCAAACTGACACACTAAACTTAGAGGGATAAAATTGTAAAATTTACAATATTTAGCATTCAATCGTACATTGTTATCAAACAAACATACTATATTTAGTATTCAAATTTAGACGTAAATTTATAAATTTTTCAGTTCTTGATATTCAACAAGTGATTCAAAATTCATATTTCTGTTTTATCAAATGACTCCGTAGTTAACATTTGAATCAATTTATTTTAAGTGATTAACTAGGTTATCAAACATCTGCTTAGTGCAATGAGTATCTTTACCTAGTTATGTATAGCTCAACCTGATAAAAAATTCACCCCCACTCCTATCTCATTCTGCCAACTTAATTCCCATTCTCGCTTTGTCCTTACCTTGCTTTTACTACGGCTTTCAATAGTGTCACAACAATCATTTCTTCTTTACCAGCTACATTAATCAAATGGTTAAATACATTTTTCTCCCTTGAAGTATGCTTAAATTACAGAATGAACCTTGTGATTTGATCAGATTACATATTTGCTATGTCAAAACCCAACTAACGAGTACATTGAAATGAAAAACCAAAATAAAATGCAAAAATTAAAAATATTGCTTAACAAAACAAAACATTTCAACCAAGGAAGAAAAAATAAATGGAGTAGCCTCATGGGCTTAACAAAACAAAACATTTCAACCAAGGAAGAAAAAATAAATGGAGTAGCCTCATGGGATTAATTGTACCAAAATAGTTTTTCATATGTTCTGGACAGAAGATTTTATATATATAAAAGAGAAAAATATCTGGAGAAAAGTTCTAAAACAAATTTTTCTTTTTATTTTTTACAAAAATATCTGAGGTACCCTCACTTTAACATAAATAGTAGCATATTTACTTATTGTATAGTTTCAAACTGCTATTAAATTGATAATTTTTTATTAGAATACAAAATGGAAATGAATTTTCACGTTCAATACATAGATTGGAAAAAGAATTTAAAACTATGCTTCCACATGCATGGTGGGGGACATCTTTTTCCAATCTGCGCCCCGACTTCCATTGCCCCGCCCATTTAATCCCCAATGGAGCAAGCACCTGTCATAGACGCCCATTGTTATTCCTACCCAGCTTACTTATAGAAAATTATTATATAGATCTGGTCCATGGTATCATCTGTGGATCTTGTGGCCTTAAATAAAGTCACATAAATATTCTTACATTATTTTTTTACGTTAGTATGCATCACTATTCTTATGTGGACTTTTTAGACCAAAAGATCTACAGGTGGAGTCATGAATTTGGTCCACCTAAGAAGCTCCCCTTACTTAATCTTCGGTACGTTCAACACTATCTTATTCTCTTCTCTCTCCTTCCATTCACTCAATATTTTTTTTTCCTGAATTTGGCCAAGTTATGTGAGAAGGGTGGCCGCAGCAATGACCGCTAGTGGTGGCTTTGGTATATCGAAGTGAGCTGTGTTTTTAAACTCGGACTGGACCGGCCGGTCGAACCGATCGAACCGGGAACCGGCCAAGTGTCCGGTCCAAGTTAGCATAAAAAACCGGTTTTAAAAAACTCGGTCAAACTCGGTCAAAAACCGGGTTTGACCGGGCAAAACCGGAAACCGCCCAGATTTTTTTTTTTTTTTTTTTACAAATCCAACCACATTAATGCTCCACACTTCATTAGATATGGGCTATTATACATATTTGTAGGCTTCCATATTCATTGTCTGAAGAAAATAGATTCCAACAATTATTTGTTTTTGAGTTTTGACAATGACATGAGCCCATTGACATACATCCAACAAATGAACATCAATGCTAAATCAATACATGATTTTTATTTGCTTGGCCCAGTTATCTGTCAAAAGGCAACCAACTTTTTTAACCAATTACAAAATATTAGTGGTGCCTCACTTCTATTTCTTTATACTAATTATATTAAAAAGTAAATAATTTAAGTCCATTATATTTATTGCTAATTTTTTCAATTCAATGCTTTTTGAACTATTAATAGCAAGATATTAAAATGGTTATTGAGGGTATTTTGGCTATAATTTTTTAGACTAACAACTAAAATTAAGAAAAAAATTAGTAAGTGTATATATGTGTTATATATATATATATATATATATATATAAAATATTTATGACGTCATCCGGTTCGACCCCGAATCGATCCCCGGTCGAACTCATTGACCCCTGACCCCTGAGCTCGGCCGGGTCGATACTCGGTCCGAGTATGAAAACATAGGAAGTGAGGAAAGCGCAGAAGAATAAGTGAAAAAATAATACAAAAAAACTATCGCTTTCTTGAGATTTATATATTACTGTACTAGGAGGATTGGGCCACAAGGCCCACGAGTTTAAACTTTTTATTGGGCTTTATTTTGGGCCTTGATCCAGAAAAAAAAATTCTAACTACGTTTAACAGTTTTCATGATGCATCAGAGAAAGATTAACGATATCACTGGGCCAATGACCGATGGTCATGTTTGTTGGTGCGGTATGTTGGTAATTTTTGAACTTCTATAAAAAAAACTCACGATATCTTCTTAAGTAAACCACGTATTAACACAAACAAAATTCCAATAATATAAAGGATCCAAAGACAATAAAAGATGCTACCCAACATTTGAAAGCGATAGTTAATCCACGGAGAATCCGTAAAAGGGCATAACAAGAAATACAGTAAAAGAAAATAACAAACAACACAGTAGCAATTTTGAATAACATAAAATGATAAAAGCAAAAAGGAGCACATGGACCCGGAACACCAAGCAGAGAAAATGAATGCATAAATAACAAATACGTAACTATAGCGTATGGAAGAGCAGAGAGAAATTGCACTAAAGATGACAGGGCACAGTAAACAAAAGACAGTCGAATTATTTTTTTTTTTTTTTGAAAAAATACGAACATAAACATCAAAATAATAGTGTCACAAGCTTATAATACAAACAAGGAGCAATGAAACCAAATTCTTGCAACTAAATTGAACAGAACCTCGAAGGCACATTTAAGCACCTAAACAAAACAAAGCTCCAAAATATGAATTTAACAACGAAAAAAACAGCTAAGCGACTATTTTTTTTTTCACAGGTCAGCAAAAGTGTGAATTGATATAGAAATTAAAGGCTAATAATTATCAGATGCATTTAAGAGAAACCAGAAAACAATTTACCTAATGCAAAGCAATAAAGAGCAAGTAGATGAAGATAGAAGCTTATAGCTCTTTTCTTTCAAGAAAACAGATTGAAAAGGGGAGAAGGGACAATAACTGTATGGAATGAGAAGAAACAGTCAAATCAGCCTCAAATTGAGTGCGTTAGGTTGGGAGAAAGGGAGTATATGCAAAGAAAGTACAAAGGAAGCAAATCAAACAGCGGGAATTGAAGACAAAAAAAGCAGTTTAAACTAGTTATAATCTTGTAGTTGCATCCAACGATCGGAATTGTTAATTACTTTTTAACAAAATGTCCGATAGAAAGAAGTACAGTAATTATGATTGTAGGCCTTAAGAGCTAGGGAAGGGCCCCAAAACAAAAGATGCTAGATACTCGGCAGCAGGCATCCTGCCAAACAAAGAAAGGTCCAAATCAGTCCAAAAAGCAAAAAATAAAAAAAAATTCAGTGGTTGACAAGTGGCATAATATGAGGGGAATGAATAGTGCTCAACTGGATTTTGGATTTTATATAGTAGGTAGATTATTGTACTATTATCGTAACCCAGCGCGAGGCACAACTTATATTTAATAAAATAACATAGTAGTTATAAAAATTAATAACATGATTATTTTTTGTTAAATCTTTATAATTTAGTATTTTGATTGGAATTTGTAATTTTTATTCAATTAGTTTTCAATCAAAAAGCTTTAAATTATAATTAGAACAAATAAAATTTATCTGAAATATTAAATGTCAAATCCAAAATCACATTTCTATAAAAGTAGGGCATTAATACCTTTCCATTTAGTTATATCTGGTATTTAAATAGAGATTGTTGATATTATGGAATAGCGATTCTGATTTGGTCTTTTTATCTTTGATAGAGATGTATATTTTAGTTAGAATTCTCAAAATTTTGAGCTATCACATGTACTTTCTCTTATTGACTCAGGATTGCCAAAATTATGTACTAATAATTTTGTTGTCCTTCATTTTATTTTTGGTAGAAAGATAAATTTTAGTTAGAATCTCCTAAATTAAGAAGTTAAAAAATTGTTGTATATAAATTCTAGTTAGGATCTCCTAATTAAGGAGTTAAAATATAGTTGCTTACTTTTTATTTGTCACAAAATTTAAACTTAATACAAGAGTGTGTCTGTGTGTTTATTAGGTGAAGAACTATTTCAATTTAGAAAAGTATGTTAATTGTATCAAATATGAAAATTAGTAATACGAATCATTTTAAGTTAATAAAATAATTCAAATACCTTTAAAAACTTAATAAGCTGTTGCGCTCTTTCTTTGTTTTTTTTTATCGAATTCGGTATAAGGCTTATAGAGAAATTGGGAAAAAAAGAAATCTAAACCAATTCCTCTTTGTTGAATACACGATCCATGTGCAAATGACTATACATAGTGAATATAGATAGATACAGATGGTTCTACGTTTCACCAAAACCATGAAACACAGTACACAGACACGTAGAATTTTTATCACTGTTCTTCGACCTTTTTCTTTACCAAAATCATTAAAACAACAAACAGACACGTGGAATTTTACTCAGCAGTGCGGCGAGACTACGTGGTGCATGTCGAACTTTCCACATGCTACGTGGCCTCGTGCTATTTCTACATTCAACCAACCGATCCCTCGGAACACTCCCAAGATCCCTGCCATGAGATTAACTTCCGCTAGTTTCATTCCCAACTCAATACAGAGATTTTCAAGATCCACGAGTTCGAAAAGAGTCTGAAACAAAAGAGAGAGGAATTCGAAAGAAACAGAAAAAATGATGAACGTTGTTGCTATAAGTCTGGTCTTAACCACACTTGTAACCGCCGGTGTATGGTCTCCAACCCCAGAAAAGGTTAACCACAAAGAAGAGGTTATAGTCAAGGAAGGCCACAGAACTGTGGTGGTTGAGTTTGAGAAAGATGATGGTAATACTAAAGTTTCAATCTCTCCTCACGAGGGCGATGTTCAAAAATCATCATTAAAAGTTGATGAATTGAAAGGGAAGGTGTCGGATACGGTGGAAAATGTTAAGGTAAAGTTGAAGGATGAGGAAGAAAGAATTGGCTATCATAAGGGAACTACTCCCCGAGAACTTGTCTGTGATGCTCTTGGAAAGTGTAAGCATAGATTAGCGAGTGCACTTGGGAAAACTAAGGAGGTTGTGTCTGAAAAAGCCCATGAAGCGGCTGAGAAAGTTCATGAGGTTGAGGAAGAAGCCATAGAGACTGTGACTGATGTTTTTGACAAAGTGAAAGATACCGTGACCCGAAAAGCCCATGAGGCTTCCGATAAGGCTCATGAATCAACGGAAAGGGTGAAGGATGCCGCGATTGACAAGGCACATGAAGCAAAAGAAAGGGTAAAGGACGCCGCAGCAGAGTTCTCCGGTAAGGCAAAAGAAGCAAAGGACAAGGTAAAAGATGCCGCTGCCGAGGTCTCCGATAAGGCGAAAGAAGCGGTGGCTGAAAAGGTGCATGGAGTTAAAGAAGGGGTGAAAGAAGCGATTGATACAACCAAGACTCTCAAAGGAGATGTAGAGAGAAATGCATCAAAGCAAATGGAGGCGACGAAAAGAAAGGCTTCAGAGAAGGCAAAAAAAGCCGAAGAAAAGGTTGGACGAGTTTCGGAAGAAGTGGAAGAAGGTGCGGAAAGGGTTAAGGAGAAGGGAAAGAAGGATTTGAAAGAAATTCTCCGGCGAGGACGAGGAGTTGTGTATGATGTCTTCGGATATGTTATATCACCGGAAAGTGTGGCTTCCGGAATGGGAATATTGCAGTTATTGGGGTTGGCAACGGCATATGGGATGAGTATTTGGGTGACATTTATGTCAAGTTATATTTTGGCTGGGGCATTGCCGAGGCTGCAGTTTGCAATCTTGCAGAGCAAAATATATCCAGTTTATTTCAGGGCTATGGCTTACAGTGTTGGGACGGTGTTACTGGGGCATTTGTTTAGTCAAAGAAAAAGATTGTCATCCGGGGCGATGGAGATGTTGCAAGGCTTCAACCTTCTAGCTTCACTTCTTATGCTTTTGTTCAATTTGAGGTACTTGGAGCCTCGTGCTACTAAGGTACGTTTTGGGTTTCTAATTCTTTTACTTTAATGGAATTGGATAATTTCTAATTTCAACTAATATCTGTCGTGTTAATTAAAAAAAAAAAACTAATATCTGTCGTGGAGTCATTAAATTCAACCAAGAATGATAAAATTTCGTAGTAGAGTGGTAATTTTTAAAATCATAGATTAATGCATGATTATTAACTTTTTGGTGTCGTCCGTTCTCCAAATTTAGAAACTAATTTTTAGGTAACGATAGACGGTTGAATATATGGATGTATGGTAACTTATGAATGTGGTTCTTTTCCTACTACTTGTATTCAGTGTGGCAGTGTATGTGAATTGAATACATGCTAAGAAGTTATCTTTTCCATCGATCTTTAACCTATCTAGTTGGATTTGGTGCTACATGGTTGAATGAGGTATGAAAGGTTACGATCTACAAATAAATTTTGAAGATCAAATGTTATTTTTGTCCGTCTGGTCTATAATATCTATGAACCAAAATGATCAGACAATTGAACTTAATATATGTTGAGCACCCCCAATCTATTTCTGAATTTCAAGAATTGTATTTGTTATGTGATGAACGGTGTTGTTTTGCGATGCCATTATACAGTACATCAATTAACATGAACTTTATCAAAGATAATTGTAGCTCTACTAATCGTCACTTGAACTAATCGCAGGTTATGTTTGAGAGAATGAAACTGGAGAAAGAAGAAGGCAGAGGGATAGAGAGCTCTACTGCAGAACCTACCGCCAGAGTGGTTGATTCGGTCGCTGAACCTTCGGCTGCAAAAGCACCAAGTAAAACAACGACAACAGCTCCATCCTCAACTCCTCAAGAAAGGCCACAAGACGCAGCTGCAAAGTCGGAAATCCTCAGGCTGACTGAGGCACTGAAGAAGTTGAATTCATATTCATCCTTCCTTAATGTCTTGACTTTAATGGCCCTCACTTGGCACCTTGTACATTTGGGGCAACGCCTTTATACATCTTGTTGATGGTGTCCATGTGTTGTTCTTTGTTGTACAACATTGTCAAGGTCGTAGTCTTGGATAGATCGTCTAATGTTCTGCTCTAGGATTTACTTTGTGTAGGAGAGGTTGATTTGTTAAGTTCTGTAAGTAGGAAGAATCAAATTTTTCCTACAAAAATTAATGGACATTCAGAACATACTCCTGTGTGGTGTGTGGTATGTGTGATGACGAATTTGTCTTTTAGATTTGGTCATAATGAAACTGTCATATAGATCTGCATGCTCAGAAATTTCTCAAAAAATGAGAATGCGACAATTATCCGGCGCAAAAGTATCCACATTCGTCTAAAATTACGTGTGGTGGAAATCAGCTAGGAGCATAATTTGTAGCTTTCAAACGTTAAACGTGGAATAAAAATTTAAAAAAATAGCCATGCAAGGTTGTTTCATCATTGACAGGTATTGCAGTCCTAGCAATGTTTCCAACCCGAAGACCTGGCTCTTCAACATGGGACCAGCGTCTACGGATCAATGCCCTTGCTGTAAAGGCCTGCGATTCCGTGCCTGAACGGGTGAACAATATTTCATACAACTAACACTCAATCCCATATTAATGCTGCTTCCCCTTGATGCCAAAATAGGCACGTGAAAACATACATTAAAGGTTTATTACCTCAGGTTCAGCGGAATACCAATGCTTTATACATATCTAAAAGTATGGCCACGTTTTGTCAGCACAAACCGTAATCAGCAATACAAAAAAATAAGCATATGCCATATGCTTTCATTCTACTGACGAATGATAGGAACTTTCTAGCAACCGACACTGGAAATTCTTGAATTCAATATAACAGGTGCCCTCTACATCCTTAACTTGAAACATTAACACTTGAACCAAAAAGACGTTTAATTTGATATTCAAATGAGCTACAAAAAGATGCATTGATTATTGAAAGCAGATAATTTCAATTGTAGAACATAGTTCATGACAAAAGCATATAGAATTCTAGATGTCTTTCCAGCTCCATCTCAAGCATATCAGATGAAAAGTCCAAATGCAACCTAAAGACCAGAAAAAGAAGCCAGAGCATATCATGTGAAGCAACCATTTTATGTTGGAAGAACCAAGATATATAAGCAGAATTCGAAACACATGAGAAACAGTAGAATATTTTTCCGTCTTCTACGTTGAAGCCTCCTTGCAGGGCCCCATTCTTTAGCAGAAACAACTCAGAAAAAATGCAACAGAAATCTAGTTACAGCATTTTACCTGTAATCAAATTGGCTCCAATAATACTGTTATAAGAATTCCCAACAGGAGGTTCAGACATTCAGTGCTTGCGTTCACATTGCAACTATAGAGAGCCTTCCACGGGCTGGAGTTTTAACGAATGGAGTTACTTGCATCCAAGCCTTTTCATTTCCTTGTTGAAAAGGTTAACACATTCTGAAGCCTCAGGACAAGTAACAGAATTTCAAGCTAAGAAGGGAAACTACATTTACGAGTGCAGACTGCTTTCTTTCCTTTTCCCAACAAAGGAGGTATGGAATTTCCAACTCAAAAGAAATACATAAATAAAAGACATTAGAATTTACACTAACTGGCTATGGACAATCAGTTGTTCATTAAGCTCTAAGATCAACATAATCAAGTTTATGATGAACAAATTAAAAGAGTAGGGTCCAGAGCTAAAGTATTACAGATGCAAGGGATGTATTCGAGGAAAAAAAGTAACAACATTCGGTAAATAGGATACTGCAATTATAAGACAAATTGGTTAGTACATACTGCTTCAGTCTCAAATTGGATGTCCTTCATGTTTTGTTGTTAAATAGCTTATCCTTAATGGTAATACATTTTAAATTTTAGGAAGTTTCAACACGCATTTCAATTGGAATTTCATGGTTTTAAGTTTGTGGCATCAAAAATAAAAAACAGAGACAAAATATAGCTCCCAAGGAAATTCCCTCCACTTGAACAAATCCAGGAGAGATTTCAGTTTGGCATGCAACGAGCACATGATTGTTTACAAACTTCTGGCACTACCAAAAGTTTTATTGATTTAATATCGCCATAGTACATGCAGTGTTCATGGCAAACGAATTTCATCTAAAATTAAGAGCACAAAGTAGACAGCTTCCAGACAACATGCTAAGCAAAGAGGTAATATACACAATATTTGGCATCTACAACGAAAGCATCCTAGAAATTAGAATCCGCAGAAGATGGTGATGGAACTTAGGCATAGATCTTAAAGTACCAAACTCTTCTCAGCAGCAGCATCTACAGGTGCAGAATAAACTGAAGCACAGTAGTATAGTGCATTTTGATAATACTTCTATGTTAATACCAATTCACTCCAGTTCACTTGGAAAAGGTTTTGGCTTTCCAACTACTCTTTGGCAGAGCATTTACATTTCTTTTGCTGCTCCGTGAGTTCCTGCAACATTTTACATTTTTCCATAAGTGGAAACTCTTGCTCTTATTTAATCAATTTGTAAGATCTTTAAACAACCATATGAATGTCCTACTGCTTTACTTGTTATCAAATTGTTTGCTCATGGAGAGTGGAAGGTGAGGTAGATAGCAATAAAGTTTGTGATTATTGACATTCTAACACTCTCTTCTGTGCAGTTTTATAGTTTGTCACATAAATTTCAACATACAGACCAGGGCCTGCATTACCTGAATTTGTTTCTGTAGAAACTTGACGTACTCTACAGCTTCTTCTAACATGTCTGCTGTGTTCGTTTGCTGCATGTAATAGAAACAAGAGGCTCCTCCGTCAAGTTTGGAAAAGCAATAAAGTCTCAATATATATTGTTAATACAAAAGCCTTCTGTTAAAATGCCAACCTCCCAAAAGCAAGTAGAAAATTCACTCTCTAATTGCTCAAAACCAAGAGACATTTAGGATTCAATCTCTGAGAATTATCAAGCATACCAGGTTTGGGCCTTATTTCTATAATAGTAGATTTCTGATCTATTTTCACAAATCCCCATTTCTCCAACACAAAATCAATCAGGCCAGCATAGTCAAGTACCTTATCCATATTAGGAACAAGTTCCTGAAGCTTCCTTATCCGGTCACTGATTCGTGTCCTTCGAACCTGATTCAAGGAACAAATCAAACTTCAGGCCAAACTGGGAAAAAACTCAATTGAATTGATGAAAATTTTCCCCAACTGTTTGGTACTGTTTCTCCAATGACTCCATTTATGGAAAACGAGAGGAAACTATCAAATTCAAACTGCCAATCAAAGTTTAACACAAATAAAGATGAAATAGAACCTAGATAATTGCCAAAATTCTTACTCTCTCAGCAATGCTACGAGGATGGGTGGCACAACCTCGTTTGGCCCGAACCCTACAAAGAACAGAATCCTCTGAGAGCTTTTCCATTTCTGCATCCAACAGTCCACCCATTACAGCATGCACCTGCTCACTTTGCTCTCCTTTCTATGAAGTATAAAGCGTAAACAAGTTTTGGTCAACACATCCATACATATAAAGGGAGAGCTGGGAAGGGAAAGATAGAAGGTTAGAACATCAAGATTAGCAAAACTTATTCTGCCGCACAACATTTAGTATTGAATAGTTGTCACATCCTCACAACAATTTAGTATCGAACAGTTGTCACATCCTCACAACAATTTAGTATCAAATAGTTGTCACATCCCTAGCTTGCAGTTCAAACTACATCAAACTTTTCTCTTCCCACTTCAAATTGCAATTTGGATCAAAATCACTATCCATAAGCATAAGTACTCCAACAATTCCACAATGTATTTTTAGTAAAATCCCGAATACCCCAGAAGTAACAGTTATTCATCTTCCCAATCTCATCAAATCACACAGTTTCAGCTCATTAACATTTGCATACACTTTAACGAGCTGTCATGCCCTCCCCCTCCTTTCACCCCAACAACAACCAAATAAAAAACACACGGATTATAGCTCGATCAGAACCAATATTCAAACAAACAAAAAAAAAATCAATATTGCAAAAAGTAAGCATCTTTTAGCTATCATTCTTAATCCCTTCTTCCTTTTCCTATCTTTTTTTTTTTTTTCATTTCTTTGTCCCAACGTTCCCATCTGGAAATTAACTATGCCCACTTGCCCACTGGTTTCCATATAAATGCTTATACCAATACTTAATTGCAATAATAAACTCCCACCAACAACAAAACGAAATAATTTAACCAGAAAAAAAGAAATCTTCAAACTATTTATTGTAAAACAGCAAGAGCAAAAAACACCAAAAAAGAATAATTGAAAGTAAATTAACTTAAATTGGAGGATACACATACATACCACTTGAGAAGCAGCTTTAGGAGATCTGTTATTGGAATCAGCTTCTCTGGGCCGCATATTCAAAGACGAAGAAGGCGGTGGCGGCGAAGAACCCATCAAGAAGTCATAATTGGGCGGAACTCCAAAACTCGAGGAGAAGTACCCATCAGACAAAAGCTCCGCGGGCGAGCTATTCTGCCGGAGCAACCCACTAAGCCCACCTCCACCGGTACCGACGGAGTCCAACAGCCCCAGATCGGCCGCATATCTACTCCCGACCGAGCTGGGCTGCTGAGTTGACTGAGCTAGAGAAGATTGCGGCGGGTGCAAAGGTGGCTTATTACCACTACTAGTACTAGAACTACTCGCAGGACCTAGGATATGTGGGTCCAAAACTATGTCGTCTTCATCATCATTTTCCAACAGTGCTTCCAACCAAGTCGCCGGAGCTGAACGAAACCGAGCAAGCCCACCACCACCTCCTCCTCCTCCGCCAACCCGGTTTAATCCGTTTCCACCGCCACCTGCCGGTTGCATCTGCCTTTCCTCTCTCCGTTTAGAATTATTTATTTGCAGGTGATTTTTCCCTTTTTTTTTTTTGGGGGGGGTTGTGGTGGTGGTTGTTTGAATTTAATTCCTCTGCTGGAGTACTAGAGTCAATAATAAAAGTACTAAAACCAGAAACAAAAGTACTTCACCTCCTTCTTCTTCCTGTTGTTGTTCTACTAGATTGTTCTTCTCACACTGGCTTTTTTTTTTATCTTTTGGTTTTTTTGCTATTTTTTTGTTGATTTAAGGTTGAAATTTGGATTGTGGTGGTGTGTGAGAGTGGAGTGTGTTCATACAAAAGAGGTAAAGATATGATTTTATGGTAGATGTTGCTTTTTGTTGTGTACACGTGGGGGGTAGTCATTATGGGTGACAATGTGTGTATTGACAGGGACCATTGGGTGGATTGATGGCTGGGAAGACCTTGTTTGCCTATCTCATTACTTGAAATGTTTGTTCATTTTTGAAATGTTCGTTCATTTTTAGTTTCTTTGCCCCTTTTCAACGTACTAAGAAAGGAAGCTGAAATTTGAAAAGGAGTGATTTCTATTTTGTTTTTTGATTTTTGTTTATTTAAGGAAGATTTTACAGTGGAACTACACATACCTTTTTTGTGAGTTGAACTAGAGAATTTTTCAATTTAAAAGGGGTGCATTTTTTTTGTTTATTTAAGAAAGATTTATGGTAGATTTATACATATCTTTTTTATGAATCGAATTCAAGATTTACAGATAATAAGCGAGCGTAACAGTTTACCTGAATTGCACTTCGTGGTACTATTTGATCAAGTACATACGTTAATTTTGAGTCATAATTATTTGATCAGGAAGAATAAATTGGTTGCTATTACTCCATGAAAATGTTGTTAAATTAGGCTTTCTGCATTGACGTTAATTTTGAATCATACTTATTTGATTAGGAAGAATAATTGGTTGCTATAACTCCGTGAAAATGTTGTTGAATTTGGCTTTCTGAATTACAGTATTTGTTTCGAAACGTGTAACTACGGCTGCAAACGCGTTTAGAACATCCATTTGCAAAAGACAGAAAGATCTCTAAATGATTTTTGGCCGATTAGACCACCACAATTTTGCGGCCTTTGTTGGCCATCTTTTGCATAAGCATACGCATTCAACCCCAAATGGGATGAATGAGAATGCTACTTGTATCCCCTTTTTTACTTTTTCTTTTTTTACCTACATCCCTTTTGTGGAATTACTCAGTTATTTTCTTGGTTTTTAATTGAGGATTAAGTAGATACTATAATAAGGTTCTTAGATGTTTTCTACTGTCTCACATTACATTAGTTTGACTAACTAAAATTGACTAATTGACATGTAATAGCATGCTTAAGACTATTTTAAGGTTTCAAGTCCAAATTAGATTTTAAATCATATATCGTGCTTCATTGATCGTGTCATCTACTATTTTTATTCAGTAAATGACAAGAAAGAAATATTAAGAATTTTGGTAAGTCGTTGGCAGGCATTCCCTTGTTAATAGGGATGTGCAAAAACATTGAAAAATCTAGAAATCCAAATTTGTTCAAACCAAAAATTTGAGTAATTAAACCGAAATTTAAAAATAGTTTGGGTATTTCAACTTACTTAAGAAAATAGACTTTTAGGGTGTAATGTTTTATTTCAAAAAATATTGTGGTTATCCGAACAGACTCATTCGAGGCCAATTGATTTATTTATTTGGTGATAAAGATTAATGTTTTTGTGTGTGTGTGTATTATGTTAAAGAATAAATCTTGACAATTTTGACGAAGTGAGAAAGGTGAAAATAAGTGAAAAACATGGTTGTGTAATTTCGAATATTCAATGATGTAATTCAAAATGTTCAAAAAAATATGATAATATACTTTGGTAGTTGACTCCTATGATATTTTTCTTATTATTGGTCCAATTAAAATATAATTTCTTTTTTTATTTGGACGAGTATTATATGTTGTAAACTTATAATATTCTCCTTTTTTTGTTAATCTGATTTCGAATATAGAATATTTCAAGTCTTTTTTGTTTCTTTGGCGTGTGAAAATACAATATGGTTTGGTTATTTTGTGTACTCCGTCCTATTCGATCAGGTAATCAAATGGATAGGATAGGGCATGGTTAGTAATCTTGTTAAATAGATATAAACTATTAAAGTCAATTAAATTACAAATAGACCAATTAATTGGTTCATGCACACTTTATATTTGGGATACAATATTTTTGGGGGGGTAAACTATTTTAAAATTTCTTGTTTGAATCTTACTGTGTTATCTGAGTAAAAAATTTGGCTTTCATTGAATAATAATGTAAATTTAATAAAGAATTTTATTGTGTACTTTGTGTGGCTTTTTACTCATGAAAAGCGACTTGTTTGATTGACCTATAGATTAAAATTTTTGTTTGTCTTTGGAGGTAATAAAGTTGATAATATAACGGAGATAGTTTAGCTGGTATGAATATTAATCATGTGACAATGACTCTCAAGTTTTTTTTTTTTTCTTTTTCTCTTTTCCCTTGTATAATTTGGAGTTTTCCTTGAATCAACCCCCCCCCCCCCCCAAAAAAAAAAAAAAAAAAAGATGCAAAGCCCAAAGCACCAACTTTGTGTATACTAAATAGAGATTCTTAGATGTTAATATCGAATTACATAATGTGCAAATAGTGTAATTTCTTTTGCTTTCTACTCAAATCTTTCATTAGTGTAATTTCTAGTATTGATTATTCTATTAACAAGTATTAGTACAATTATAGTTTTAAAATTTTGGCTAGTTGTGCTACCACCAGGTAGAATCCCTCCTGAACTGAATGTATAAGGTTCAAACACTCCTACCCTAACACAATATTTTCTTTTTATTTGTTCTTCTTACCTCTAGTTCATTCGTCCTATTCTCGATTCTCGAACATTGTGAGAGTTTCACCCAAATTCTGTGAGGTAAATTTTTGTGTATATTATTATAATAGATACAATTTTTCAAAAAAATTATTTATTTTATCTCTTAAATCTATATACTTTTCAATTTGACTACAGTATATGTAGTTGAGGGAGAGATTTAAAAGTCTAATTAGTTTTGTGTTTCCATTTGTTCCTCCTAACTCTAGTTTCTTCATCTCATTCTCAAGGATTAAGGTAGTCACTTATCATATTGTATGAGAAATTCTTGCGTAGACTGGATCCACAGGCCCTACCGTAGACTCAACGGTAGATGAGAGAGTCACCAAGACTCGGTGGACATTCACCATTGGGTCCACGGTGGGATCCGAAGACCCGGTCTGCCTAAGAAAAATTCATATTATATTAGACAAATTTGTACATTCATCATTGTAAAAGATAGGAGTTTTTCTAGAAAAAATATTTATTTAACTCCTTAATTTATAGTATTTCCAATTTAACTACAGTTTACTGTCTAAGTTATAGTTGATTGAAATAAATGGTAGTTGGAATATTTCGATTCCTTATAATTATATTTTGCATGCCCTTCAAAGGAGGAACGAAATTGAAACTGCAGCAGAGTTCCAGACAAACACACCCTTAGATAGGGAGGTTCCCGCGTGTAGCACAATAGCACGTGTGGCCAAAATGTACGCGTCCGATTAGCAGCGTAAACGTCACCCCGCCGAACTTTTCGCTTGAAATATCAAATCGAACAGGCAGCTGAGCGCGTAAGTTCCACATCCCAATTAGAGATCATCTAGTGCGGTAAGATATGGCCAGCGAGGATATTAAACCGTTCTGAACCATATATCTTAATCTAAATCTCCCGGAGGAGGCTTCTTGGAGTTCCATGTTAATGGGAGATTTGGATGAGCGCGTGAAAATAGAGCGTGATCAAGAAAAATATTCAAGCATTTTCTAAATTTATATGAGTAGGTTTTTTGAGTTCGCACTTTAAAAACTTTGTCTTGTTTTGCCCCAATAAATTTTTATCATCACTTTTCTTAATGGTTTGTCCGTAATCAATGGCGCTCATGACTAAAATGGCCTTAAATATTTAATTGATAAACTATTTTACCATTTTGAATAGAAAAATTAAAATTATTATCCCTCTATTAAAGTAAAAGCGATATGTTGGGATTTGCAATATGAAAAATATATAAAAAAAATACTTAATGGCATAAAAAAAATCAAAGTGAAAGAAAAAGAGCCACAAGCATAAATAAAAGGGATAATTTCACATACCTCCTCCGAGGCTTATCATAATTACATCTAGCTCCCCTCGAGTTTCAATAATTACACTTACCTTCCTTATTTTAATAAATTTAGTAACAAAAAAAAAACCTTTTTTATTGATGTAAGAAAAAAAATGAATATCCTAAAATACCCCTAAATTTTTTTCTAAAATAAGAAAAATAGTTCTTGAAAAATAACTAATTAATTAGTCTAATATAAAGTCAAAAATAGCTATAATATTGTTCATTTACTACCACCCAAGTTATGTACTCTAGTACACATTTTCCAATTGGTGCTCTATTTCTACATTTTTTTTATCTTTATCCAAAACATGTTGTAAATAAATAAGATAACTATTAAAAAAAATAAGATGATTATACAATTTGGAAATTCTGTGCATATATGAACCTACATTCTTAAAATAAAGTAACTATTAGGCTTTTTCGTTTCCTTTTTATTTTCCTTTTTTTCCTTTTTATTTTCCTATAATTTTTCCTAAAATAATTATAGTAACACATTCAAGGGTATTGCAGTAATTTCAAGTATCCAAGGGATGTAAGTGTAATCATTGGAACATAAGGGGAGTTAGGCGTAATTGCAATAAACCTAGGAGGAGATATGTGAAATTATTCCTAAATAAAAAAAAATTAACAATAGTTTGTGCATTCATGGATAAAATAGCAACGCTTTTAAATCCACTCTGGTGGTCAAAACCGGTGTTCTGATAGTTTGGTAGCCAGTTTGAAGCAAAAATAATTTGATGGCTAAAATTGATTTAAAAAAATAATTTAGGGGCCGCACGGATTTTTTTTGTACAAATAAATACTGTTGACTTCGACAATCAGAACTACTAATTACCTTCTTAATTATCTAAATACTGTAGCTTATACTAAGAATGTCAAATGGTTATACTTTGCTTCTTTTTGAAGAGGAAAAATTGTGGATCTATAAATACCTCATTGTTGACTAGGGATATAATTGAGTGGAGCCGAACTCGAGCTCGCGCAGGTGCTCGACTCCTAAATGACTCTACTCGAGTTTGAGCTTGAGCTTGTCAGACATATAATTTTAGAGTTGGAGCTCCACTTGAAGCATACTCAACTTGAGCTCGAACTTGAATTTAACACTATTATTTTTATAAATTTTGGGGCCGATTTATAAATTCTAAAAAAAAGTTATAAGGGAGGAAAATATAAAGATTGCAAAGTTTTATACTTTAATATGTTATGCTAAGGTCCCTAAAATTGATCTAATTTTCAAAAAAAGTCCTCAACTAAAGTAAGGGTAGACCTAGTCACAGCTGACAATTTTTTCGGCTTCAAATTACATCAAATTACATCATCTGACTCAATTTTTTTTCCATAGATTATAGATCTAAATTTAGATTTAAACCAAAAACATTCAAATTACATAGATCTAACTATTTTTTTCCCATAGATTACAAATCTAAGTTTAGATTTAAACCAAAATCATTCAAATTACATGGATCTAAAGAAAATGTTGCAATTGGATCAAGATTGACCACTAACCAAATCACCCTCAATTGGGATAATTTTTACATCAAAATTATCACTATAATCCATAAAACAAGATTTCATCAAAATCTATCACAAAAGAAATAAAAAAATGCACAAATCAAAGTTTCAAATCATAGTTCTCAGTTTGATAGCACAAAAATACCACTAAAATAACAAAAAAAAAACTACATTAATTGTTGTGTGTGTATGTATTTTTCTGTTTTATGTGTGAGAGTGTCTAGTGTGTGTATGCGCATGTTGTGTGTGAAGAGCATAGGGATGCAGAGAGAGTTTGAGAGAAAAGAAACAAAAGTCGTATTGTTGTGTGTTGAGAGAAAAAAAACAAAAGCCACGTTGCTGTGTGTGTTGTGCATGTTGTGTTGCATCTTTTTTTTTTAATTTTTATATTAATATAGCTTAATTATCCTTTACTATTCAAACCTAATAAAGACATAAATATGTAATTTGTGGAAAAAATAACATTTTAGTAATTTTACTTATAAAATAAAAAATATATATATAGGCTCAAATAGCTCGATGAGCTTTTGAGCCAAAAACTTAAAGGCTTGAGCTCGACTGGGTGATTGAGTGAAATTGCTTGCGTTCGACTCGAACTCAATCAACTTTGAGCTCGAGTCGAGCCTTTGACCGAGCTACTGCAAGCAGCTCAGTTTGTTTAAATGAGCAACTCAGTTCGCTTACACTCCTATTGTTGACTCTAATCCAAAGCTACTATGTCATGGATAAAATGTCTTGGCAACTAAGTTATCCTTTATCAAGTCATATAGATGTTTTAATTTTATTCAAGAAGTATTGTAGACACCAAATTTTGACACACCTTTGGTAAAAATATGTGTGTTACTTTATTTTAGGAGGTATTTTTCATTTTTCGGGGGGTCGAGTACATTTTTCGCGTATTATATCTAATTCGTCGTATTAGGGGCAAGATGGTAATTTCACTATGTAAATATTAGTTTATTTTATTTTATTTCCTAAATACATGATTTTACTATTTTTATTATTATTTATGATTTTAATGATTTTTAGAGTCATTCATCATTTATTTAAAATTTTAGTATTTTTTAATTCAACGGCACGTTTTCCAATGCACTTTTTATTTAAGATTTTCTTTATGAGAATTTTGTCTATGAGCATTTTATAAATTTTGTGTAAAAAAAATAAATAAATAAATAAATAAATAAAAATAAAAATATATATATACATATTTTGTTAAGACCATTTAGTATTTATTTTAAGTTGTATTTTTCTAATGTTGAACTAACCTTTAATTTGTTACACTAAATTTTATCTTTTCCTTCTTATAATATTGTATTCCACTTTTCTTTTATTTTTATTTATAAAATAAAAAAAAAGAAAAAAAATTCAAGTAGTCTTATTTTATTTCATTTCTATTTTTATTTTCATTTTTTTATTTTTTTATTTTCTCTTTTCTGCTTAAAAAAAAAAAAGAAGAACTGAATGGAACAGCAGCAGCGTTGCTGCTGCTGTTGCTTCTGCAGAGTTTCTGCAAACTCCATCCCAGGCCATCCCTCTTCTCATCATCACCCCCAATTTGCACTCAACCTACCAGATTTTGGGGGATTTTGTTTTGATTCACCATCCCCTCTTTCTCTTCCTCTTCACACACAGACACCAGTTTCATTCCTCCCTCTCCCTCCCATTCTACTCTCTCGGCTCTCTCAGAACTGAAGCACAGACTCAATCACCTGCACACACATTCACTCCCTTTCTTCCTTCTCTCGGCTCACCTGCACACACAATCTCACTCTCTGCCTCTTGCTCAAAATCTCCCTCACAACACACATTCACACACAGGCACGCAATTTTCTTCCTGCACTTTCACCAGAAACACACTTGCATCCACTCATCCCCTTCCCTCTGCAACACATTCACAACACACAACACCCCTCACCCCCTCTGCCCCCTTCCCCTGCACATTCTCTCCTCTTCACTCACGGCACACACTCACTGCACACACAGGCACAAAACACACACAACACTCACTGCAGATTGCACACACCTACCTCCAGTCACGCACCAGAACACAAACATACACACACACTTCCCCTGCATACACATTACACACACTACAGACACACACACACACACATCAGTCCATACACACTTGCACACAACCTGCATCCATAATTCACACACACAAACACACGCACAACATACACACTTGCACACAACCTGCATCCATAATTCACACACACAAACACACGCACAACATACACACTTGCACACAACCTGCAAAACACACACACACCTGCACGAGATCAGCATTATAAAAAAAAAAAAAGCAACAACAACAACAAACAACAACAACAGCAACAGCAATAGCACCACCACCGCCCCTATTCCAGGTAATTTTCCTACTCTTGCTTTCAAATTTGTTTTTGTTTTGTTTTGTATAAATCATAAAAAAAAAACCGAAAAGAAATCCGGCCGAGAGAGAGAGAGAGAGAGAGAGAAATTGACCGGCGAGAAGAGGGAGTTCCGGGTAGAAGAGAGAGTTGGACGGTGAGAGAGGGAAGAAAGAGAGAACCGAAAAAAAAAAAGGGAAAGAACAGAATCGGGGAAGGGGAAAGAAGAATAGGGGGAAGAGAATAGAACCGAACCGGGGGGGGGGGAAGAAGAACCAGAGAAGAAAGAAGAAAAAAAAAAAAGAGAGAGAATCGGGAGCAAAGAAAAAAACAGAGGGGAATCGGGGAGGAAGAAGAGAGAAAAAGAAAAGAGGGAAAGAGGAAAGAAAAAAGGAAAAAGAGAGAAAAGAGAAAAGTAAAAAGAAATCTGAAGAAAAAAAAAAGAAAAAATCGTTAATTAAAAAATATATATATATATTCTTGGCCAAAACTACGTCGTTTTGGTCTGAAACGACGTAGTTTTGGTTATTTTCTTTAGTTATTATTTTTTATTATTTTCATCAGATTATATATTTACATTTTGCCCCTTTAGGTTCTTAATTATTTGGTTATGCCCTTAAATGCTTTTAGTTTATTTCATTTAAGTCCTCATTTATTTAAGTTAACCCCTAAAAATTGTAATTCCTTTCAATTATGTCCAGAATGATTGTAATTTAGTTTTAAACTTACTGGAAATTATATTTTCCCCCTTTAGCTTGTCAGAAATTGCGATTTTAGTCACTTATGTTTGCTGGAATTGTATTTTAGCCCTTAGATGTTGTTGAAAATTGTAAATTTAGCCCTCCTTGTTGTTGGAATTTTTGCATTTTTGTCCCCATGCTTGCTGGAATTTTATTTTTGTCCCTCCCAAACTTGCTGGAATTTTATTTGAGCCATTATACTTGCTGGAATTTTATTTTTGGCCCCCTATTGTTGCTGGAATTTATATTTTGGTCCTTTATGTTGCTGGAATTTGTTTTAAGACCTCCATTAATTGTTAGAATTATATTTTAGCCTTTTATTTGTTGCTGGAATTTGTATTTTAATACTTGTAGTTGCTGGAATTTTTATTTTTGGCCCTTTTATATAGCTGAAAATTATAATTTGACCCTAGACATTGCTGTAAATTAGGTATTATTTAATGACTTTGCTGAAATTATATTCTTGGACTTAAGTATTGCTGGAATTTTTATTTTTGGGCATTATACTTGCTGAAAATTATATTTTAGCCTTTAAATTCGTTGTAAACTATGTCATTACCGTAAGTAGGGTTTAAAATTATAGTTTTACCTTTTTACTTGTTGCAAATTACATTTTTCACTTTAGAATATTGCTTAAACTTCCACTTTTAATCCAAATCTTATAATATTTTATTTTTGCCAAAAAAAGTGTTAATTAAAATTAGTTAAGTCCTCAAAGCTTTAAATTATTTCTTTTTACATTTGCTTTATTTATTTTTATCAAACTTATAATTAATGTTCTAAGATTGGGTCTTGTTAGTCTAATTAATGTTCAAATTAGTTTCTCTATTTTCCTTTTAGTTATTTTAATAATTCTTATTTGAGGTGTTAAAATTTCAATGTATGTATTATTATGTTTTATCTTCTATTATTATTATTATTATTATTATTTACTTTATTTTTATTTTATTTTTGTTGTTTTGCTTTATTTATCTATTTGCTTATTTATTTTTTGACTTAAACAATTTTTTATTTTTTCTTCCTAAATAATTAATTATTATTATCAGTATTTTCTTCCTCTTATTTTGTTCATTATTGCTATGATTGTTTGAATTATCGTAGTGAGTTCATAGTGATAGGTAGAAAATTATTCAAATTAGTGATTGACTTATTAAATAGTGGTAATTTTGACGTGTTTGTTCATTTTAGTAGCAATTTATACCGGGTTTACGAATGAGAGGTACCTCGATTACCCTTCCAATATTTCTTTTATGTGCTCCTACGTGCTCCTATGTGTTTTTCTACGTGTTTTTGTGCTTATACTTTTTATCCATGTGAGAGTGTTTATTTATTTATGTCATATTATTTACTCGAATTTAATTTTTGATTATTCAAAGAAATGTAATAGATAGGTAATATATTCTATTTAGCAAAATTTTTGTATTTAGATAGTTAATGTAATAGATTGTTCCCGTGTTATCTACTTAACAAAAATCTTATGTATTTTAGATAGAAATGTAATAGATAGGCTAGATAGGTTACCTTTTATTTTTATTTTTATTTTTTATTTTTTATTTTAGATTGTAATTAGGCTTCTCCGGTGTAATAGTTAGGGTTTTTGTGTGCTATGTGTACTATGTGCTTGTGTGTTTTATTCGCTTTTCCTAGGAACTCGCATCTAGAATACCATGCTTATGTGCTATGTGCTCCTACTTGCTATTATTTGCTTTTATGTGATTTATTGCTTTAATACATGCTTTATTTATTTACTTGCTTTGATTATATATGTGTATCGCCGTCACACTAGTCCAACGCTAGTTGTGATTAATTCCGGTTTCTTCGCTAGTCCAACGCTAGCGGAGAACTTATAGAAAAGGGGCTAGTCCAATGCTAAGCCTTTAGGTCATTTTAGCCTTAGGATCATTTTCGTGTGCATTTCATGACATTTCACACACATTTTATCTTTTTAGGCTTTTTCCCATTTTCTATGAATTTTTATATATACTTTATAACTTATTACTTATTTTAACATCTATTTGGTACATAACATTTAGATTCCACTACACATAGAATTTTAGGTCATTTGCGTGATTTCAACTAAGAAATAGTCATCTACTCACGTGGGAAGCGATGGCGTACATGTCGTTCCCCCCTCCGTGAGTAGAAACAGATAGTCACGAGGCTATTAGTCCCCCGCACCCGTTATGTTGCATCCCCATTTTCTTTGTTCACTTACTATCTATACTATTATTTTTCTTTTCTTTTGCACTCCATTCAGCATCTATACTCGTGACTCCATCGAGGTCTATATCCGGGTTTCGCAATTAATGCGATAATTCCGATCAAACCTCAGTGGAACATTTCGTCCCTTATCGATATTCATTTTTAGGATTAGATTTGCATTCATATAATTGCATCCAAATGTGATAAAATCTTAGGGTTATATTAGGAAAATTTAGACTAAACCTCGCAACTAGTTTCGGCTAGGTTGAAAGGGTGCCTTAGGCGCGAGCCTTTGCCTTCCCTTTCTTCAACTGTGACTCCCGAACCTCTTTCTCTTGTTTTCAAAGACCTTGGAGTCGTCTAAAAGGGTTTTTCTTGTTTTTCCTATATTTTTCCAAAATCATTTCTTTAAATAAATCATTTTTAATTCTCTCACCTGTTATAAAATATTTTTGGGTGACTTGGTACACCAAAACTCAATACCAAGTGGCGACTCCTTTTTCACTAAAAAACCCTTTTTAGACTCTATTTTCGGGCCAAAAAATCGTCGCATTTTCAAAGTCCCATTTTAGGCCCTTTTTCTTTTATTTGTTTCAAAATAAAGTATTTGTTATCGTCATTTTTATCGAATCATCTTTTACAAAGTATTTTTCTAAAAATTATTTTTACAAGAAATTTACACACTTCTTTTTCCAATAAACACAACCACATTTAACACTTCCTTTTCATTTTTTCCGAACATCTAACGCTATTAGTTCTCTTTCGAAAAATGGGGCGCGACAGCTGGCGACTCCACTGGGGATCACTAGTGAGTCCGAGCACTAGGTTTAGTCATTTGCTTCCCTTTTCTAACCCTTTCATTTTATCGCGTTTGGATGTTAGGATTGCATTTTTATTTTTTCTAGGTTTTTAGGTTTGTCTTTTGCATCTCACACGCTTCCCGTCTCTCGACCACTTATGTGATGTATGTATGATTTATTTACTTGTTACTTGCTTTACTCGACCTGCGCTTGTATTTGGGAGGGGGTCAGTCACCCTTAGAGCCCACGCTTTATCACTCCCTCCTCTCACAAGGAGCACTTCATACGTGCATTCGATGTCTTTTTTTTAAAACCCTTTTTATCTTTTTGGTGGTTGCCACCCACCCATCCCTTTAAGACTAGAATCGATTTGCCTAGACATGCGGCCATCGCATTCGTGCATGTAGCGGTGTCTAGGAGATCACTCGAACCACCGACTTGGGATTCTTGGAATTGACGGATTTATTTGGATCCCTCGGTCTGAAGGTTCGGGAACCGAAGCCTTGTTGAGTCTAGATGCATTAGTAAGCCTAACCCCATGCATCCATGTAGAATAAGCCTAGGGTAGAGTCAACCTTACCCTGTTAGGTACACTAGGCACGAGAGGAGGGAATCCACCCCTCTTTATTTTTGTGTTGTACTGATTATTGCTATTTGCTTTATCAATATGTTATGTGATATTTGTTGAAAACTAACGCACTCTCTCTCTTATTCTTTGATCGCATTCACAACCATAGAATAAAGAGCCCTGGACATGGTGCTCTCGTAGGAAACCAGCCCATTATCGACACGTTTAAAATTTTGTCTTACCATTAATTTTTTCGAGAAAGATAAAAATGAGATTTTCATAAAATTTTTTTTTAAAATTACATTTGGTTGTAAATAAAGCACCCCAAGGGACCACTTATTGTAAATTTTATAAAATTTCAAAAAAAAAATTTAATTAATTAAAAAATAATAATAATAATATGATTTTTCAACTTATACTTTTCCTGATAAGATTTGTAGCTCTAAACCTTTTTCGAAGTTTAATTCATTCTTATTGTACTAGTCAGTTTTGTTCAAATCGAATCTTCACAATGTCAATAAATACACCCAAGTGGTCAAACTTTTACACAATTTGCATTTATTCTTTTTTCAAAGAAATTAATGCGTCATTTTTGCCGTATCCCCGCCCTCCCATCCCACCTTACACAAAAAGTGATTCTAATACATATTTCATTCTACTTTAATAAATTGACGTTTTGACTTGTATGTTTCTATATAAAGTCATGATTTTTTATTTCTTTCAATATTGTATCCCGTAACCTCCTGGAGGTTAGATTTCTCAATCAAATACTTTTGGAATCAAAAATCTTTTTGTGTAGTTTATGGTTCATCTTTCTCGAAGAAATTTTGCATCATTAAAAAAAAAACAAAAAAAAAAACAAAATCACTTTTAGAAATTTCTCAAATTTGACATTTTCGCATATTTTAACTTGTTTTAATAAACTGGCATCATGCACAAACCCTAGAGGGAATGTCATTTCGAGAATCCCATGATAGGAAAGCCGTCCTTTTGTCTTGGGTATGTAATCCTAAAAGACATGCACGTTTATATTCTTGATAAATCCTGGCGGGTGAGACTCTAAGTAAGGTAATACGAGCAAAATGAAGACATCTCTTCCTGGCGGATCTGGCCTATCTACAATTAAAAAAGGGGGTCTCACCCTAAAGGATTGCATTTCATGTTAGGCCTACCCTTGGCATAATAAGGGCACCCCCCCTAGGACATGCATTTAAGTTGTTTATATACTTACTGATTTTGATCTTTTCCTCTTTCTTTTGATAATAAAATTGACAGTGACAATGATGATGGAGCGATTAAACTTTCTTTCCTTCTGATATGCATTTCAGGTAATTTAAATCATAGCTTCATTTCAAAGAAGCCCCATCGTTACCAGATCCCGAAGTCAAGTTTCGAAACGTATAAACATGAGTTCGACTCCGGACGCTTCAGAAAGACCAACTCAAACAGTGTCAGTAGATTTCTCTGCACTAGGGGCTCAGCTAAGCGAAGTATTAGGCAGGTTTAATGAATTGAGTGCAGAAATGGCTTCTCAAAGGCGTGTCATTGATCAACTTGTCGCCAATAGCAGTGGTGGTGCTCCAAACAACCCAGCGCCGGCAATTGACCATACCCCTGAGCAGGTTAACCAATTGCCTCTCACGACCAATATGCAAGCTGTTTCTATCTCACCTTTTGCCAATCCCATTGAAGGACCGTCTGCCCATTTTAACTCTGATCCTTTACACATGCGTCCTAATTATGTCCAAACGAACCTACCTAATTACCCAGTTCCCCAATCTCTTCCACATATCAACCCAAACATTCCACCCAATCTTCAAGTACCTCATCATCAAGCTGCCGAACCTTTTGTTTGGGATGTAGCCTCTCAGGGAAAACCAGTCATGGATGAAAATGCCACAACTGTGGATAAAGAATTGCTGAAAAGATTGGATCGATTTGAGGATTTCATGAAGAAAAGTCAAGGACAACACAAACATGGCGGGTTAGGTTATGATGATCTTTGTCTTTTTCCAGACATTCAGTTGCCATTGGGCTTCAAGGCGCCTAAATTCACTAAGTATGATGGAACTGGAAATCCCAAGACGCATCTCAAGATGTTTGCCAACAAACTTGGCAAACCGGTAGACGATGAGAATTTACCAATGCGTCTGTTCCCTGAGAGTCTGGAGGGTGATGCATTAGACTGGTATTCGAATTTGAAACCTCAGGAAATAAGGAGTTGGTTGGATCTGTCAACGGCTTTTGTCAAGCAGTATGAATTCAACTGTGAATTGGCTCCAACACGAACTACGCTGGAAAGTACTAAGAGGAAGCCTTCAGAGGATCACAAGACATACGCCAAACGTTGGAGAAAGTTAGCTGCCAAGGATGGAACCTCCCATGAATGAAGAGGAGATTGTCCGAACTTTCATTAAGGCCCATGACCCGCCATATTTTGAGGAGATCTTTCGCATGTCAGGGAGTTCATTTTCTGCCATTATCAACAAGTTAGAGGAGTACGATGAGTTTGTCAAGGCGGGCAAAATTATTAATGTGACAGCATTGAAGTTGCAATTAGAAGCTTTGCAAAATCAAAATTCAGGCAGTAATGGGAAGAAACCTCCGTTCAAAAAGAAGGAAGGAGAAACTGCTTTTGTATGGGATCAAGGCCCATCCTTTAGACCCAGAACTCAAAATTATCCTTTATACACAACCCCTTACCAACAACCTCTTCATCCTCAACCAGTTTATCACACCAACACCCAGCCTCATCATCCTCAACCTAACTATCCAAATTATTCTGTCCCATTACTAGCTCCCCGACCAACTTTCCAAAATTACCCTCGTCCTCCATATAACCGAAGACCACCACAACAAAACAATTTCTACATCACACCAAACCCATTTCAAGCCAACCGAGACCAAGTCCAAAGGCCATCCCGAACTTACACCAATTTGGGTCGTCCCATTGACCAGTTGTATGAGCAGTTGAAAGCTGCTGGCAAAATTGGAGTGATCCCGGTAAAAGTTTACAATAAGGGTTTGCCTGCAGGATACAATCCCCACTGCTATTTGTGCATACCATTCAGGGAGCGCAGGACACTCAACGGCCAATTGTTGGACTTTAAAGAATCATATTCAGGACATGATTGAGTCTGGAGATATCGTTCTTAGAAGACCGGGAGAACAGGGACCCAGTGTGAGCAAAAATCCTCTTCCAGAGCATGAGAACACTGTCGGAGCCATCACTGCTGATGAGGAATTCGATGACCCTGCTTCGTATATTATGGATGAATATGAGATCGAAAGCATAATGGAAGCTGATTTGGTCAAGATGAGGGAAGAGTTTTCTGCTAAAATGCCAGTAGCAAAGGACAAGGATGTCATCTTCAAAAATGAGCTGAAACAGTCAGTGCCCGAAAAAGATGAGCCTTTTGTGTTAGAAAGATGTCTTGATCCGTTCATTTTGGACCTGCCTCCTTTTGAATTGGATATGCCTGAACCCGTTGTGCTCGAGTTTCCAGAACAGATGCCTGTGAATAGTTTACAGGAAGTACCATGGAATTACGAGAAACCCGCATTGTTGATTGGGAATAAGAAGTTGTTGAAAGAAGAAGTTGATGCTGTCACTAGATCTGGGAGAGTTCTAGGAGAGTTCGAGACAAATGCTCAATCCAAAACTCAAGGAAATTCTCTACTGTTTAAGCAACCCGTATCTGAAAAAGATGTTTTGAATTTTTTAAAGTTGGTTAAGAGAAGTGAATACAAGATAGTGGAACAGCTGGACAAGGCACCTGCCCATATCTCTTTCCTGAACTTGCTCTTGACTTCTGAATTACACAGGGAAGCTTTGCTCAAAGTGCTTAATGAGACTCACGTTTCTAAAAATATTCCCGTTGACAAATTTTCTAATGTTGTGAGCAACATTCTCACCTCAGCTCGTATTAGTTTCTCTGACGACGATTTGACTGCAGAAGGGATTGCACACAACAAG
Source organism: Mitragyna speciosa (assembly GCA_024721245.1). Lineage (NCBI taxonomy): Eukaryota > Viridiplantae > Streptophyta > Magnoliopsida > Gentianales > Rubiaceae > Mitragyna > Mitragyna speciosa. The sequence goes on from CM045568.1 coordinate 5,107,174, forward strand.
ACATTGTACATATCAGTGCGTTGTAATGGAAAGCTGTTACCAAGGGTTTTGGTGGATAATGGATCAGCTTTAAATATCTGTCCGTGGGCTACTATTGTCAAACTTAGGCTATCTGATGTTAAGTTTCGCACATCAGCTGTCGTGGTGAGAGGCTTTGATGGAACTAGGAGGGAGTCGATGGGTGAAATCGATTTAGTTTTAGAAGTTGGCCCAGCTCAGTTTCAGGTTTCTTGTCAAGTTATGGATTTCTCTGGTGCTTACAATGTTCTATTGGGAAGACCATGGATACATACTTCTAATTTGGTGCCTTCTTCGCTGCATCAAATGCTCAGATTCATTGTAAATGATCAATTAATCACTGTATTTGCCGAAGATGACTGTGCTATGGTGATTAATGCCAATTCAAAGAGTAGAGATAGTGCCAAACCTTCAGTTTCTGCTCATCGTGTCGAAGATGTTATCTCTACGGGGTGGATTGTGAAGAACGAATCATTCATCAGAACAGATGTATCTGAAGCCAGTGTCATGATGGCAAAAGAAATGATTCGAGGGGGTTATGAGATAGGAAAGGATCTCGGTAGAAATTTGCAAGGACGTCTGGAACCAATAGAGCTCCCAATGCAAAAAGACACCTTCGGATTAGGATTTCATCCAACTGCAAAAGATAGGAGGGAGATGAGAATCCGAAAACTTACCGAAAAGGAAGGAAAGGGGTCCGGGATGCATGTTCCGCCATTGTGCTACACTTTTCCTCGCTCATCTGGGGTGGTGATATATGATCTCGATGAAGAGAATTCTGCAGATGGGATTGAATTGGGTATATCTCAGTTGTTCGTCGGAGCTATCTGTGATGTCACCTCGTCAGAATCTTCTGAATTTCCAGCAATCGCTGATGGTGCCCTTCAAAATTGGACAGCTGATTATCTCTCAATTCAAAGGGAGTTTCGGTAAATTTAGAGGATTGTCTTTTGTTCAGACTCATGCTTAGATAGGGCTTTACTTAGAATATTTTGTTTAGTGCTTGCTTTTGTTTATTGACTCTAGTCCCTTTTGCATATGTCGATGTCTTGTCAGTCGAAATATGTTTTGTTCTCGGCATAAAGTTTCAAAATGAATGTGTCCTCGAGTAAGGTCCCTATCTATAAAGATGATGTCTTTTGTTGATTTACCGTTTATTTCTAAATTTAAAGCAATGAAGAATTTTTCTTATTAATTTTCAATAATTTCTTTTATTTATTTGTCTTGTGTGTGTGTGTTATCTTTTTCAGATGGCCATCAATAAAATCATTTGACCTTTTGGATGTCACCATTCTAAAAGTTGATGATTGCAATCTCGATACCTCTCTTGAGTTGGAAATCATGGAATCTGAAATTCAAAATGAGATTGATACCGAGGGAGAATATGAATCTTTGTCAAAAACTTTTGAACAATATGAAGAGAAACCCAAACCGAACCTAGAAGAAACAGAATCTATTAACATTGGCACTGAAACAGAGCCTAAGGAAATCAAAGTCAGCATTCATTTGAATAAGAAGCAAAAACAAGAGATGATTGAATTTTTGACTTTATTCCAAGATATTTTCGCATGGTCATATGATGATGTAGCTGGAATCTCTACGGATATAGTGGTTCATAAATTGCCAACTGATCCAAATATTTCACCCGTGAAGCAGAAACCCCGCAAGTTCAAACCAGATATGAGCCTCAAAATCAAGGAGCAAATTGTAAAACAATTCAATGCTGGGATCATTATGGTATCTCATTATCCCATTTGGCTTTCAAATCCCGTTCCTGTCCCAAAGAAAAATAGGGAAGGTGCGAGTTTGTGTGGATTATAGAGATCTTAACAGGGCAAGTCCAAAAGATGATTTTCCTCTGCCAAACATTCATATCCTTTTGGACAATACTGCAGGGCATGAGGTCGTATCATTTGGAGATTGTTTTTCGGGGTATCACCAGATTTTGATGGCCGAAGAAGATAGAGAGAAGACTGCTTTTGTCACACCTTAGGGAATATTTTGCTATAGAGTGATGCCTTTCGGATTAAAAAATGCTGGAGCTACTTTATCAAAGGATAATGACCACCCTATTTCATGATATGATCCACAAAGAGATGGAGGTTTACGTGGATGACATCATAATCAAATCTAAAAGGGTCGAGGATCACTTTGGTGGATTTGAGAAAATTGTTTGAAAGATTGAGGAAATACAATTTGAAATTGAATCCTGCTAAGTGTGCCTTTGGAGGCCCAGCCGGCAAACTATTGGGGTTCATTGTCAGCAAGAGAGGTATCGAGATAGATCCTGCCAAGATCAAAGCAATTCGCGACATGCCAGTTCCAAAGACTCAAAAAGATGTAAAAAGTTTTTTGGGAAGAATCAATTTCATTGGCAGGTTCATCGCCCAATTGACTTCTACTTGTGAACCGTTGTTCAAGTTGTTGAAGAAAAATACACCTATGAAATGGAATGAGAATTGTCAAAAGCTTTTGATAAGATTAAAGATTACTTGTTAAATCCTCCAGTTTTAGTGCCTGCCTCAACTTGGAAGACCTCTGATTATGTATTTATCTGTGCTTGACGAAGCTGTAGGATGTGTTTTGGGACAACATGATGAATCGGGGAAAAGAGAACAAGCCATCTACTATCTCAATAAGAAATTTACTGCATATGAGGCTAATTATTCATTTCTGGAGAGAAGTTGTTGTGCATTGGCTTGGGCGGTTCAAAAACTAAGGCATTATTTGCTTAGTCACACTACCTACCTCATTTCCCGTTCTGATCCCTTGAAATATTTGTTGGAAAAACCAATGCTTACTGGACGGATGGCCAAATGGCAAATGATTCTTTCTGAATTTGACATTGTTTTCACAACGCAGAAGGCGATTAAAGGACAGGCTATAGCAGATCACTTGGCGGAAAATCCAAGAGAGAATGATTACCAGCCACTCAATACTTATTTCCCAGATGAAGAAATCTTGTTCGTTGGTGCAATTGAAGATATGAGTGAGCAGTACTCGGGGTGGAGATTGTTCTTTGATGGCGCTTCAAATGCTTTTGGGGCTGGAATCGGTGCTGTTCTAGTTTCACCCGAAGGGAAAGCATTATCCTGCAACTGTCAAGCTATGTTTTCCTTGCACTAATAATATGGCCGAATACGAAGCCTATATTCTTGGATTGAAGATGGCGTTAGAGATGGAGGTTAAAGATTTGATAGCATTTAGTGATTCCGACTTGCTCATACATCAGACGCTCAAGCAATGGGCAACTCGGGATTCTAAAATCATCCCCTATCAGTGCAGTCTACTCGGGCTGGCTTCCAAGTTCAGAAGTTTGGAGTTTCGGCACATTCCACGGATACGTAACGTGTTTGCAGACGCCTTGGCTACTTTGTCCTCAATGATTAAACATCCCGATGAATTGGTAATTGAACCCATCCAAATTCGGCTTCAAGAGGAGCCAGCTCATTGTTGGGTTGCAGAAGAAGTTTCAGACGGTCGGCCTTGGTACCATGATATCAAAGAATTCATTAAAATTGGATCTTATCCTCCTGGTGCTAATGCAGTTTCAAAAGGCTTTTTGCGTAGAATGTCTTCAAAATTCTTTTTGAATGGAGAAATACTGTACAAGAGAACGTCTGATTTGGGTCTGCTAAGGTGTATTGATAAGGAAGAGGCCCACCAAATGATAAAAGAAGTTCACAGCGGTGTGTGTGGACCGCACATGAATGGGCATTTGTTGGCTAAAAAGATCATGAGAATGGGATATTTTTGGCTTACTATGGAACGCGACTGTGTAGATTTTGTTCGAAGATGTATTAAATGCCAGATGCATGGTGATGTGATACATGCTCCTCCTACGGAACTACATAGTATGACTGCTCCTTGGCCATGTTCAATGTGGGGAATGGATGTGATTGGAACCATTGATCCTCTTGCTTCGAATGGACATCGATTCATCTTAGTGGCAATAGAGTATTTCACCAAATGGGTTGAGGCTGCATCTTACAGGCATGTGACTAAGAAAGTTGTGGCAGATTTTCTAAAAAACCATATCATCTGTCATTTCGGAGTGCCTGAGACATTAATCACTGATAATGCCAAAAATCTCAATAACGACATGGTGGACGGGTTGTGTGAACAATTCAAAATCAATCACAGAAATTCCGCCATTTACAGACCCCAGATGAACGGAGCTGTGGAAGCTGCCAACAAGAATTTGAAGAAGATCATTCGAAAGATGACTGACACACACAGAGATTGGCATGAGAAGCTACCTTATGCATTGATGGGGTATAGAACTGCCGTAAGGACTTCTATCGGGGCAACTCCTTACTCTCTTATGTATGGAATGGAGGCGGTAATACCTGCTGAAGTTGAGATTCTGTCATTGCGTATATTGATGGATGCTCAGTTGGAAGAAGCTGAATGGGTCAGAGAACGTCATGAGCAGTTATCATTGATCGATGAAAAGCGGTTAAATGCCGTTTGTCACGGACAGTGTTACCAAAAACGAATGGCCCGTGCTTATCAGAAGAAAGTCAAACCTCGTCAATTCGAGATTGGAGACAAGGTTTTGAAGCGAATTCTTCCTATTCAAGAAGAGGCGAAAGGGAAATTCGCTCCAAATTGGCAAGGTCCGTTCATTGTCAGGAAGGTATTATCAAGTGGAGGTCTCGTGCTGGCGGAGATGGATGGTCAAGAATTTCCTCAAATCATCAATTCAGACTTGGTAAAAAAGTTTTACATTTGATTAGTAAATTTTCTTTCAAAATTATTGCGAAAAAGAGACGAATCAAAGGCAGGCCTTCTTTCTTTCCCCTTGAATATTCTTCTCCTCTAGTTTTCTCCTTTGAACTTTCAGAATTCATAAACTTCGTTTCATGACCCATTTGATGGTTGCACCCCACACTGGGGCAAAGTTTTGTTCTGTTGGTTGTTCGTTTAAAAAAAAAAAAAAACCCCACAAGAAAGTGATAAATTGGGGCAAATTTTTGTAATGAAAAAAAAAAGAGAGAGAGAGAAGAAGAAGAAGAGAGCGAAAATAAAAGTTGAGATAATTCAGTCTGAGAAATGCAACCTCAAGATAATCAACCCTTTCACAAATTCTGCTTTCTGGCCTTAACTTTTTAGACACCTTAACCTGACCCCGTATTGAAAGCCGAGAATGTTATCGACCTCCGTCTTTATTTTGTGATAATTTTGATATGAAAATTTGCAAACCAAAAAGGGCACATGATGTTAATATATCTATCCCAAATTTATCTAGGGAAGATTGTCTTACTGATGCCAAATATTCTTTAAATACCAGTTTGATTAAATAAAATGGGAATGACCATTCAAGATTTAAATGATTATTGTTCTATGTCTTCCTTTGTAAAGGTGAAAACCCGAAAGGGCGCCTAAAAAAAATAAAAAAAAATAAAAAAAAAACAACAAAACAAAAAAAAACAAAAAAACAAAAAAAAAAAAAGAAGAAAGAAGAAAGAAAAGAAAATGGGAGGGGAAACCTTAGCGAAAACCTGAAAAGGCGCTAAGGTGGGAAATTTGTGCACACAAACGAAGTCAGATGGAGGAGGAGAAGTGATGAAGCTGAAGAGCTGGTGACTATGTTCGCTTGGGTTTTCTCTTCATGGTTGTTCTTCTTCTAGCAGTATCAAGCTTCTGGTTAATGACATCCGAAAGGGTCAGATGTGACATTCGTGGTCAAAAACCTGTTTTCAATACCGTGAATAAATCGTTTTGTCACAGTTGAAATTCTTAACTTATCTTTGACAAAAATTATTTTACACTTACTTCTACTTGTTGTGATTTGTTGTTTCCTCATGTTGTAGTTTTGTTTTCAATTTATTGAAATATGATGATTGCATAAAATATCTACGCGTACATATATATGTGTATAATAGATAAAGATTGTGAAGTCAAATAAATTGTTTTGCATCATTCATTCATTAGATCTGTGTCGAAAGACAATCCTCTTAATTTATCATGAAATCACGGCAGACGATATTGGCAAGTCATAGTAAAAGGACAATTGATGGATGCTGATAGACTGCAAAGATCAGAAATGGCTCACAGGGATGGATTAGGGATTAGATGTCAGTATCAAGAACTCATGTTTACATGTTTCGCAAAGCCTGAGGGGTCACACGGTGGTGGCATACTGTTTAATCATCTTTTCATTTTTCGAGCTGCAGGTAAAATCATGAGTTCGTCATTGATATTTCATTAAAAGATAAGACTGAGGCAAGTCTTTTGTAACTAACAATGATCTAATTGGAGCATAACTCCAGTCCAAGATTGATTTTTAAATTTGATACTGGGGCAATTTTTTTTTGAAAAAAAAAATTTGATTTCACATTGATTTTGACATCTCATGTTTGAACACATTGTGAAAATGACTGACTTCAAATTTACACTGGGGCAAAAATTTTTGAAAAATTTTTTTGCTTCACATTGATTTTGACATCTCATGTTCGAACTCGTATTAGGAAGGACTGATTTCAAATTTACACTGAGGCAAATTTTAAAGGTTAGATTTCAAATTGATTTCACTTGATTTATATTGGAACAAATTTTTTTGGTACAAGATTTTATTTATTCACTTATTTATCTCTTTCAAATGGATTTTTGATATGTTACATAGAGTCAAAAAAAAAAAAAAAAGGAGAGAAGAAAAAGAAAATCATCAATCAAAATGCTTTGTAAACTACTTTCAGTAGTTTAATCTTTTTCATGAATTAATTTAGTAAATTGGACGTTTTCACATTACTTTGTGGGTTGGTTTAAAAAAAAAAAAAAGAAAAAAAAAAAAAACAAAGTCAAAATCACAATCAAATTGTTTTATATATTGTTTTCAATTTTTTTTTTAATCTTCTTCGCATATTTATCCAACAAATTGGGTATTTCACATTGCTTTTTGGGCTGCTTTTCAACTTAAAAAATATATATATATATATATATATATGTCTTTATCACGCATGTCCAGCAAACTGGACCTTCACGTTCACTTTTCCAAGTTTGGCAAGCCGGACTTTGTATTGCATCTCACCCCAGCAAACTGGGTGCATGTCCAGCAAACTGGACTCTTCACGTTTATTTTCCAAATTTGGCAAACCAAACTTTGTATTGCATTTCACCCCAGCAAACTGGGTGCATGTCCAGCAAACTGGACCTTCACGTTTAATTTCTTGCATTTCACCCCAGCAAACTGGGTGCATGTCCAGCAAACTGGACCTTCACGTTTAATTTCTTGTACTCACCCCAGCAAATTGGGTGCATGTCCAGCAAACTGGACCCTTCACGTTTACTTCTTTAAGTTTGGCAAACCAAACTTTATACTGCATCTCACCCCAGCAAACTGGGTGCATGTCCAGCAAACTGGACCTTTCACGTTTACATTTTTAAGTTTGGCAAACCAAACTTTGTACTGCATCTCACCCCAGCAAACTGGGTGCATGTCCAGCAAACTGGACCTTCACGTTTAATTTCTTGTACTCACCCCAGCAAACTGGGTGCATGTCCAGCAAATTGGACCTTCACGTTTAATTTCTTGTACTCACCCCAGCAAACTGGGTGCATGTCCAGCAAACTGGACCTTCACGTTTAATTTCTTGTATTCACCCCAGCAAACTGGGTGCATGTCCAGTAAACTGGACCTTTCACGTTTACTTTTCTAAGTCTGGCAAACCGGACTTCGCATTGCATTTCACCCCAACAAACTGGGTGCACGTCCAGCAAACTGGACCTTCATATTTAATTTCTTTGCACTTCGTCATTCCTAGCAAACTAGGTCACACACTTCTCCAACAAACTGGACGTTTCACATTTTGTTTTAATTTGATTTTTCAAGTCGGGCAGCCCAAACTTTTACTTTCATCGTTCGAACTACGTTTTGACCTGATTCCTTTGTGTGAGATACGTAGGCAGATCTTGGAAAGTTCGGTTATTTTCTCATTCTTTTATTTCTTTACATTCTTACATCTTGTATGTTTAGATATTTATTTTTAGGTGAGTCAAAATTCGGTGTTGTCTATGTCTTTGTCTGAAATCTCTGCGAGATTCCCGACAAAGAGGGGCAAGCTGTAGGCACCAAATTTTGACACACCTTTGGTAAAAATATGTGTGTTACTTTATTTTAGGAGGTATTTTTCATTTTTCGGGGGGTCGAGTACATTTTTCGCGTATTATATCTAATTCGTCGTATTAGGGGCAAGATGGTAATTTCACTATGTAAATATTAGTTTATTTTATTTTATTTCCTAAATACATGATTTTACTATTTTTATTATTATTTATGATTTTAATGATTTTTAGGAGTCATTCATCATTTATTTAAAATTTTAGTATTTTTTAATTCAACGGCACGTTTTCCAATGCACTTTTTATTTAAGATTTTCTTTATGAGAATTTTGTCTATGAGCATTTTATAAATTTTTTGTAAAAAAAAAAAAAAATAAATAAAAAATAAAAATAAAAATATATATATACATATTTTGTTAAGACCATTTAGTATTTATTTTAAGTTGTATTTTTCTAATGTTGAACTAACCTTTAATTTGTTACACTAAATTTTATCTTTTCCTTCTTATAATATTGTATTCCACTTTTCTTTTATTTTTATTTATAAAATAAAAAAAAAGAAAAAAAAATTCAAGTAGTCTTATTTTATTTCATTTCTATTTTTATTTTCATTTTTTTAATTTTTTTAATTTTCTCTTTTCTGCTAAAAAAAAAAGAAGAAGAACTGAATGGAACAGCAGCAACGTTGCTGCTGCTGTTGCTTCTGCAGAGTTTCTGCAAACTCCATCCCAGGCCATCCCTCTTCTCATCATCACCCCCAATTTGCACTCAACTTACCAGATTTTGGGGGATTTTGTTTTGATTCACCATCCCCTCTTTCTCTTCCTCTTCACACACAGACACCAGTTTCATTCCTCCCTCTCCCTCCCATTCTACTCTCTCGGCTCTCTCAGAACTGAAGCACAGACTCAATCACCTGCACACACATTCACTCCCTTTCTTCCTTCTCTCGACTCACCTGCACACACAATCTCACTCTCTGCCTCTTGCTCAAAATCTCCCTCACAACACACATTCACACACAGGCACGCAATTTTCTTCCTGCTCTTTCACCAGAAACACACTTGCATCCACTCATCCCCTTCCCTCTGCAACACATTCACAACACACAACACCCCTCACCCCCTCTGCCCCCTTCCCCTGCACATTCTCTCCTCTTCACTCACGGCACACACTCACTGCACACACAGGCACAAAACACACACAACACTCACTGCAGATTGCACCCACCTACCTCCAGTCACGCACCAGAACACAAACATACACACACACTTCCCCTGCATACACATTACACACACTACAGACACACACACACACACACATCAGTCCATACACACTTGCACACAACCTGCATCCATAATTCACACACACAAACACACGCACAACATACACACTTGCACACAACCTGCATCCATAATTCACACACACAAACACACGCACAACATACACACTTGCACACAACCTGCAAAACACACACACACCTGCACGAGATCAGCATTATAAAAAAAAAAAAAAGCAACAACAACAACAAACAACAACAACAGCAACAGCAATAGCACCACCACCGCCCCTATTCCAGGTAATTTTCCTACTCTTGCTTTCAAATTTGTTTTTGTTTTGTTTTGTATAAATCATAAAAAAAAAACCGAAAAGAAATCCGGCTGAGAGAGAGAGAGAGAGAGAAATTGACCGGCGAGAAGAGGGAGTTCCGGGTAGAAGAGAGAGTTGGACGGTGAGAGAGGGAAGAAAGAGAGAACCGAAAAAAAAAGGGAAAGTTTCTTCTTCTGTATACTCCAGAATTTCAAATTCGGTCTCTTTTCCTACCCAATTTCTAAAAAGAAGTTTAATCAGTCCGGATATATCACGAGAAAAACGAGGGGATTTTTTTAGCCTGTCCAAAAAAAGGCTTCTAATTCTGCGAATTGCGCCAGTTCCAACTTTAATTTACCAGCTACTTGTTTCATGGCTTTAATTTGAGCTGCGGACCCGACTCTGGAAACGGAGATACCCACATTAATAGCAGGCCTAATTCCAGCATTGAACAGATCGGCAGATAGGAAAATTTGGGAAGGGGAAAGAAGAATAGGGGGAAGAGAATAGAACCGAACCGGGGGGGGGGGAAGAAGAACCAGAGAAGAAAGAAGAAAAAAAAAAAAAAAAAGAGAGAGAATCGGGAGCAAAGAAAAAAACAGAGGGGAATCGGGGAGGAAGAAGAGAGAAAAAGAAAAGAGGGAAAGAGGAAAGAAAAAAGGAAAAAGAGAGAAAAGAGAAAAGTAAAAAGAAATCTGAAGAAAAAAAAAAAGAAAAAATCGTTAATCAAAAAATATATATATATTCTTGGCCAAAACTACGTCGTTTTGGTCTGAAACGACGTAGTTTTGGTTATTTTCTTTAGTTATTATTTTTTATTATTTTCATCAGATTATATATTTACATTTTGCCCCTTTAGGTTCTTAATTATTTGGTTATGCCCTTAAATGCTTTTAGTTTATTTCATTTAAGTCCTCATTTATTTAAGTTAACCCCTAAAAATTGTAATTCCTTTCAATTATGTCCAGAATGATTGTAATTTAGTTTTAAACTTACTGGAAATTATATTTTCCCCCCTTTAGCTTGTCAGAAATTGCGATTTTAGTCACTTATGTTTGCTGGAATTGTATTTTAGCCCTTAGATGTTGTTGAAAATTGTAAATTTAGCCCTCCTTGTTGTTGGAATTTTTGCATTTTTGTCCCTATGCTTGCTGGAATTTTATTTTTGTCCCTCCCAAACTTGCTGGAATTTTATTTGAGCCATTATACTTGCTGGAATTTTATTTTTGGCCCCCTATTGTTGCTGGAATTTATATTTTGGTCCTTTATGTTGCTGGAATTTGTTTTAAGACCTCCATTAATTGTTAAAATTATATTTTAGCCTTTTATTTGTTGCTGGAATTTGTATTTTAATACTTGTAGTTGCTGGAATTTTTATTTTTGGCCCTTTTATATAGCTGAAAATTATAATTTGACCCTAGACATTGCTGTAAATTAGGTATTATTTAATGACTTTGCTGAAATTATATTATTGGACTTAAGTATTGCTGGAATTTTTATTTTTGGGCATTATACTTGCTGAAAATTATATTTTAGCCTTTAAATTCGTTGTAAACTATGTCATTACCGTAAGTAGGGTTTAAAATTATAGTTTTACCTTTTTACTTGTTACAAATTACATTTTTCACTTTAGAATATTGCTTAAACTTCCACTTTTAATCCAAATCTTATAATATTTTATTTTTGCCAAAAAAAGTGTTAATTAAAATTAGTTAAGTCCTCAAAGCTTTAAATTATTTCTTTTTACATTTGCTTTATTTATTTTTATCAAACTTATAATTAATGTTCTAAGATTGGGTCTTGTTAGTCTAATTAATGTTCAAATTAGTTTCTCTATTTTCCTTTTAGTTATTTTAATAATTCTTATTTGAGGTGTTAAAATTTCAATGTATGTACTATTATGTTTTATCTTCTATTATTATTATTATTATTTACTTTATTTTTATTTTATTTTTGTTGTTTTGCTTTATTTATCTATTTGCTTATTTATTTTTTGACTTAAACAATTTTTTATTTTTCTTCCTAAATAATTAATTATTATTATCAGTATTTTCTTCCTCTTATTTTGTTCATTATTGCTATGATTGTTTGAATTATCGTAGTGAGTTCATAGTGATAGGTAGAAAATTATTCAAATTAGTGATTGACTTATTAAATAGTGGTAATTTTGACGTGTTTGTTCATTTTAGTAGCAATTTATACCGGGTTTACGAATGAGAGGTACCTCGATTACCCTTCCAATATTTCTTTTATGTGCTCCTACGTGCTCCTATGTGTTTTTCTACGTGTTTTTGTGCTTATACTTTTTATCCATGTGAGAGTGTTTATTTATTTATGTCATATTATTTACTCGAATTTAATTTTTGATTATTCAAAGAAATGTAATAGATAGGTAATATATTCTATTTAGCAAAATTTTTGTATTTAGATAGTTAATGTAATAGATTGTTCCCGTGTTATCTACTTAACAAAAATCTTATGTATTTTAGATAGAAATGTAATAGATAGGCTAGATAGGTTACCTTTTATTTTTATTTTTATTTTTTATTTTTTATTTTAGATTGTAATTAGGCTTCTCCGGTGTAATAGTTAGGGTTTTTGTGTGCTATGTGTACTATGTGCTTGTGTGTTTTATTCGCTTTTCCTAGGAACTCGCATCTAGAATACCATGCTTATGTGCTATGTGCTCCTACTTGCTATTATTTGCTTTTATGTGATTTATTACTTTAATACATGCTTTATTTATTTACTTGCTTTGATTATATATGTGTATCGCCGTCACACTAGTCCAACGCTAGTTGTGATTAATTCCGGTTTCTTCGCTAGTCCAACGCTAGCGGAGAACTTATAGAAAAGGGGCTAGTCCAATGCTAAGCCTTTAGGTCATTTTAGCCTTAGGATCATTTTCGTATGCATTTCATGACATTTCACATACATTTTATCTTTTTAGGCTTTTTTCCCATTTTCTATGAATTTTTATATATACTTTATAACTTATTACTTATTTTAACATCTATTTGGTACATAACATTTAGATTCCACTACACATAGAATTTTAGGTCATTTGCGTGATTTCAACTAAGAAATAGTCATCTACTCACGTGGGAAGCGATGGCGTACATGTCGTTCCCCCCTCCGTGAGTAGAAACAGATAGTCACGAGGCTATTAGTCCCCCGCACCCGTTATGTTGCATCCCCATTTTCTTTGTTCACTTACTATCTATACTATTATTTTTCTTTTCTTTTGCACTCCATTCAGCATCTATACTCGTGACTCCATCGAGGTCTATATCCGGGTTTCGCAATTAATGCGATAATTCCGATCAAACCTCAGTGGAACATTTCGTCCCTTATCGATATTCATTTTTAGGATTAGATTTGCATTCATATAATTACATCCAAATGTGATAAAATCTTAGGGTTATATTAGGAAAATTTAGACTAAACCTCGCAACTAGTTTCGGCTAGGTTGAAAGGGTGCCTTAGGCGCGAGCCTTTGCCTTCCCTTTCTTCAACTGTGACTCCCGAACCTCTTTCTCTTGTTTTCAAAGACCTGGAGTCGTCTAAAAGGGTTTTTCTTGTTTTTCCTATATTTTTCCAAAATCATTTCTTTAAATAAATCATTTTTAATTCTCTCACCTGTTATAAAATATTTTTGGGTGACTTGGTACACCAAAACTCAACACCAAGTGGCGACTCCTTTTTCACTAAAAAACCCTTTTTAGACTCTATTTTCGGGCCAAAAAATCGTCGCATTTTCAAAGTCCCATTTTAGGCCCTTTTTCTTTTATTTTTAAAATAAAGCATTTGTTTATCGTATTTTTGTCGAATCATCTTTTACAAAGTATTTTTCTAAAAAATTATTTTTACAAGAAATTTACACACTTCTTTTTCCAATAAACACAACCACATTTAACACTTCCTTTTCATTTTTTTTCGACTTTAATTAGTTCTCTTTCGAAAAATGGGGCGCGACAAGTATGATGTGTACAAAAAATGTGTACCTATATATAACATATAAAATTTTAAGAATACATAGCAGCTCGGTTTGTTTACACGAACAGCTCAGTTCATCTGCACACCTATTGTTGACTCTAACTCAAAACTACTATATCATGGGTAAAATGTCTTGCCAACTAAGTAAGCCTCAAATAGATGTATTAATCTTGTTCAAGAAGTATGAACAAATGTGCTTACAGATACACAAGATACAAAAGTTCTAAGAATACACTCTTAACAAGTTTAATAAGTTCAAAGATTTGCTTAATATGCATATTAAAAGCACAAAGTTTTTATGCTTGAACGGTAAAAATCATATAACAGTTTTTACATAATACTGAGATTTTTGTATCCAAATGGCATAAATTGGTAAACACAAGAAGTTTAGGGAGACGAATTGATACATTACTTTATTTTATACATTTCTAAGAAATTTAAATTGAAAACATTACATTGTTGTAGAATTAATTTATACATTAAGCCTTTGTTCGGTTGATAGGGATTGTGGATTGAGAAAGTAATCTTTTTCCAAAATTTTAAATCCTACTGTTTGGTAGATTTTTAGTGTTTTGGAAAGCAAAAAAAATCCTTAATACAAGGAAAGTAATGGTGAAATAGCGGGATTCTAAATTCTGAAACTTTGTTATTCTGATTCTTTTGCTCAAGAATTTAAACATGAAGTACACTAAAATATTTCCTCAAAAGAAAAAATGAAATATACTGAAATAATCAATTCTCCTCAAACTCCGACATTTTAATTAACATCCCAACTAAATCAACTCTACCTCTAACACTTTATTTAACATTCCAACTAAAGCCACTCCACCGGTAACACTATTCCAATAGTACCTCTCCTCCATCACTTTCATGTTCATCTCCTCTTTACAACAATTATTCTTGCCTTTAACACTATCCTAATTTTGCCTCTCTTCCATCACTTGCTTCTCCATCTTCTCTCTATGATGATTACCCCCGTGAGATAAAGAAATTGACATCTTGTTTTTCTTTTTTTTATTTAATTGTCCTTTATCTTGTCTGCAACAATTACTCCTGTTAAAATTGCAATTTTGGCATTTATATATACTGAAAATAAAGAAATGAGTTTCTTTTCCTTTGGAACATGAGGATTGGTATTGCTATTATATTTTTTGATTGCTCCATCTATGCAACAATCATTAAAATTCATAAAAACATATCAGGGTTTTAGTTCAAGATTATTTCAATATCATTTTCTTATAAATATTTCTAAACTATCCAAACAAAATAAATGAATCTTTTTGTATTCATATTTCGCAGAATTAAATCTTAAAAAATAAGAATCCTAATTAGCTTTACTTAACGTTGCTTTTCCGCCCACCAAAACAAGGTCTTAAAGGAAAAAGATATCCGTTATTTTTTTATACTTCTATATATATGTGTGAAAATTGTTATAAAAAAAGGTTTCAAAACTTTTGAAATGTCTATTTGTCAAATCATAAAATTTAATTAATGAAAAGCAATAATCCATCTCCAAAATTTGTCCCCGCCGCAAAAGGTAGATTTGTAGGGAAGAATGGAGAAGGATTAGATGTCGTGTGGACTTTGTGCTGGCTGGAGACATGTATCTTTCTTTTCTGACCTACTTTTCAATTTTTAGCAATATTACTGCGGCCTTGTGGCACGAGGGTCCACTTTTTTCGTGAAGATTAAGGAAATTTTGGTGCAAGCTGGGAAATGCAATCATAAGGGTCAGAGTAAAAATGCTATTAGGTTCTGAATCCCTAATATGGTGTTTGTTTTGATTCTTGTATTCACTGAAAAATTAAAACTAAGCCTCCACTTGACAATGCAATCAAAGAGGAATACTTCTACCGCTCTATTTGTTTCTAGAATGTGAGGTCACAAATTTGTGATAAATCACACGTCTAGCCAAAGCCTCGTAAATCACTTGAAATGAAATGGTCATTACAACTTTGTCTTTCTATTTCATTGCTAGATATACAGTTAAAATACTTTACAAAAGTACAGTAATACAATGAAATGATAATAATAACTCTATATATTAATATAAAAATGATAAGTTTTCCTTGAAGAGTGGTGAGTTACGACAAAAATTTATCCTTTTTTTTAAATAATATTTTTAATAACTTTTCGTCAAGACAATATTTTTTAAACAATAACTTCTAAGTGATATTAGAAAACAAAAACTTATCATTTTTTAAAACAATAATTTTTTATGACTTTTCGTCAATACAATATTTTTCTAAATAATGTCTTCCGAGTGATACTAGAAAACATGTTGGGGTATATTGGACTTATTTTCCACGTATCACTTGGAGTTTCAAATTCCATTATTGTCAATAGTGCATAACATTTTTAGTGTGGGATATTATATAAGTTGAAAGACAAATACAATATAGACTTAGACAGACAAATACAATATAGAGTTAGACAGAGCTAGAGGGCTGAGAGGTGGGGCGGGGCACCCGTCCCCAAGATTATAAAAAATTGATTTTTTATACTAAGCAAATTTAGAAATTTTAACTGATCATTTAAAAATGTAGAATTGTCCCCTTCAAAATTTTTCAAAAATTTACATATTGCATTCTTTTATTTATGTTAAAGTAAAATTTGTACCTTCAAACAAAAATTTTGGGGTCCATTCACAATTAATTTTCCACTAAGTTATTTGTGAAACCACCATTTAAATGGAAGTTCTAAATGTGAAGGGCTTCCATTATCCCAAAAAATCTCAATATCTGTATACCTCAATAAATTTTAGTAGTTGATTTTTAGTCTGACAACTTTTGATTCCCCAAAATACTTTTTGATTTTTCTATATATAAGTCCTCTAATGAGCTAATTAATTAATAAGATACGATAAGTCCAATATAAGATAAAATTTACGCAATTTGGATAAGTTGCGAGTTATCTATTTTAATCATAAAAATAAAATAAACAAGGACAACATTTAATTCAATTAATCATGATTCTTCACATTCAACTTTGCTTAATTGGAGGAAAACAATATAAATTGGTAATTATTATTGTTTCATAAAAAATAACTCACGTAAAAATTGCATTTGCAGAGCAAATACTAATACACACACACACTAGATATGGATATATTTTATATATATGTGTGTGTGTAATACATATATGTACATACATAATACATACATATGTATGTATGTATGTATAAAATATTTTTTGTTTACTATAGTAATATCATTGTACGTCAAATATCAATTAGAATATTAAATATAATAACTTCTTCTATGTGTTTAAATTTTTTACCCTCTAAAATAAAATTTTTTATGTTTACCATTGTTGCGCCCCATTTTTCGAAAGAAGGAAAAAGATATAGATTTTATTAGTGTGGGAAAAAGTGTAGGTCTTTTTGTAAAAAATAATTTTTTAGAAAATGCTTTATGTTGGAAAAAGAAAAGGTAGTTTGACAAGAAATGTGATTTTTATAAAATGCTTTATTTTGAACAGAAAAGAAAAGGGCCTAAAATGGGACTTAAAAAATGCGACAGTTTTGGGCCAAAAAATAGAGTCTTAAAAGGGTTTTTAGTAAAAAGGGAGTTGCCACTTGGTATTGAATTTTGGTGTACCAAGTCACCATAAAATATTTTACAAAAGATAAGAAAATCGGGAATGATTTATTTAGAACATGATTTTGAGAAAAATGTAAGAAAAACAAGAAAACCCTTTTTAAGACAACTCGAGGTCTTTGAAAACAAGAGAAAAAGGTTCGGGAGTCACAATTGAAGAAAGGGAAGGCAAAGGCTCATGCCTAAGGCACCCTTTCAACCTAGCCGAAACTAGTTGTGATTTCGTCAAAATTTTCCTAATATAACCCTAAAATTCTATCACATTTGGATGCAACTATATGAATGCAAACCTAAACCTAAAAATAGATATCGTTAAGGGACAAGATGTTCCATTGAGGTTTGGTCGGGATTATCACATTAATCACGAAACCCGAATCTAGACCTCGATGGAGTCATGAGTGTAGATGCAAAATGGAATGCAAAAAGAAATGGAAAATAGTGATATAGATAATAAGTGAACAAAGAAAGTGAGGATGCAACATAATGGGTATGGGGGACTAATAAACTCGTGACTAACTATTCCTACTCACGGAAGGGGGAATGACTTGTTGATCCACCGCTTCCCACGTAAGTAGATGACTATTTCTAGTCAAAATCACACAAATGACCTAAGATTCTATGTGAAATGTAACCTAAATGCCAAGCATTGAATATATGTAAAAATAGATAATAAAAATAATAATACATAAAAACCATGCAAAAATGGAAAAAAGGCCTTAAAAAAAGAGAAAGTGTGTGTGAAATGATATGAAATGCACACAAGAAGTGATTTTAATACTAAAATGACCTAAGGGTCTAGCGTTGGACTAACCCATTTTCTAGAAATCCTCCACTAGCGTTGGACTAGTGAAGAAACCGAAATTAACCACAACTAGCGTTAGACTAGTGTGGCAACGATATACATATATCACAATAAAGCAAGTAAATAAATAAATAAAAACATAAATCAAAGCAATAATCATATATAAGCAGATAATAGCATATAGGAGCATATAGCACATAAGCATGATATTCTAGATGCGAAGTCCTAGGGAAAGCGAATAAAATACATAAGCACATAGCACACAAAAGCCCTAACTATTACACTGGGGAAGCCTGATTACAATCTAAAAATGGAAAAAGCTAAGAGATGACCTATCTAACTTATCTATTACATTTTCTATCTAAAATACATAAACTTTTGTTAAATAGATGAAAATATAAACTATCTATTACATTAACTATCTAAATACAAAATTTGTGCTAAATAGAATATCACCTATCTATTACATTTCTTTGAATAATAAAAATTTAATTCAAATAAATAACATGACATAAATAAATAAATGCTCACACATGAATGAAAATAATAGACACAAAGAAATACATAAAAAAAAACACATAGGAAACACGTAGGAGAATATAAAGAGACATTGAAAGGGTAATAGAGGTACCTCCCATTCGTAAACTCGGTACAAATGCTAACAACATGAAAAACATATTAAGGTACCATTATTTAAATAAATAAACCATTAATTAAATAATTTAATATTGATCACTATAACCATGCCACAAAGTTCAAAACAATTCTAGCAACAACAAACAAGAATTAAAATAATAATAATAATAATAATTAAACATTTAGGAAGAAAATGAAGACTGTTTAATTAATTTAAAAAAATAAAGATAAAAATCAATAAATTAAAAAAAATACAATAATACCTAATTAAGCTTCTAGCACACAAAAATAAAAAATAAAAAAATACCAAAATAACTAAAAGAGAAACAAAGAAAACTAATTTGAGCATTAATTAGACAAAAGACCAAATCTTAGGACATTAACTGAAAATTTAATGAAAAGAAATAATTACAAGTCTTAAGAACTTAATTAATTATTTTTGGCAAAAATAAAATTTTTCCAAAGTTTTGGTTAAAAAAATGGAATTTTCAGCAACATTATATAGCAAAACTGTAATTTACAACAAATTAAAGGGTAAAATTACAATGTCAAACAATACTTAAGGTAATAATATAATTTACAACAAATTTAAAGGCTAAAATATAATTTCCAGCAAGCATAATGTCAAAAATTAAATTTTCAGCAAGTTTAAAAGCCAAATATGTAAATTACAGCAAGCCAATGGGATAATACATAATTTGCAGCAACAATTAACAAAAAAGAAACAATTTCAGTAAGCTTGGGGGCAAAAATGCTAATTCCAACAACATTCAAGAGTGAAAAATGCAATTTTAGCAAACACTCAAGGCCTAAAATGCAAGTTCTAGCTACCTAGAGGCAAAAATATAAATTCCAGCAACATTGGAGGGTAAAAAATGTACTTTACAGCAACATTTAGGGTAAAAATGCAATTTCCAGCACATTTAAGGGTAAAAATGTAATTCCAGCAAAGCATAATGGCAAGAAATAAAATTTCAGCAAGATTGGGGGACAAGAATGAAATTTTCAGCAACATGAGGAATCAAATTACAAATCCAGCAATTATGAAGGGGTCAAAAATATAATTTCAACAAGCTTCGGGGGCAAAAGTGCACTTTTAGGCAAGCTAAGGGGGTAAAAATATAATTCTAGCAAGTCTTAAGAGACAAAATTGTAATTTCTAGCAACATTCAAGGACTAGAATATAAATCCAGCAAGATTTGGAGCTAAATTGAAATTAATAGGACCTAAATAAAGAGAAATTAAAATCTAGAGGGTCAATCTACAAATATTAAGGATCTAAATTCAATAGTTAAAAAAACATTCAAGGTAGAATAAAAGGCTAACCCAAATCCTTGGGGCTAAAACATAAATACTAATATGATAAAAATAATAAAAAAAATAAAAGAAACTAACCAAAACTACATCGTTTTATGTCAAAACGACGTAGTTTTGGCTAACACTTCTTTTTTTTTTTCGATTTCATTTTTTTTTTACCGATTTTCTTTCCCTTTTTTTTCTTTCTTTTTCTTCTTCTTTTCTCTCTTTTCTTTCTTTTCTTCTTTCTTTTTCCATATTTCTATTCTTCTCTCTCTCTCTCTCTCTCTCTCTCTCTCTCTCTCTCTCTCTCTCGAATTCTTTCGCTTCCAATTCGTTCTCTCTTTTTCTCTCTCAAATTCTTTCTCTTCCAGCTTCTCCGTCCGAATCTCTCTCTCTCTCTCTCTCTCTCTCTCCAAATACTGGATCGGTCCTTAGACAAAATGAGCCAATTCCTATCAACCTAATTCTCCCAAATCCCTACCTCTTTTGGTCCAAATCAAGCACAAATTCACCAAATTCACCAAAATACACAAACAGAATTTAAGGGAGGCTGAGAGTTTTTACCTAGGCCAAGGGAAGGGGGTGGTCCGACGGTGGTGGTGAGCTAGGGGTAATGGAGGCGCTTGCTGGTGGACGAGTGGCAGTGCGTGGTGAAATTTTTATTTTTGTAGGTGTGTGTGTATGTGTGTGTGTTTTTGCAGTTGTGTGCAGTGTGTTTTTGCAGGTGTGTGTAGTGTGTGTTTGTGGAGTGAATGAAGCTGGTGTGTGTGTGTGTAAAATCCATGTGTAATGTGTGTGTTTGTGCAGGTGTGTGCAGTGTGTGTTTGTGGAGTGAATGAAGCTGGTGTGTGTGTGTGTGTAAAATCCATGTGTAATGTGTGTGTTGGTGCAGGTGAATTGGATGTGTTTTGTGGAGTGGAGAGTATAGTGTGATGTGAGATGTGTGCTTGTGCAGATGAATTGGATGTGAGGTGTGTGTGTTTGTGCAGGTGTGTGCAGTGTGTGTTTGTGGAGTGAATGAAGTTGGTGTGTGTGTGTGTAATGTGTGTGTTTGTGCAGGTGCATTGGATGCGTTTTGTGGAGTTGAGAGTATAGTGTGATGTGAGATGTGTGCTTGTGAAGATGAATTGGATGTCAGGTGTGTGTGTTTGTGATGCAGGGAGTGAAAATGTAAGGAATTTGCCGGTAAGGTTGAGGGTAGAATGTGGATGATTGAGCTGAAGATAGTGAATGAGGTGTGCTGCGTGAATTGCAGTGGAATTGAGGGAGAGGCAATGGGAGTGTGCACTGGTGTAACACAGGTAAAGTGAGGGAGGAAAAACAGAGAGGTGAAGTTGCAATTGTGTGTATCTGTGGTGAAGGTGAGCGTGTGCTTAAGTGTTGGGGGAAGAAAAAATCCAAACCAATCCCTACAAATCTGGTAATGTCAATCCAAGTGGGGATGGATTGATGATGGTGTTTGAGGGATTTGGTGAATGCAGTTGAACTTGGCTATGCATCCATGGCAGAAGCAACAGCAACAGCAACAGCAACGCTGCTACTCTTCAGTCTGCTCTTTTTTTTTTTTAGCGTTTGTAAGAAAAATACAAGGAAATGAAAATGAAATAAAATAAAAACCAATGGACTTCTTAGAATTAAAAAAAACTAAAACTAAAATTCAGCATTACTAGAAAAAAGAGAAAATTCAATAATAATAAAAATTAAAATTTTAAAATTAATTCAACATTGGACAACGTGTCAATAATAGACAAAAAGATACAATTTGAATTAAATACCAAACGGCCTCTAAAATTTAAAAAAAAATTTACATACAATCTATAAATATATTAAATGTATATATAAAATATTTCACACAAAATTCTAATAATAATAATAAATAAAAAAATGCATTGAAAGACACGCCCTTAACTTGAAACAATACCAAAATTTTGAATAATTACTAATGACTCCGAAGAATTCTTTAAAAAATAAAAAATGATAAAAAATTGTAAAAATATGAATTGAGAAATAAAATAGAATAAAATAAAATGTATTTATATGTTAAAATTATCATTTTACCCCCCGATACGACTAATAAGTCATAATTTGTGTAAGAATTGCAATTGACCCCCTGAAAAAATACAAAGTATCCCAAAATATTAAAAAACTAAAAGGTGTGTCAAAATTTGGTATCTACAACTATAAATATATGCCAATGTCACCTCCTAAATCCAAAATCTTGGCTTCGTATCCAAATACATACTATCACATCCCATCTGCACCACATTGAAATTTTGATGCACCAACGAACGGCAACATATAATGCTTGTATTTTGGGAGCTCTCTATTCAATTTTTAGATTTGTTTTGGGCTTTTAGCTTAAAACTGCCTGAAAAAAGAATATACCGTCTATCTCAAACGCACTTCTATGAGACATTTTCTTCAAGCATTATTTTTGGCTCATGAAACTTCAGTGCACTTTATTATAATATTTGCAATAGTTCTGCTTTTATTGTACATGAAGGGGCTCTTTATTAATGCATTAAAACAGGCACGAAGTAAATTTTTGAAGCCACAGAAATGGAACTATATATCAGTCGGAGCTACTTACAAACCTGCACAAGAAATCTCAATCTACTTTAAAGATTCCAAAGCTGACTAGCGAAGATTCTATACATCTTTTGTGGAATCATTGGTGCAAGATTCCAATTAATCATCTTCGAAATAGCATATATCTAAATTCTGCATGTGAAAACACATGGGAATCCATGCTCATTGTCTTGTGGAAGTTACCATTGATCTTTGCCTGTTCTGCATCCATATGCCTAAGAATGAGAAAATTCTCAGAAGTTCATATGATGCCCATAGACAAAACGCTGCAGAAGAACAATGGCCATGGTCCGGAAGCTCTCAAAGCAAGACCACAATATCTTGCTAATCGTCCAAAAGAATTGATATGCCATATCTTTCTGATATCCCCCTATGTAAATCAGATATGACAGAATATTTTTGTCCATTTCTCCAGAAAAATGGAATTACAGGCGGGATAACTGGATCACCTGGATCGGACAATTTTCATAGGAAGAAAAAGTTGGAACTTCAGATAAGAATATAGCCGCTATCTAGTGTAGTATACTTTGCATGGCAGCAAAGAAATATAAGGAAGCAACACAATTTTTAAATTACTTTGCCTAAAATCTTGACCATATAAATTTGACTATACGAGAGATACACAGTTATTGCCATCTAGTTAACCAAAGTTCTTCAAGACACATGGTTTTTCCATCAAGATGTCCCAAAAAAGTATAAACCGCTGCAGGCAAATTTGAACTCTTAAGTACATAAGTGTAGTCTCCGTCAAGTCATCAAAGGCCATTCTTTAACAATTTGCAGATGCAACACCAGGCATCCTTACCCTTCGTAAGGAAGTAGCAGATAGATTTTCTCCTTTCTTGCATCCATAATAGCCAAGTCACAAGGCTGCTTCTAGCAAAATACTCTGTACTTGGTAACATTTGATGCTTCTGTAAATCCTCCTCACAAATAAATTGGAGCCTAGATATTTAACGGCTCCAGGAGTCTCCCAGTAATTAAGCCAAAACCATAAACAAGAAGAAAGAAATCAAACACCAAGAATCCAGTGAAGAGGCTAATTATTAACGGCCAAAATTTATTAGATATAAATTTATATCGGGCAGTTCCAAGTATTAAGGCCCAAATATTCCGGAAGTATGTTCCTAAAAGGGTGAGGTGAGGCCTAGTCTTTGTTAAATGGCACATTGATAATTGAAAATCTATCTCCAGATATTGTCCTATCTTAAAATCAAACTATGATCCAATCTCTTCAGTTTGACTTTGCGATACACAAATTAGATGGTCAGTTCAGAAACTACTAATTTCTATCGTAAGATTTCCTTCAAGCCCCAATAGGCCAAGCTGAGCTAAGCTCCGAAACTCTCTTAGTAGCCTAAGACGAGGATCATAAATAGTAGAAAATATTTGTGCTATTATTTGACAAAAGGTTTAATATGCCATTAACACGCCTATGGCTAACACTCATTGTGGATACCACTCTGGTTGAGCTCCACGTTCGCTTGATTTAAACCTCTACACTAGCTCAGCAAGATTCCACCGCAACACATCCTAATTTCCAAAGATGAATATTTCCCCATTTGTGTAATAAAGTAATTGCCAAGCTTGTTAAATAGGGGACAACTCTGATGCATACCATGTCCTACTCTATGATCTGACACTGCCTTCCTATATTACCTATACTGTCATTACTTATGTCACATCATTGGAGGGTATCATAACAAATTCGATGTATGAAGATTCACTTCAAGTATAAATACCCCTACTCTTTCCTAAAGAAAGGTAATGAACAAACAATGCTCAAATATACACTTTTCACCAAGTCTTCATTATAGACACAGACTTGAGCATCGATCAATTGGGGGAACTCCTCCCAATTGATTTGTAATCGTCTTTTTGGTTTTGCTGGATAGCTTGGCTAATCACCATAACAACAACTGCCTTGGTCAGAATCAATTGCATCAGATTTAGGTGTTGCTGAAGTTTGGCTACAACAATTGTTGCTATATGTGGGAATGCGAATGATTGTCCCACTCGAGGGTACTCTCAAAGACATTGCTGCATACAAGTATACTAGTGATATTCTTGGTATTTATGAAGATTTACGAGAAACCACGATCTACTTCATCAAGAGGTAAACGGTCCTGAATGAATCATGACCCTTCTCGAGCTCCAGAATGTTTGATGTCTTTTGGCTGGACTAGTCGGAATCAAATATCATAGAAGGCTTTTTTTGAGAAACATTCACTTTGTTGCTTTGCAATGGATGGCTTTAATGAAGATTCTTTTTGCCACTTGTAACTAAGTAAGGTTTTGGGTGCTGAAGGGATGCTAATTAACTTAGCTTGCACAAAGCTGGTTTGACTGTTGCAAAAGATATCTGGAATGACGTAATGATAGCAGTCTAGTCAAACCTGATGAGGTGAACCAGACTAAGGGATGTATTGCACCTGAATACAAATATGAAGAAAGCAAGGCTACTCCCCCGTTTTACCTTTGATGTTGAAGTAAAAGCCAAAGTCAATTTGAATTGATAGGCGGTCAGTGTGTATGTAATTTAGGTGGGATGCAGCATTTTTTTTTGTAGTTTGGCAACATCTTATGAAGTGACGGATAGAGCAGATTGCCAATGATAATTGAAGTTGAGTTGAAGTAACATTAACGTAGAAATGGAAATCCAGTTAGTAATGCCAAGGTGTGAGAACGATTGAGGTAAAATAATTACAAAATGTTTGATGCAAGCCCTTTTGATGATGCAAGTGGGGCCGTGATTAACCATAGGTCCCATCATCATGATTCGGCCACAATAGAGCTCTAACCTAGTAATTAAGGAGCGGGTAGTTTCCCAAGGTAGGAGGTCATTTTCCTTAGGGGTTAATTACTATCCAAGTTAAGTGAAGACTAACCATCTTGTTTTTGGACACTATTTTGGCCTTCTTAGTCTTGGTAGTAAAAGTTCCTAAGATGCGGGACTACTTCTCTAAGAAGAAGAGCCATATTGAGTGAAGAAATAGTTGAACCCAAGCTATTTTAAAGTTTCAACATCAAGGCTATATTGATCTAATCGAACTCAAAAGATGGGATGGTTCTCGAGGAGAAAAGTATCACAAAGATGACTCCAAAAATAGAATGCTTCCTTAGGAGGCCCTAGATAATATAGCCCTTCTAGCCCCATATTCAGTAAAAACTCTGAAGATGGGAAATTCCCTAGAGGAATTGACATAAAATTAAGCCCTTTGTTGCTTAATGTTATCTAGCCTCTTGCAGTTCTGAGAAGTTAAGCCCACTGTAGCTCTAATGTTGATTCTTGCCTTTGAGGTCTCCCTTGTAGATCACCATCTTTTGAGATCTTATTAAAATCACTCCAAAAATGGGCAATGCCCTAGGGGAGAATAAGCTTAACTGTTGATGGCAGATAAGTTCCATTTTGGCAAGAATCCAACTACAGAGACCAAAAGTGGCCAAGATGGCTGATAAAAACCGTAGCTCATTTGAAAACAACAACTGAGGTTGGTCGAAATAGCCAATGACTCTAAAAAGTCACAACCTCATGAAATTTGAAAAAACTACAAATTCTAAAAAGTTGAGCTCTAATACAGAGACATATACAAGTATGGCTTACCTTGGTAGAATCATTTCCCTTGCCTTGGCTTAGCTTGGCTTGGAATCTAACATTCATCTCAGCTAGATTTATTCAATAAGTAACCGATCTACAAGAAATTAGGCAATGGGTTCTCGGTTCCTTATAAAGCCGGGCAATTTTTCCTTTGAAAATATATTAATATGGTTCATAGCAGAGACAAAGCCCATCATAAAGTTGGGAGAAACTGCTTAGAGGTTGCTTATTTTTAGAGTGTAATTCTTGTAATATGGGCAAAAAATTATAAAACTCAGGTGGATAAAAATCCTTATATAAAGCTTTGAACTGCCATTTAGTATTGACTCAAAATAAAAGACAGTTGGATTAAAACTCCAAAAAATGGGAAGTTATCCCTGAGAAAAATCTCATCTTTGGAAAGACAAGCTATGACTTAGGAAGAACCCAATCATAGTAACTGAAGTCATATGGAGAAAAATCATCTTCAGGAAGACAAGCTATGACCTGAGAAGAACCTAATTATAATGACCGAAGTAAAATAGAGAAATATACTGTTTGAAAAGACATGCCATGACTTGGGAAGAACCCAATCATAGTGACCAAAGTCAGATAATTATTTGTATTACCATTGCCTTGAAAACGAGTGTGAAATTCTTGTTAGTTTTTTTTTTTTTTTTTTTTTTTTTGTATTTTGTGATGAGTTTTTGTTTTTGCAAAATTCTTGAAATTAATTAGCAAAAATAGGAGGGGCAAGATAGCCCTCAATTGTTGATGAAGTAATTTCTATCAAGTGAATAAGACGGGAAACATAAATCCTGTCAAATTTCATTAAATAATCTTTATTATAGGCTAAGAAGAACATGAGTTTATGAATGACTATGGCTCTCCCAAATAATCCTTAGCTCGGCATCCACTTCATGTAAGCAGCGAGTGAAGCCTTTGCTGTCTTCTTCAGCTTGCCGGAGTTGCTTCCCAGCTTTTGAAAGCTCGAACTCTAGCCTACTAATTTTACAATCAGATTGATAGGCTGCATCCCTTCGCTGTAGCTGAGCCACCATCTCAGCAGAAAAAATGTGAGCCTACAAAGTGAAGGCTTCACTCGCCGCTTACATTACTAGTTCAGTCATACATAAGGATGTAACCTCGGTCAACCAGTTCGGTTGTACATGAGACATATTCACATTATCAGTTTAAGTCAATCATAATTATCTTGGAAGCTCATTTGGGCATTATCATTTGAGAGATCTCTTTGTCAATGTTATCAACAAAGATGTTTTAAAATTATAAGAAGGATATTATTGATAGTCAAAGATTATGAAGACAGTGGTAAATATTATTCAAAGGGTTTAGTATTTGGAATTACGAAGAAAGCAAAAAGTGAATAATATATTTTTCATTTCATGGATTATCAACAAAGATGTTTTAAAATTATAAGAAATGACATTATTGATAGTCAAAGATTATGAAGACAGTTGTAAGTCTTATTCGAAGGGTTTAGTATTTGGTATTGCGAAGAAAGCAAAAAGAGAAAAATATATTTTTCATTTCATGGAGTACAAATGGTATAATGTCTATAAAGTACAAATTACAAAGCTCATGATGCCAGTTTTTTTACTTTAAAAAGAGACTTTATGTTCTTCTTTTCTAGTACTTAGTAGTGCATCCTAGAGATTCTTCAACCCGAGTGGCGAGGAAGCTATGACAAATGTCCTTGGACAGAGCTAGTGACGAAGTAACCCAAGCACTACTACTGAACATAAAGAAAAACAAAAACAAAAAAAATCCAAAGGCCTAATGGCTGAAATAACAAGGACAATTAGCGTCCTGAAAGGCTTTCAATTTTAGCCCAAGAGAGGTTCCTCTCTAGTCCCAAACCCAACATGTCCCAGTTATTCTTGCCCGACCTTGGGGAGCTTTTGGGAAGGTGCCAACCTGCCTCCAAGTCAGGCGAGTTGGAAGCAACTTCCACAAAATGTCAAGCTACATTTGGAAGCCTTCATCCCACTCAGATAGGCTTGACATAATGGATGACGCGAAGCCTTCCAATCAAAGATAATGAAAAATATAAAGCTTTCAAGGTCATATGGTTTCAACAATTCTTCGGGTAGAAGAAAATGTTCATCTTCGGCATGTTGTTGATTGCAAGATATCATTGGAAGAAAACTTGTCCTATGACTTGGAAATGTTTCCATTATGGTTTGAGGGAATGAATTGAAAACCTCTATATTTATAGGAGAAAATAAGGGAACTAAAATGACAACCTTAAAAAGACATGACACTTTAATTCTGATTCTCTTTTTTTTTTGTCCAAATTTAATTCTGATTCTTTGAAATTAGCAAATTTAGAAGCAAATTTTCCTTGAAAAGTGAAACAGCTCCTTCGTTTTCTACAACTGCCATTTATTATCATTTATTGATGCCTCCGTTTTGTCTCTACTTAAGGAAGATTAAAAGCTCAGATACAATGGCATACATCAAGCATTCTATCGGAGCTGGGGTGCAAGTGAAGAAGCTAATTATTAACGGCCCAAGTTTGTTAGATATATATTTATAGTGGGTCGTTCCAAGTATTAAGACCCAAATATTCTACAAGTATGTTCCTAAAAGAGTGAGGCCCAGACTTCTTTACATGGCTTATTGATAATTGAAAATTCATCACTGGGTATCATCCTCTCTTAAAATTAAACTCTGATCTAATTTCTTCAGTTTGACTTTTTGATACACAAGTTAGATGGTCACTTCAGAAACTACTAACTCCATCGTGAGTCTTCCTTCAAGCCCCAAAAAGCTAAGCGGAGCTAATAAGCTCCCAAACTCTCCTAGTGGCCAAATATGAGGATCACAAATAGCAAAAAAATATTTATACTACTATTTGACAAAAGATTTAATACGCCATTAACACACCTATGGCAAACACTATTTGTGGATACCAATCTAGCCGGGCTCCACGTATGCTCGGTTTAAACCTCCACACCAGCTTAGCAGGGGTCTCCATCTCAACACATCCTAATTTCTAAAGACGAATATTTCCCCATTTAAGTAATAAAGTGATTGCCAAACTCCTTAAACAGGGGACAACTCTGACACATATCATGCCTACTCTATGATATGACATCGTCGGCTTGCATTACCTTTACTATCAGCTATTTAGGGTCACATCATTAGAGGGTATCATAACAAATTCACTGCACGAAGATTCACTTCAAGTATAAATATCCCTACTCTCTCCTAAAGAAAGGTAACGAACAAAGAATCTTCAAATATATACTTTTTACTAAGTCTTCATTACATACACAAACTTAAGCATCAGAGATCAACTGGGGGACTCCCACCAATTGATTTCTAATCATATTTTGGGTTTTGTAGGATAGCTTGACTAATCACCATAACAACAAATACCTTGGTCAGAATCAATCACATCAGACTTAGGTGTTGTCCAAGCTTGGCTGCAACATCCAGAAATAGAAGAAAGAAAAGAAAAAATGAGATAAATATGTCATACACCTAGAATTCAGCTAAAGAAGAAAGAAAAGAATAAATGAGAATAAATTTTCTTTAGTGGAGAGAGATAAAGATAGTCATCAGATGTAACAATGTACAGTGCAACATTTCTAAGCCAAGAGAGCAAACAATTGAGGCTAAGTCAAATCAGCAAACTAACCATACAACATTTCAAAATTTAGATAGAACATCAAAGTATATCACATAAAAGCTGATTTGGAAGAAGTGTAACATCTTAGTCTTAACTTGATCATAATGTGTAGAGTGGAACTAGACACAAGGAGCAATTGAAGCACTAGAAAAAAATGAAATCCATTGCCACTTGTAATTTTTAGGATTTAGCAAGAAGTAAGTCCCAACTACTGTCATGGATATGGTGACAATGATCAAAATTACAAGAATCAATAGCATGAAGCCATATATATGGTGAACGTGTGGAATGAAAATAAAAATGAAGAGTCATATGATAAACTTGCTACATATAGCTAAGAGACTAGAAAATTTTAAGGAAAAATGAAATAAACAGCCAAAGGAGAATTCCAATGTTTTGGCAATTATCAATATAATGTAGTTTACAAAGAACAATACCAAACTTGCTCAAACAACATCCGAAGGACATAATAGTTACTTGGTACTTCTGTAAAAAAACAAACAACTATGCACCCCCCATAATTGCATCAAGAATAGAACAACTAAATACCATTTCTTTATAACTTGCAATAAAGCTAAAAATATCCGAATGACTGATGAGAAAATAAAAGTGACCAGAGCACAATTAATACTTATTTCAAGTTCATTTACCTAAAGGTTTCAACCACTTCAGTCCTATTCAGGTTCCAAACTCTTATTATCGATCAATGATTAGGTTGAACCAAGATATAGTTCTTTCTCGATAAATCCTACTGTAGTCTTATGTTTACAAAAGAAAGAAGAAAAGAGATTCCATCAGACAAGTTTTCCAGGAATTGGAGACCAGGAGTTTTAAAAATACATTTTACATACCTAGAAATATAATACACTAATTGTTGCTCAAATGCTATCAAATCCCTCAACCAATATAATACACTAATCTTTGCTCAAATGCTATCAAATCATTTTCTCTTTAGCAACTAAAAGTCATTTTCTTAAAAGAGACTGTCTAGTAGTAAAATGAAAAGCAAAAAATAATGAAAATTTTTATAAGCATAATTCAAAGACCATAACCACATTTTGTTATGTAAGTTATAACTATAAATCGTTCACATAGTTTTGCATATTTCATATTTACATGATGAATTACCTTGTAATTTCGGATGAAAATGAAGCCAAAATGGATCTAGATGAAAATGCTCGTGAGGAAAGGAGACCATCCATAAGAGAGACAACAAGCGATGTGATATATGCTAAATAACAGAAACAAACACTATTATACTAAAGGGGACTGAAACTAAAGAGCCATGAAAGAAAACTATGATGTTAAGATTGAAGCCAATACAAAGCATATAAAAGGGAAGAGGGATGCTATAATGATTGTAAATTTCGTCCATGTTTGACCTGTCAAAATTACAAAATTGAACCATCAATTGATACATGAACAAAAGAGATAATATATGTATTCCCATGATGTATCAATCAACAAGACAAAGTGCAAACAAGAAAAAGAAAAATAAATGGATTACATACCACTATAGTCGCAATATATGTCACCACTGACATAAAAATAAATGATGTGAATTCATGGTTCAAAGTCGAGGTCCTGCACCGTTCCACGTCAGCTTAGTGAGACGTATATTTTATAATAATTTTCATACTAAAACTTATAAATAATCATTCAAAATATAAAAAATATGCTAAACAAAAATATTAAAAAATTGGTGAAGAAAATCTCTGAATGATAGATTCATCAGACCGAGTCCCTCCGTTTTGCCACAAGTCAAAGATGACTTGGTTTGAGATAACTGAGTTCCTCTGATTTCTTACCAAGTTGGATGACTTAGAGTCAACTAGGAACTGTATTGGATCCAATTAAGCCATTCCTGTTACGACTTGTTTGAGTCTTCAAACCATGGATGTGATAGTATAGCAAACGATAAACGTTGTGATGATTGCTCCTCTCTCGAGGCATGTAACTTGCACTATTTTAGTGTAGAATAAATTAAGGCGTAAATTACTAATAACCCACCTGTGATTTGGCTTTTGACCATGTAATCTCCTTATATTTTTAGTATGACCACATAATTCCCCTGTTTATAATATGTGGAAAATTGATGGAAACAATGCTAGGTGCCGTGTGTCCAGATTATATGCACAGGTGTGGCAGGTTATAAGCATCAAATGCTAAATATCCTTGCAATAATCCACTTATTTGACAAAATCACCCTTACCCCCTTTTTGGATTTGTATAAGAGAAATTGGGCCCTAATTTCTCCAATTCTTAGAAGCGTTTTTTGTGATTAATTGCATTAACAAGAGCCAGCCAACATCAAAGCCTTTTCGATAGTGCATTAATTTCTCTCAATCTATTGTATTTTGTCAGTCATTTATCAAAGTGCTGAGCTGCAAAGAGATGGCATCATCAAACACAGGTAACGGAGGTAATATGGACTGAAAGTATCAATACCAAAAGCGTGACTATGACAATAGGAATATGTTGAAGATTGTTGAATTCGAAAGTCTTCAAAAGGATTGTTATATTTTGTCTATGAGAGCAACCAATGTTGATTCTTCTTGTGGTGTCATCCAATTAATAAAGAAAAGAAGAAGATGTAGCAAAGTAGTATAACTAATCCTATAAGCTAGAAAAGTATTCCTATGGACAGTCCAATTGTGGAGAGGAAACAATTGAAAGGTAGTTATGATGTGGCATGAATGCAATCCTTGAAGCAAACCAGAATTTACTGAAGATGCTTATGGTTATTTCCACTGTTATTGCACTGGTTTCATTGTTAATTTCAATAAAGTGAAGCTTGTATTGTTATTGGTAGGAAATTGGTGTTTTGGTTAGCTTTGCTATTCATCAATTTGTATGTTTGGCCTGTTGTGAATGCAAATGAAATTAGATTGTTATAGATAATTTTCACTATGATTATACATTTTTTGTCTAGTAAAACGGAATTATAGAATTAAAAAAGCATTCTGAAATTGAAGTCTAAAAATAAGAAAAAGAAAAAAAGTCATACATTACTTCATGGAGCATCATAAAAGTCTCAACATCCATTTAGACTAGAAATAAACTATCAAAACCAGGCAACAAAGCAATGTCATATAACTGTCAAATGTCACACAAGTAAACTAGCTAAAAGGCTACACAACAATGTCATAATAGTCTCGACATCCATACAAATGAACCATCTAAAAATGGATTCATATCAACCATCAACAAACCAACATATTTCACACTTTTCTATCCCTCTTGACATTGTTAGCATGTATCATTGCCAGCACTAATGACACAATTGGTGTAGGTTTTGATATCCTTGTTGTCCTTCTAGAATGAAGTTGATAATCCCCAACTTATGTATTAGGATGAATACTGGTTGATTCATCTTGTCCTCCAACAAACTGCACAACCAAAAACCAAATTATAATGTTATCAAGTTTTTGAATTTTTATCAGTTATTTCAACACAAAAAGTTATCATGTGCACCTGTGAAATGGAATGAGGCATAGTAGGTATAGGATCATGAATCTACTCAGGAAGCGACTGGGATGATAGTTCATCATGTTTGGTCTTCCTTTTTTTTTTGTTTAGATTACCCACAAGTATAGTTGTTGAAGCTTTTGTTCGCACTTCAGAAATGTGTTCTTCATGCTCACTAGCAGCTTATTCGTGCTCACCAGCACTATTTGTAATTATAGTAGATTGGTTTGGGATCTACACATGTGAGGAAAATAAGAACATACATAATTATCACAAAAACCCATTGTAAAATGAGTGCATACTTTATAAAATTTGTTGTTTGGGTGTATTTGGCCCTGGCAAGTTCTAGAATTATGTCTTGGCCTTAAACACCTCTTGCAATGCACTGTCAAATCTTTTCTTGTAGATGTGCTTGAGCTGATGGCTTCATCACTTATCGTCTTCTCATTTTTTTAGGCCTTCCAAGCTACTTTCTGCCAAATGGAGGTGATATTTATTCAGCTTGTGGATAATCACCCTAATAGTACATCGATATCATTGGCGCAATCTAATAGCTATAGACAAATGGCTTTACTATAGCATTGATCAACAAAGTGTTCAATAGGTAATCTTGCTAATTAATTTGCTTCAACTTCATGTGGACATGGAATGCTTGTCAATTGAAAAAGTCCACACGTACAAGATCTCTTGTCTAAGTCTACTACAAAGACCCTATCAACCCCACAATCTACTTCGTGATGTCTTAGGTTAAAATATACAGCAATACACCGCCCACTGAGAAGCTTGTTTCTTTCAAGTCTCTGTTGAATATTTGGACAAATATTACCTCCAAAGGACACCATTCTAGATTTCTTAATCTGAATTTTGTTCTTAACTTTCTTGTATATATTCAAACATGCTGAAAACTGCCATTGATATTATTGGAGTTATGCAATTGTTAAAAGATTCATTCAAATTGTTAGCTAGTATATCACTCTCGCAAGTGTTAGTGAAATAGGCCCTTGACCACAAGTGAGCAAGTACCCTTCTTGGCCATGTTGCTACATTTAATTCATTTCCTTCTCTAGGATTAGCCTTTTCTAATGTAGCCATGGCCCTCTTGAGGTCGTGTATATTACCTGCAGAAGTTGTTGCCCAGAAATGATCTCTCAAATCCTTCCCCTTGAACCTCAATTTGAAATTCTGATACAGGTGTCTCAAACAATATATATGTGTAGAATCTAAAAAGACAATATCAAGTTCAGCAATAAACCCTTTCAGTCTATCAAAAAATAAGGTCCAAGAACAATGAAGGCCACTGCCAATCACTGCTTTTAACTCTTGCAAGAACTATTGCCAACTATCAAATCTTTCTGATTCAACCACTGCCAAGGCAATAAGGAACATATTGTCATTGCCATTTTTCCCCATTTCTATTGATAATTGGCCACCAAAAGGACTCTTTAAGAAACACCCATCTAGTTCCTCCTCATCTCCTCCCACCTTCCAAAACAAAAAACCAGCACCAAATTTTTACCAAAATCAAATTCCCTTCTCCCCCACCAAATTTTCACCTCCCGCTTTGCTCTCTTTCTCGATCCCTCCTTCCCCTTTCTCTCTTTCTTTCTTCTTCACTATTTGTTTCCTTTTCCAAGTTTTCACTCATTCAATCTTCACTATAGTCTTTTGGTTGATGATGTTTATGACTAGGGTTTTGATGCTCTTCCCGCTAGGCATAAGTTTTCAATTTTAGCCCTCTCAATCATTGAAACTTTTTGGTTGTCTGTAGCTACGATAGGGCTTTCTAGCCATTCAAATGTCATTCTGATCCTGGTTCTTTGGTCGTGTTCCTCCTCTAAGACCCCTTTTCTGGCGCCGCTCGGTTCTCACTACAAAAAATATGATTTCTGGTGACGAAATTTGGCTAATGAAAAACAAATTTGTCAGGAAAACATTGACTTATCCTGACAAATTAAACCTTTGTCAGTTAAAAAGCCATTTTTGATTGACAAAAGCAACTTTTGTCTGGACAAACTATTGCTTTTCACTTCCACCTTTTCCATTTACAAGCGAAAAAGTTATTTTCACAAATTAGTGAATTTAGTCAACAAATTCTGTTGTCACTAAAATATCACATTTTTATAAAAAAAAATTCACAAGAAAAAGAAATTTTATGTAATTCAATTTTTGACGAAATTATTAGCCATTAAAAGTTTTATAGTTTCTTGTATTTTTCTAAAAAAATTTTTGTCAGTAACAAAGCATTGTGAACAGTTGAAATATTTTAGCATAATTAAGATTTGGTGGGAATAAATTTTTAAATTTAGACTACCCGCCAAAATTTGGCACCAAAAAATTTACCTTTTTCCTAACAATCCAATTTGTTGGCAAAAGCTTGAGATAACAATGGGGTTAAAAAATGCATCAAAATTATGTTACTTTGAAGCAATATATCAAGACAAAAATACCTGAAGGTCCATTCCATAGATATAGTTCTTACTGCTCTCTAGCTTTTCCTCTCAACCTACCTATCTCCACAAACATGTTTTCTTCTTGACCTCAAGCCAATTGATTCTTTTTTTTTTGAGCTGTACTCTTGGTTCTATTCGTACCTAAGATTGAAAAGCTAGCTAACAAGGTCCAAAGAAGAAGCCGACCTCTCACTCAACTAAGGCCGATTTGCAATTTTTGGTTGGCAAAATCGGCCGTACTTGAAGAAAGGTCGTTGCTCTGAAAGCGTTGGCTTTGGCACTCCGGTTTGCGTGGCTACTCTCCTTGAGTATTTGATTGTTGAATTAAAAATTTCTCTTTCTTTCCCTTTCTCAAAATGCTCAAAAGTTCATAGTATTTGCTTCACATCTCTATTTAGGTTTTGTTTGGCTGATTACCGAGTTAGGATTTGATTTGTAGGTGAGGTTTATGTTATTTGTTCTTTTTCTATAGTCATTAAAATCTAATCATTTGGAAATTAATTTTTATGCTATACTACTATGTTGCGGGTATTTTGTTTGCCTTCATTTTGCTTCTAACTTTTGAAATTTTGGACATGTTTTTTATGGATACAGTTTTAATAAGAACTTTGATTGTAGAATTAGTGTTAATTTTGACTATTGATGATTAAAAAAAATATGTTTCTCTCGACCGTCATATGAAAACTTTCAGGAGTTGTTGTCAGTGAAGCTAAATTTCACTAGTATTTTTTTTTCTATTTGGTTATTTGATGAGAAAGATGGGAGGGTCCATGACCATGTAGAGAATTCAGTCATGGTTGTAAGAAGTCAATTAGTATATTTATGGAGAATTGCCGTGGGCATTAAGAACGAGTGCTTGCTTGGTTTTGAGATTAGGACAAGCCATCTTCTTTATTGCTTCTCTATTTTTTATGTGTTTGGATGTCGAGTTTTACAGCTATGATTCCTTTTGGTATTTCTCACTTAATTTCTGCTACTCTTGTTTTTTCTGAAACCCTAGAACCCCAACTTTTTGTCTTGTTTAATTTTATTTTTTTATTTCCCCTTTCTCTTAATTAGTATTCAGTTTCTCTATTATTTGTTAGCAAAATGTAGTTTGATGCTTTGAAGTTCAAATTTTGGGTGATCATGCATAATTGGAGGTTTGTTTGGGCTTTACTTGGTTATATCTGTTTGTGCATGCATGTATATGCCTTTCGATTGTCATAATTAAGAATAAATTGCCATTTGTAGCTAGGGAAAGACTAGAGATTCAGTATGTGTTTGGTGATTAGGCATTTTGTTTTTCGATTTTGTGTTTGGGTAGATATGAGAATAATGTTGACAGTTCAAGTTTGACAACTTATGAGCTTGCGTTGAGAAGTTAGAACCTGATATTAACTAATGACAACTCAACCACCCCCTTCTCCAAAACCTCCCTCTTTGATACTTCAAAAAGCCCATGTCAAAGAAAAATAATGGAGGTAGAACTAAAGAGGACAGTGGGATGCTGTACAGCATAGGTGAATCTTAGCTGAGGATACTATTCAAAAGGCATAGTAATTAGCAAGAACTTGATTAAGTCTAATTATTTTGTTCTTATTAGGTTAAATTAATGGCATTAGATTCAAGAAGTTTTCAAGGAAGTTATTAGTGGCTTTCATGCAACTTATTTGCATAAGTTCTTATACACAAAAGACATTGGCTCAATGCCTAACAAGTTCTATGGCAAAGACCTTAACTTTGATTATTCGAACAATAATATCATTTCTTTGATATTAATCGTCAGTGTATGCTTGTCATATTAAAAGATTTTTGAAGGCAATTCACTTTTTCTCGATACTTTAAGTGATGTTTGATTTATTGGTACAACTCTATGTGATGATTACAAAAGCATGGTTTTCTGAACTTGTTCAGGGATCTCAAGCAGAAAGAAACAAGTATTAACTTGTCTCAAAAGCTGGGATTCTGACTAATCTAACTAGTAGTAGTGGTTGTGAAGAATTTGGCAAATAAGTGCTAGTATAACTCTGTTTTGAGGTTGTCAGAATTTTGGCCAAGATGATCATTAACAAAACTCATTATTTTAGAGACAGAGAACTTAGCATAACATATGGAAGCTTGCATAATTAGTTTTTCTTTATTTTTCCTCACTGCAAACTGCCATTAATATAGTTACAACTGTTTGGTCACAATGTTATGTAGAACTGGATAAGCTGAAGTAATTCAGGATGGTGTGTCTTATTTCTATATTTTCACTTGCCAGTTCCCAAACGGTTTGGAATCTTTTAGATGGACCATTTCAGATTGTTTTTTTGAAAGATTCTTCACTGCCATATTATTTGCACCATTTTAAAAGATGTGTGCATGTTTGTCTTTCAATTGCGAGACCATTTTCCTTTTCTCATTGGTGAGGCAACCTGTAGCTTAAACCAAACAAGACAAATGGTATTACTTCACTAGTGAAATATAGTAGGATGGTAATGTCAAGTTTTAATGTTCCCTGTGTGGAGATTACAACATTCCTTGGATGTGCACATGAGTGCATTTTGGTCACATTGCAAAATTCTAAGTTGAGGTTTGTTTAAAAACCTTTTTAGTCATCATTAGTTTTTCTTTTGTTCTTCTTTCTAATTGTTTCTCATAGGTTTTGACTTCTTTATTAGAAAAATATGCAGACTTTATTAAAAAAAATGCAATTCGCTGCCATTTTTGTTTCTTCTGCTATGCGTTGCCTAAAGAATGAGAAGGAGTTTAAGGTATCAATTTCTCCTAGTTTTGTTCGTCATCTTCTCCATGCATAAATCATCTCCTTGTACTCATAGTTTTTTGATTTTAGCATCATCAAATTTAGCATCTTAAGCTGAATTGTTTGATTTTAGCGTCTAATTTGTTCATTTCAAAATTTGTATCAGTAAGATTT
This sequence comes from Mitragyna speciosa, assembly GCA_024721245.1. Lineage (NCBI taxonomy): Eukaryota > Viridiplantae > Streptophyta > Magnoliopsida > Gentianales > Rubiaceae > Mitragyna > Mitragyna speciosa. The sequence continues at coordinate 5,145,819 of CM045568.1, forward strand.
GTGCCTTTTTATGCATGTAAGTATGTATGTATGTATGTTACATACATATACATACATACATATATATGTGTGTTTGTGTGTGTATACATGTATGTGTGTGTATGTGTGTATATATATATATGCATGTATGTATGTATGTATGTATGTATGTATGTATGTATGTATGTATACATACATACATACATGCATACATATATATTTCTGATTATTTCTTAATACGTGTTTTATTGTCAAGTTTAACGTATCAATGTTGTTGTAGTGCTGCTTTATAGAGAGACAAACATATTCTGATTTATATTTTGTGCTTCTAGTGCTTATATTTTCTTGGTTCTCATCATGTCACAGCTAAAACAAAATATAGCATTTGCAACTTCTGCAATAACATCTATCTTTGGCCAAGAAGATGTTGTAAGCCTAATTTTGCTTAAAAGGTACTTGTATTATTCTGTGAGTTTGGGCTGCTTTACATACTTTATGTTTGCTTTCTCATGTAGGCAGGCAAATTAGAGCACTTGAGGGAGAGAATGATTAAAGTGAATGAACTTTTCCATGACACAAGCTCAGCGGAGTTTGTCATAATAACAATACCATGGCATTAGCTTTATCAACTAGTCATAATAACTATACCCTATAATTCTTTTTTGAGTTTTTTCTACAAGATAAATGTAACTCAATAGTTTGATAGTAAGACCCTGTATTTTTCTGATTTTCAGAGACTAAAAGTTGACAACACCTAGAACTATAAGCTGATGGAAGAAGTCATAGCAATGGAAGTGAAAAAACTAATGTGACATCTCCTCATGGGTAGGGAATCATGCTTCATTCTTGAATGTTTACTCGCATAAACTATATCTAGTAAACAATAGAGGATGTATAGCTAGGCCTAGATGATAAGATTGCTACGATTGATCTTAGGCGTAACATTCTATTAGATTTTCTAAAGTCCATGGCAATCTTACTTTGAGCTAAAAATAGTAATTGAGGGAACGGTGAGTTTAATTTTTCATTTTTACTTCAAATTAGAAACAACTGATCAACTAAAAAGTAGACATTTGTGAAAAAAATAACAAGGAATCATCTAAAATGTTTTGAATAATAACTATTCTAATCAAGCTTTAATCTATATCAATGACTTAACTTTACTCTTAATTTACCATTGGAGTGATATTGTTTGGGGGTTTTTCTCAATCACATATAGTAATAGAAGTATGATGAAATTAATAGCATGGAAGTTAACTTTGTATATGTGACATTTTGTATGTATGTGGCATTGGTTTCCATCTTTTGCTTGCAGAGCTGGCATGGACATGGCCTTTACTTTTGTATAAACTCTGTGTTACCCAAAGTTTTGTTTGACTGAATATTGTGTACTTATCGAAACTTTTGTATTTGTAATGGCACATTCTAAGTTTGGCCTATTTGCACTGCTATGTACTCAAGCCTGGTCTGTTTGCATTCTTACTATCTGTTTGGTCATGTTTTAGATAATGGACTTCTGAGTGATGCTTGTGATCATTTGAATTTATGCAAGTGAAAATCTTGCAGGTCCCACGAAGACACGTCCTTGAAGATGACTTGGTATTGTATACAAATTACTGCTAAACCTTTACCTTATCCAGTAAAGATATTTGGAAATTCTGAAGATATGTGCTTCTCTACTTTATTTAGTTTTAATGTACTAGAATGATTTTGATGGCAGAGACATGATCTTTTTGGCTGTGCCATCGCCCATGTTGGCGTTATTGACGTGTGTAGATTTTACATGTTCACTATTAGTAAGAGAATATTTTCTTGTGAAGGACTGCTTTATTTTATGAAGTGCTCTAAATTTTTTTTGTGGCTAAAAATTGATTTTCTTGTCCCCTTTGTTTTCCTTGAGAAAGAGGAAGAGTTTCATTGGCTTTTTAAGTGAATTATTCTGCATATTTTAAGCATATAGACATGACTCAGTGCTCAGTCGAACTGAATTTGTATTTGTGGTTGGTAAAATTGTAGAGAAACATGAAATCCTTTTATAATGATGTTTATTTAGAAAGGAATGGTGCAGTAATACTAGTATATTGGCAAGTTCTAATCTGCAATGTATCTGTAAAAGGAAAAAAACATATATTAAATGCCATTTCATCAAAATGGTATGAACAAGTGTTGTTAAGCTTAGGAATGCATTCAAATGGTGGATCCAATTTTGCTGGTGATACTCCATCTCCTATGTTGTTTGATGCAATTGTGAGTCGGTGCTTTCTTGTTATAGTTATTGATGAATTGGAGTTTAATTTTGAAGGAGTACTTGATTATTGGAAGGTACAAATAATCTTACTTCCTTTCTCTTTTATTTCTTATATTGAAAATGTTATTGTTTTTTCTCTAAATAATAAAAGCTTTTAGATAATTGCTTATTACCTATAAATTGTTAAATAGAATGTGTGTTAGCATACTTCTATACCTTTACTAAAGAAAGCTATAGCAATTGTGCTTGAGCCTTTACTCCTGATTTTGGAATAATGGAATGATGGAAAGAAGGAATGCACGACTACAAGTGTTGAAATTGCTGACCGAATGGTTTATGAGGCATTGTGTGTTGAAGAATCTATAGTTGCTAAACGGTTTTAGTACCCATGAAAGAGGATTTTGTAATAAAAATGAGAATAAAGCACTGTAGTTACTTTCATTAATTGCCAAGACATCCATGGCTTCCTTGTCACATTTAATGGGCCCCGTCTTGGAGGGATTCTTACAAATTCTTACTAATTTTCATTGTTCTTTGCTAGTAGCATCATTTGTTTATACATATATAGCTAAGTACTTTTACGTTTGGGCCTTGTCCTAAACTTTGTGCCGATATCTTTCTTTCAGTTGCTCACAAAAACGTCATTTAAGGTTGTGATATGGTACTTAAATCTACTTAGCTTTTGTGCTGTTAACTTGTGGTTCTCTTGAAATAGGGAAAGTGATCAGTTGGCCCCATTGACATGTTGTTTGTTGGTCCTCAAAAAAATGTTTGTTTCTTTTCATTGTATGTTTGTATTATATAATGTTTCTATTTTGTTATCTATTTTCTCGACTAACATTTTCTCGTCTAACATTGTAATAAAAATATATTTTCTTTTTCTTTTAATGAACGGTCAAAGAAGAATGTTGAAACTCGTGACAAACGAAAATGGGAATCTAGAAACAGCTCAAAGAGTACAACGCGCCATCATGTTACCCGAGGAGCTGATTTGGATGCTTCTACTGGCTAAATTGAGACTTGGCGAATGTGACATTGGCATTCTGAGTGGGGTTGGATTTCTTCACAGGCAACAGCTACATATATAAGTTAATTTTTTCGTCAATCAATTGCATAATTATTTGCTACTTTAAAGCATTATCTGTACGATTCAATGTTTGTTATTTATTTTAACAGGAAGAAATGATGCAGTTGAGGAGGGATAACCGTCCTGAGCAGATGACTGATAAAGAGATATTAGAGAGGGTCATTGGTCGACATTCAATTCGTTTGTTTGGATGGGGATGGTCATCTAGCACATCTAGGACCATAGGTAGTAGTGGAGATTTGGGGCGTCCCGCGTACATTCAGTTGCTAAATACTTTGAGTTAGTGTGAATTTTGTGTTGCTGAGCTTGACAGCACAGTTTAGAATATGCAACAGGTGTTGGCTACAAAGAATATTTTCCCTCCTCCAGTCGTACCCCATGTGCCATCAGATCACGACTCAGGACCATCTCGTCCCATCACAGGAGACATTGAACCAACCTCTTACCATTCTGATTGTTTTTGTTCTCCCAGCGGCAGTGATGACTTTGTTGATGCTAATTCCAATTATGATGATGTTGTTTGATTTTTTTAATGTATTTGTGATACTAGTATTTTGGCTTAGCAAACCTTACTTTGTGATACTTTCCTTACATTTTGTTTGAACATATTACTTCCTTGTTTTGACGTTTGGATGTTTTGATATTTGTGTTTGGATGGTGTTATTGATATTGTTTGACGTTTGGATGTTTGATATTGGTTTTTGGATGGTGTTATTGACATTATTTTTTTGTTTGTTTAGTTCTTGTGTTTTATTATATATGATGTGTAATGTAATATTTTAATTGCATATAGGTCTTATTTATCCGCACATAATGATATTTTTAGCCACACATACAGGTCCCTTTACCCACACCTACAAATGTGTTACCTAGAAATACAACAAATTTTATCTACACATATAGATATTTTTACTCGTGCATATAAGAAAACGTTATCCACACATACAGGTGCCTTTACCCACACATACAAATGTGTTACCTAAAAATACAGCAAATTTATCTACACATATAGATACGTCTACCTGCGCATATGAATTGTCCACTAATATATGTATAAAAGTTACCCACACATTGTGAAGTTTTTATCCACACATTCTGTACCTTTTACCCACATATTTTAATTCTTTTACGCCCACATATGATCAATGTTTTATCTACACATAAAAAATTGGTATGCCACGTCTATGCCACATCACATGCCACGTAGTCATACACGTCATCTAAATTTTGTCAGCATGGAATCTTTGTCAACGTTCACATCATCATCCACGTCATCATCCCAGAATCAGTAACCAAATTATCCACACATACTGTATATATTTACCCACGTACATATGTGTAGGTATAACTATTACTTTTACCCACATATACGTATATGTATTGGTAAAAACATTTCTCCGTAGTCCTATAGAGACATTTGCTAATATTTATTTTATGTGTAGGTAAAGACCTTTACTACACATAATGTTTTTTTTTTTACCCACATATCATGTGTGCGGATAAAATCTCAATTTCTTGTAGTGTTCCCACCAATATACATGTTAACATTTATGATGCTTGGATTGCATTCAACATATTCTGCATCTTAAAATTTATGCATGGCCAAAGCAGAATCAATTTAACCAAAAAAAGTCCACATGGGTTCTCTATTCTTTTTCCCCACAAAGGCATTTGTGTTTCAAAAACTACTTGATAAAAGTTTGTTATCATGTTCAGTGGACCACTGAACACAAATTATGTTATAGGGACCAAATAGTTATAAAAAAACAGACAACCCATGTTATTTTATTCCAATCTCATCACCATTTTTCACATATACTTCCATAAACTCACTTTTTTTTCTAAGGATTGTATTAATTACATATGCTAATTTGCAGCAACAAACAACCAAATCTTTTTAGCACATATTAGGATAGAAAACCTAAATTATATACCAATACCCTAAAATAATGCATAATAAGGTATATAACTAACACAGTTCATAAAGAAACCACGATACCCACTTCATTTCAACCATTCAAATTTCAAACTTTAACATTCAGATCTGAAATATAAAACCCTAAAATCACTAAATCAGATAAAAATGTGCTTTACTTGTGAAATCAATGCTGCGCGATGTTACTATAGTACAAATTCCTCACAATCTCAGCTACGATTTGTCCTCAATCTGCTAATTTTTGCTCCTTTTATGTGTATTTCTCAGTTCTCTCTAACTCTTCAACCTAAATATATATATATATATATATATATATATCTATATCTTAGATGTTTACAAAGAAAGCTTGGGTTGATCTACTCATTTTCTTTGTTACATACATAGGGACAAAATGAACAGTTCAGTTTGAGACATTACGGAGCATTGTTTCCGTTATTTTTCCACACATCCTAAAAACATATAGGATTATATGGTCATATTGAAAATATAAGAAAATTATGTGGTCGAAAGCCAAACTACAAGGGAGTTATTAGTAATTTACCCTAAATTAAGGGATAAATCACCTCACATACTATAGTACGACGACATAGTACAATACAAAGTATTGTCTTAATCAAATTCAATAAAATATAAATGTCCTAATCTAGAACATAAACTCTTTCTGTCTAGCAAGCAAAACGTAAAAGCATCCTGTTTTACCATAAACTCTTCGTGTCTTGCAAGCAAAACATAAAAGTATCTTGTTTTTACTTCTGCATATCACTTAAATTTTTTTTTCTTTGGTTCCTTTCACATGTCTGTTCTTCTCTTTAGGAGGGAAAGGAGGATATTTGGATGCTGAGGTACCCTTTGTACTGTACAACATTCCAACAATTGATAAAGCCTGTAAGTAGAACTGGCTGTTTGGGAACACGAATGACATCACCACATAAAAGTTTCCAACCAGATTCTTCACTTCCATCCCCTTCGTAAGAGTAGAAATTGATTAATAAGCATGCTTATCCAAGCTCACGACATTATAGTATTTCCTCCAATTTTGGGCGGATTAAAGGTATTATTGCTATTCTTTGACAAATATCTAATAGAAAGCATGTAGTTATGTATCTAATGAAAGAAACCAATTGTGAGAATTCATTACCAAGGTCCCCAGATCATCGTCTTCTTTAGTATATCTGGCATGGTCGATATGGAGAGGGTGCATTAAAAAACATTCACAGCAGACCATTAAGAAAATTGGCCATCATGAAAGAATTGAAAGTGTGAAACAGTGGATCTACACAAAGCGTATTTTTTTAGAAGCTTTTTGAATGTAGGAACATAGAACATTAAGGTGATTTAAAAAAGGGCTTGCGATTGGACTAGCTAGCATTAGTTCAAAAAGCATGATCTTCAAAAACAATTCTTAGAAAAATCCTGAAGACCAGCACAAGCGTACAAATATAACAGTAGAAATGTACAAAACAGCTTGAATTAAATTGTGGATGACTCAACTTAAGTGATTCTCAGCAAGAATGAAACTCAAAAATGGGGTGATTGTGGTACATATAAAAAACTCTGAGTAAAAGTGATATAAATTGGTATCCATTTGATAGAATACGTCATACCTAACATTCTTCCCACTTCCAGTGATTTAGGACTGTCTTAACTAGGATTAACATGAATAATCTATGACAGACAATTTTTTAGGTAAATGGAATTAAAGGAAATAAAAATGTATCACACATCACATTAACATCAAAAAAAGTAAATTCATAGAATAAAAGTGCCAGTAAAATTTAGAGGATGCATACCTGGTCCTTGTTATACTTGATGAAAAATTTCGTATTTGTACAGAGCACATGCTTGGTTTCACAGTCTCTAACTGAAGGCACCTCATCTATATAACTAGAAAGTGTAAAGTAGCCTCTTTGTTCAAAATATCCAACCAATTCCTGAATTAAGAACAGGAATCGAATAGATAGCAGGCAAGTCATCTGATTGCACCATGTCAAGAGCCCACACGGGGAACGAAAGGATGGGATTGGATTGTGTTGATCAGAGTCAAACTGATAGACCGTTTTACAATCTAATTCAATGGCTGAGGAAAAGAATTATATATGCAAATAAAAGGAAATATCTTAGGAGACAAGATGAGACCGCTCATTATGAGCATGCCCATGTATAATTGAAACAACTACATGTTGTCAATTGCATCCTCAAATTGTTTAACCTTTGCCGCATCAAGTTTAAGCTCCGTCTACTGGAAAAAGGCATATATATTTTGTAATTCAGAAAACGTAGTTAGAGCTGCAAAATATATTGTCGAAAGCGTTGTGATACTTTTGATTTCAAATTGGCAATCAGTGTGCTCATTTCCTGCTAGAATTCGCCAAAGCCACCCCATTTGTGAGTAGCATTGCCAGATGGGCGACAAAATGGAAGACTGCAATAGTCGTAGGTCTTCTATGCATTATTGTACGGTCTAACCTAGTTCACCCATAAAGTGACACGATCATCTTCTCGATCATGCAGGAAAAGGAAGAGGAGTGCGTTAACAGAAAGCACAGTATAATAGATTTTTTCCATACAAAATTAACTCAGAAGCTCAAGTTTCCAGGATTTCGTTATTCTGCAAAAGATGATCAAGTCGGGAAGCCATGTAATTCTAAGCGAATGCATAATTTATTGCACGAAAATGACAAAATGATGAATTAAATTCTTGATAGGATCTTCAATAAAACATCAAAATTATACGAGTTCACAGTGCAGTGCCAAAATCTGATCCTTAGTCTCGCCTATCGTTGTGGCAAATATGAACCAGCTTAAAATAGATACAATGTCTTCTTTCCTTCTTTAGCTTTTCTAAATTTGTTTTCATATATGCATTGCTAATGGAAAGAATTTCACAGGAGCTTGTGTAACTTTCTGCTCCTTCCATCTCATTTTCATGTCATGTTTCCACTTTTTTGATGTTCCAAAATAAGAGTCACATTTTAAAAGGGATAATTACATAAACCTCCCCTAACTTATGAACATAAACCTCCCTTGAGTATGAAACGAGTTACATTTAGCACCTCTCAAATTTTAAAAATTATACTTACCTCCCTTTTATTCACTGTTTGGGTAACAAAACCTTGGCAACAATATAAATTTTTAATAAAAATCCTATACTACCCATTTGCTCTTATGGAAAAAATAACCTTATGTTTTCTTTTTTGCTGGTATAACAATCACCACTATCCCAACCATTATGCTTACATTTTTGCCAACAAAACAACGACCACCATCCCTCCAATTCAATTTCTTTTTCTTTACTAGAAAATCCATCACCACCACCTCATCATGAACCACCACAGGCAACCAAGCAAATAAAGACCAAAAAAGCAAAAATTGCACATAAAAATTCCTGGATTACTACCATTTTCTCTAAACCCAATTCTATCATGCCTCTCTTCCTTTTCTACCTCCTTTAGCCTATTTCCTTCATGTTGTCCAAAATCATAACCAACATCTAAACGGGTTGCCAACAATAAATCACATACAGCAAAACTTGTAAAAATTTGTAAAATCATTAATTAAAAGTTTTACACAAAATCATTGCTCAATCAAATTATCAAAATTGCACTAAATTTTCAAAACTAGAAATTTATTTATAGGAACAACTAACTTGCTAAGGTGTACAGTGTATGTAAAATTTCACAAAAATTAATATAGCAAATTAGTAATTACTAATGAGGAGGAAACCTTGGAGGAAGTGGAGAAGCAGAGAAAGAGGAAGAGAAAGCAGAGGATGAAAATTATTTGCTCCATTTGGATAGCATTATTTAGAGTATTTTTGTTGACTTTTTTTGAAAAGGTGAAAAAGTGTTTGGATTGTGAAAATGTTTTTGCTTTTGTTTAAAAAATTGGTAACAACTTTAGGGATTTTTTACACAATTATTCACAAAAGCAATTATGTTTATGTTTAAGATCTGCTTAGAAAATTTGAAAAAATCACAAACGTGAGCGTCCGATACCAGTGTCCGTCCCACAAAACTCACCAAAAATAGATCTCATTTTGTTATTTGAGATATTTTCAAATTTGCTAAGCAGCTCATGAACATAAGCGTGCTTGCTTTTTATAAATAATTGTGTAAAAATTCTCTAAAGTTGTTACAGAGTTTGAAAAAATATTTAATATTTAAATGAAAACACTTTGTGAGAAAATTTGAACCATTGTTTTTTGAAAAAGTGGCAAAAAATTTTTGGCCAAACCAATCTTAAAAAAGTTGAAATTTTTTTTAAACAATCCAAACACGAACAGTGAAAATTTTTTCAGAATAAGACCCAAAAAATCAATCCAAACAGAGCCATCACTATAGAGAGTGATCGGCCAACGGGAACCATAGCCAGCTTTGTAGGCAATTTTCTTAGAAAATTGCAATTTTAAAAAAAAATTCCCAAATAGGGACATGTTGGGAGGGCGTTCTCAAAATAGAGGTGCCGCACACAGCGTGTGCGGCACACAGCGTGTGCGGCACACATTAGAATTTTGTTTTTTTTTTTTTAAATAGTTGAGAGATTGGTGGGGGGTTGAAGTGCAATTTTAAAAAGTTGTGGCCCACTCAAAATTTATTTTTTTTAACTAGTGCCGCACACTACATGTGCGGCACTCAAAATTGATTTTTTTTTACTAGTGCCGCACACTATGTGTGCGGCACTAGTTGAAAATTTTTTTTTTTTTTAACTCAAAAATTTTTTTTTTTAAACATGTGCGGCACTTGTTAGTATTTGAAATCGTGTTTGGTGAGTTCGAATGTTATGTTTTTTACAAGATGTATTTTTTTGTACAAAAAATACTAAAAGAGTATTTTTAATGTATTTTTTTATTTTGCATACACATATATATTTTTACACATAGTAAAATTCTGCACACTAATAACATCAAAAACATACATTCAATTTTACACATACATATTATACGTATACAAATACGTATGTACACATATGTATGTATATATATAATATATCTAAATATATTATATATAAATAAGTATTATATAATATATATTTAAATATAAATATATGTATGTACGTATGTATACATGAATGTACATATGCATGTATGTACATGTAATATATTTATTACCAATATATGTTATATATAATATAATAATATTATATATATTATATGTATTATAATATAATATATATAGGTAATATATATACATACATATATTGATCTATATTATATTATATGTATGTATATATGTATGTACATGCATGCATGCATGGACGTACGTATGTATGTAAGTACAATATATATAAATATATATTCTATATTATATATATTTATATATAAATATGTATCTACGTATGTATACGTGAATGTACATACACATTATGTACGTATAATATATTTATTATATACATTATATATATTACATTATATATATTATATTTTATGTATTATAATATGTATATTATATAATATATATATAGAGATATATATAGATAATATCTAAACATACATATATTTATATATATATATATTATATTATATATATGTATGTATGTATTTATGCATGGATGTACCTACGTACGTATGTACGTGTAATATATATAAATATATATAGTATATTATTTATATTTATATATAAATATATGTATGTACGTATGTATGCATGCATGTACATATGCATTTATGTACGTATAAAATATTTATTATCTATATATATTACATATATATATTGTATATTATATATTATATGTATTATAATATATATAATATATAATATATATACATACATATATTTATGTATATTGCAATAAACGCCCGCAAAAATTGTACATTTAAATATTTATGTATATTTAAATATATATTATATAATACTTATTTATATATAATATATTTAGATATATTATATATATACATACATATGTGTACATACGTATTTGTATACGTATAATATGTATGTGTAAAATTGAATGTATGTTTTTGATGTTATTAGTGTGCAGAATTTTACTATGTGTAAAAATATATATGTGTATGCAAAATAAAAAAATACATTAAAAATACTCTTTTAGTATTTTTTGTACAAAAAAATACATCTTGTAAAAAACATAACATTCGAACTCACCAAACACGATTTCAAATACTAACAAGTGCCGCACATGTTTAAAAAAAAAAATTTTTGAGTTAAAAAAAAAAAAAATTTCAACTAGTGCCGCACACATAGTGTGCGGCACTAGTAAAAAAAAATCAATTTTGAGTGCCGCACATGTAGTGTGCGGCACTAGTTAAAAAAAATAAATTTTGAGTGGGCCACAACTTTTTAAAATTGCACTTCAACCCCCCACCAATCTCTCAACTATTTAAAAAAAAAAAAAACAAAATTCTAATGTGTGCCGCAAACGCTGTGTGCGGCACCTCTATTTTGAGAACGCCATCCCAACATGTCCCTATTTGGGAATTTTTTTTTAAAATTGCAATTTTATAAGAAAATTGCCCAGCTTTGTATCCAGAAATGAAATGCTGCCGAGGCTGCTCAACTTGTTTGTTTATTACTGAAAGGGAGATGGCAATGAGAAAGCATGACTCTGAGGTTTCTGGTATTGAGAGCCAGCGAAGAATGGAGAGAGAACTATCTTACTAATTCCAATCTCTATCTGGTAGTGCAGCGTTACTACTTGGTTTTGGATTTTTAGCCAAAATGGGCAAACTTTAATTTTCTTGCTGTGTATGGGATTATTAGCATTTTAACGCTCACATAGTGTCAGTGAGATGACATATTCTTTTTTCTTTAGTGAGTAATGATACGTATCATCAGATTCTTTATCGCTGATCATCACTTCATGTGTGGATGTCCATGTATGAAATACCATATCATAATATTCTTTTATTAAAACTAAATGAGGTATTTTTTTTAAAAATTTAGAAAATTTGAACTTTTGAAGATTAATATCCCAATTGAGTTTTCTTATGCACATATGAAAAGTTTTTGTAAAGAACAATTCATGCTCCATCTATGAAAGCCATGGCATGTCAAACCATGTTTCATTTAGTCTGGCCCTAATTCAATTCATAAATTCAGATTTCAATATTTTCTTATTGTATTAAAGACTCAATCCAATTTGAAAATGTTGTTAAAATTTTTAGAAAAACTTGTATTGTTGTTCAAGAATATGCTATGCACAATTTAATTTCTAGAGTGGAATATTTTAGCCTAAAGTTTGTTTTAGAATAGTCACAATCATGCGATAAATTATCTTAAAAGGAAAACCATTAGAAACAAGTGTAACAATTTAGTAAACAGTCTTCGTTTTTCTTTTTCTGCATTTTCACTTTATGTGCACTTGAAAAATAGGTCGTGACTATGTTTACAATTTTTTTTGAAAAATACGTATTGTCAATTATTTCACTTTAAATTTGAATTTCCATTTTTTATTGTTTCCATAAGTAAAAAATTTTTAATTGTTTTTTTCTAAGGATTAGTAACAAGGAATTAATTTAGGAATTAGTAAATGTTAAACCAAAAATTGTGGCTTTTTAGGATGTATTTAAGGTAAATTTGTAAATAAAAGTTGGCATTGGAATTCTGAAAAAAAGAATATTTCTTCATATAAGATAAAGATAGAAATGAAACTAGTTCCCACAGGTAGGAAGTGTTACTTGGGTGATACCAACATGTTGATACTTATCATTACTCTTTATTTTAATAAAAAATTGTAATTTAATTTAAAAATATAAAGTATATGAAGGATGAAAATGTAGGAATTGTTAATAGTCTTGAAAATTATTATAATTTACAAGAATCATCTCAATCTACAAATGCAGAGTGTTCACCAGTATTTACAGCTCGTTGCATCCCTAGTTTTACTAAAACTGCAAGACAAGAATACTACAAACAAACTATAATATCCAAGATATAATTGATGTAACTAAAATAGTTGGCAACTATTAAAGATCAGACAGTGGAAACCTATAGAGTTCTATTTATATGATCAATAATCTAATAGATAAACTTAAATAAAATGCCACAGTGGAAGTGACAAGTTTTCATAAAAAACTAATAAATTTCAAAAAATACTTATCACTTTTTAACAAAAATTCATTAATCTTTGGATAACTTCTCGTTATTATAACATTTTCCACAAGAAACATCAAGAAGCCGGCAAACAACGCCATATTAATACTCAACCGAACAGGCTAGGTCCGTGCAATGACTTAAAATATTCTACCAATGCTCTTCACATTCCAGTCTATCAATAACTATACATAGTACAAAGTTTCAATTACAATAACAATTCAATAACAATATTTCCAAAGACAATTCAATTAGACCAAATGGCTCAAGGTTTCAAAAAGACTTTGTCAGCAATTTCTGGATATGTGGTTCTAATTATTGTAGCTAGCAAGGAAAGCACAGGAGATGATATCTAACTTTTATGGCTGAGAAGGCACAGGAGACACTATCTAACTATTATAGCCGGCTGAGAAGATACAAGACATTATCTAGCTCTCACTAGATTGTTAAGAAGCCACCGTGAACAGTAAACAATAGATGTGAGTTACTAGTTCTCATGGAATTTACCAAAGTTTGTTCATGAGCAAAAGGTATAATTTCACATACCTCCCCTGATAATTGCTTAATTACCAAAGCAATTAAGCATATTTTAAGATATTTAGTTGGTGTTTTTAGATTATAGTATTAAGATGGACTTATTTTGTAATAAAAAATATAAATACGTGGGCTGTAAGTACAATTTTCAAAACCTGAGTGAAGATGAGTGTAATTATGATAAATTTCAGGAGAAGTATGTGAAATTATCCCTGAGCAAAAACATTAATTTACATCAAAGCTTTCTTAAAATATTCTTAATACCAAGTTTCTCCCTTGCTTCTAAAGCAATCAGATCAGTTTAGTTTTATGTCCACCGCATGGTAAATAATTCAAAGATAAAGCGGAACGTGCCTTGTAACCAAAATTCCTGTGTCCATATGCAAGAACAGTGTGGGTGCAGTGCAGATACGATAGGTATGGTACAGATTATGGGTACGTTATGGATTCTATGCCTTTTCTCCCTATAGAAAAATTCTACAATATCATTAGTTTTAGGGGAACCATATCATAGCTGTAAGTCCAATAACAACTCTACATTTAAGAAGTTAAAATTTGTAAGAAAAATGTAGGGAGCAATTAGTACGTTGTCCTAAATCTATCATTTTTGTACTTCATATTTTAACATTAAAGTATAACTTTTATTAAAATGAAACCTTTTGATCTGCATATACATCGAATATGCATCGACCATTAACATCTATGAAACGTTGCATCTCCAGTTTTACTAGAAAATACAAAGCTACAACACCAATAGCGTACTAAACCATCAAGGATATTATAAATGAATACATATAGTTGGCAATTCTGAAACATCCAGAACTGATTTCTATCAAGGCATATTGCTTCATCAATAATGCAATATTAAATTTAAATACAGGTACCAATAATGTCTTGTCAAACACGTCACATGCATTTACTTAACATAACAAGTTAGGTTCATGCAATGAATCAATTTATCTACCAATCAAGACGTAATTAATTCAGGTAGTTCGAGCATGTTACATAGAGTACAATAGCCAAACTCGTTTCATCATACCTCAAACACATGCATACATATAGATCTTGGGTTTTCAAGCAAAGGAATATCGGCATATTAGTACAAACATCAAATACTATAGCAATTCAACAATTATTCAATTCAATTAGACCAAAACGGCTCAACGATTCCCCGCAAGTTTGTCGGCAAATTCTAGGTGTCGAGTTACCCTTTCATCTTTCAATCTCAGCCTCCATCATTCTTAATTTTCTCAGCATATGTGAAAATATTCTCGTTCCTCTTTGTTGGGTGCATATTCCTCGTACGATCGGAAAATAGCACAATCCCTACAAAAAATATATATGTAAATATAGTATAGAACCGAAAAAAAAAAATTAAGTCAATGCCCAATAACATCTCAAAGCCATGTTTATATTAACGTTACAAAGCCTTTATCCGATAACATTCCCAATCAAATTGTCTGATCACATAATTTACTTTCAAAATCCTGAAAGCTGTAGATTTTTTTTTCTTGTATTTATGTCTCTCCCAAAAGTTCTAAACTACACGCATTTTCTTCATTCACATATCAATGAACTTTTTTGACATGTGTGTTAAGAGATTTTGAACCCTTCCTGTGCAATCATCCCAAAACGTTCAAATATGATCTATCCTTAATAAATTTGGTTAAAAGAAGGAAAGAGCATGTGATTGTTCCGTCTTGTTTATTTATCTATTTATTGAACGGAAACAACTGCAATTCTATTTTTGCGTGTGAAATTCTGATACACGATATGCTAGTTAATTAGTTTTTCATGCCAAAATTATTTGGGATTGTGCTGCATTTGCCACTTTGCTGTGATCTTTTTTTATTCTCTTTTTTCCCATCCAAATCATCATTAGTGGTTCCTTTCTCTATCATCCAAGATAATAAATTGCATTCCTAATCTCTCTACATCTGAATATTGTTATTTCGAGGAATACATGGGTGTTAAAGAAAGGATATTTGAATAGCATAGACATTTGCCTTACGCGATTATGAAAGTTTCTGAATTTGTCTTACAACAAAATATGGACATTTACAAAAAATAAAGTTGCTTTATACAGTCGATTTATAATGCAGAATTGTGCCTTTAATTAAAACTGTGATGTGTCTATAGTGTAGTATTGAAAAATTACTACAGGCGTTGGAAAGAGTTTATGGCCGTAGATGTTGCTTGGAGATGCTACAGCAGCACAAAAGGACAAAACATAATAAGGCCATATGTCTAAACTGAATACTTGTTAAGTCGGTAAACCTCGTATGATTCAAAAATTCAGTTCTCTTGGTAACCACGTCCATTTCCGTCCTTTTTTATTTAGGTCCCAAACGAAATTGTGAAACGCATTTATTGGTTTTCAGTTAATCTTAATTAGTGTCCATGACAATGTAAGCTTCAATTAAAACCTTTTAAGATAATAAAAAATTTAAATGCTCCAAAAGCATTCAATTGCATATAAGTTTAGCAAAGAATCTATTACAAGTATAGTTGATGTGAACCTTTTTAATAAATACAAGTTACTACCAAAAAAGCCAATATTTCATGTATTTCTATGAAATTCATGTTGGCTACTACAAGTTAATAACATGCTATCTTGTTTCAAAAAAAAAATGCTATTGAATTTGATACAAAACTAATTAACTAGTACAGGAATGTACATTGATCGGTTAACCGGTTCATACACTCAATATCCTATATGGAACCAGTTATATCAGTTCGTCTAATTTGCTATTCATATCTAACCCTTATTAGCTACTTAACTATTAGTCAGTTATCCGGTTGAGGAGGATAGGGTATCGTAGATAATCGAGATCGTATATATTAAGTTAATCTGACAAAATAAATAAAAAGATATTGTTCAAATTTTAAAAAATTACTTATACTGTCCCAATTACTTTGAAAACAAGTAATAAAAGTACAACAGATAGCCATTACATCCATTTTTTTAAAAGTAAAAGAAGTTACAAATCAAATTTTTTTAGAACGCATGTTAGAATAATAAATAGTCTTATTTTATATATTTCATATATAAGTTATATGATAGTAATTTTTTTAGTTGGTGTCAAGAAAACATATGATAATAAGAATATAAAATTATTTGATTATATAAAAATCAAAAAATTAAAGGAAACAAAAATCAGATACAATAGTTAAGTTTTTGAGTTATCTTAGACATGAAATGAAATAATTTAATACTCTTCAATTCCTTTATAATCTTTTCAGGTACTAGCCACTAATACATATATGTGGATTGGTTTAATTAATCGTAGTTTTTAAAAATTGATACTTGAAACCAAAATAGCTATTGCAAATGAGGTTTGATTAACTTAACTGCTTTCTTTTTTTTTTTTTTTATAGGAAGAAGATCTTCATTAAGACTGAATATCAGAAATATCTGCTTGGATCAAAGATACAATGAAACCTGGGGGCTCAGATTGCCATCTGTCATTTACATTGGTAGTTTTTGCATAATGAGTAGATGGTGAGCTACTGCATTATTTTTCCTACTTGTCCATTGTACCTATATTCTGGAAAACAATCTGAGAGTGCTCCTAATCTGATCAGCTAAGCCTCCAACATATGAATTATCTATATCCACCCTGTTAAGCTTATCTATAATAGATGTCGCATCCCCTTCAGTAAGCGCTGCTTTTGTATTCATATTCTTAAAAAGCTCAAGGGACTCCTTTAATGCTAATAACTCTGCATGCTGAGGATCCACGATTCCTTGGAAGACTCGGGTGGAAGTTGCTAAGAATTCAGCCCGAGTTACGCGCCACACTGCCGACTCCAGCTCGTCTGAATTGAACTAAAATTGCAGCATCAAAATTAAGTTTTATCTGATGTTACAGAGGAGGAGGCCAAGGTTGTACAATATTTGTTCTAACAGGAAGTGATCTCCGTCCAATGGCCTGTTGAAAATCTTCTAAAAGAGAATAGCTTATTTGCACCAACACTAAAGGATCTGGTGTAATTTGATCATGGAGTTTTCTGTTTCTTGCATTCCAAATTGACCAACACAAGGTAGAAAACAATTCGCAATCCGCCTTTGCCCATTTGTCGAGCACACTCCAGAACCACTCTATTAAGTTATCCTGTTGCATTTTTTGAAGTTTACTGGTAAAATAACTTAGAGTCCAAACTTGAGTGGCTATGGGACAATGAATGAAAACATGGGACAGATCCTCTTGGTAATGCCCACAAGTGAAGCATTTTACATCAACTGGTACTCTCTTCTTATCCAAATTGGTCAATGTAGGAAGAAAATTCCTGAGTAAACACCACATAAACTGGTTGATCTTATTTGGAACCGAAAGACTCCAAACTTTCTTCCAATTGTTTCTGTGATTGCTAGTCAAAGAAGAGACATTTGTACGACATCCTTTAAGAATACCTACATCTAATATCACTCTATATGCACTTTTGACTTTGAACTCACCGTGCTTTTTAAAGTGCCACATCCAAATGTCTTTCCCAAAATCAGTATCTCCCAGTGGTATTGACTTGATTATCTCCACCTCTTCAGGAAAGAAAATTTCATCAATCAAATCAGAGTTCCAACTTGATGACCCCGGTAAAATTAATGTTGTCACTTTAGCTTCCGTATCAAAGCAGCTCCTTGGTGACAAAATTTTAAAGGTAAAGGGTCTAGGTATCTAGGGGCTACTCCATATAGAAATATCCTTGCTTGCGCCAACTCTCAAACGACACTGTACTACTTATTGGGTGAGTTTCACTCATCCCTTTTGTTTTATATGCAGAGAATGATGGTTTTGGGGTCAAGGATGTGGATTGGTTCTTGGAGCTAGGATTGAAAGTGATGGCTAGGTTAGTAGCATATTTGTAGTATGGTTTAGAATCGGTTAGAATATGCTTTGAAACTCTAGTTTTTGTAATTGAAGTTCCAATTAACATATTGGGTATTTATGAAAATCTGGATTGATATTTGTTCATATATGTGATTTTTGAGATAAAATGTTTAGATGTTTTGACCATTTGAGCCTTGTGACTCAGTTTAGTTTAGTCACGGCAGTGTCACGTCCCGAACACGGGCATGACATCTAACATTGAAGCCAATAGTATATTTTCCGAACTAAATGAGATGATTGGACCTCAATATGTCGGAAGACTAAAACTTTAGGTGGATTTTTTTTAGGGTATGTTCGCTTGTTTTTAACTATCAAGTCAATAGTCTAAAACTTCACGAGTGTTACGCAAAGTGATGAATAAAAAAATGATGTGAAAACCTTTATAAAACTGAAATATATTTAAAGAGCAATAAAACGATTTTGAGAAAAATAGAGCAAAAATTTTACCTAGTGTTTTAGTTCATAGGGGCATGTTAAAACTTGCCACCAATGTTTCTAGTGGAGGTTTAGTTTCAAGTTTCAGAATTGTGAACTATAAATCTCCACATTTGACTTGTAAACCAGAAAATGGAGGTTTGGAATGTGGATGCGTACGAAAATTTTAAAAGGTTCTTAGTGAAGTTTAAATATATGTTTGATCTTAAAACCTCCCAAAATCGTGACAACAGAGTATAGAATGCAAATTTTCTTCCACCCTCTCTTATTTTTTTTTCTTTGTGTTTTGGCACTACAAAAAAAAAAAAAGAATTAGGATTTACCAACAGTAATTTGTACCAACGGAAGGAAAATTATTAGTTAAAGTCTGACTATACCAACTTATTTAGTCATTCATTTGTATATCCTTAGCATTCACTCATAGTTATTCCAAATCGTTAGTAAAAGGGTCAAAATTTACTAATAAATAGATCAAATTGTAGGTTAGATAGGGATATATTATACTAATAGTTACTAACAATCCGTTGGTATAGCACAAGTGTAAACGAAATTTTTTGAAGTTCCATTGGTAAATCTATTAACAAAGAGATAGGAAGCTTTAAACAAAGGTGGGAAGTTGAAAAAAAATAAGTGGAAATTGAAAAAAGAAAAAGAAAAAGAAAGCAAAGGTGCGAATTTGAAACCTAATCCTTCCAAATAGTATTAAACCAATAATTTCTACCCAAAAACTAAAAATTATTCTCGTGATATTGAAAGCAGTGGGATCCATTTTCACCAAAGTCAAAACATAAATTAGGCCCTAGCAGAAATACACTAGACTTAAGTCCTGAACTGTAAATAACCTCCCGTCACATTTACAGTACGGCATCCAAAGGCAAAGCCCCAAACATCAGAATTCAACTCTCATTCTTCTCCGCGTGACTCACCGGCATTAACATTCTTCTCAGCTGTAACATTCGCCGGCGAGAGAATCATCCAAAGACCCGTCCATCTTCTTCATCTTCACAGCAGGTAAATTAAGCCACACTCACAGTCAATTTTAAATTTTCCCAATTTTCACTTCCGATTTTTGTTTGTTAAATCCGCTGGTCATCTATAGGGCTTGAATCTTTCTGTTGTTGTTATACATTTAGCTGACTTGTTATTTGAGTTTTGATATATTTTAATGCTTGGAACGAATTAAATTTGTGCGCAAGTTGGTATTTATTGGAATATTTATCTCTGTTGTAAACTTTTGCTTTCAATTTTTTTTTCTTTTTTATGCTACAGTTGGGGATTTTTGGGATGAAATTTGAAAGGAGCAAAGGAAAAAAATAGTTATGTTTGTAATGTTTGTATTCCAAAACCTTAGTTACATGGTCCAATCTTCTTCCCTGATTTTCTCAAGTGGATGAAAGGCATAAGATGAATTATTTGAGGAAAAAAGTTTGAAGCATAGACTGTAAAATACTTGTGACTAGGAATGTCGAATACACATATTCTGCCATAACTTTAAGAAAGTAATTTTAGCATATAGGAAAACTTCATTTTGATAACTAAGGCTAGAAACCAATTCTGGTAGCCTCATTTTTAAGCTATTGGGCATTGATTCTTCTGTTATGATTAGCACCCCAAATTTAGAATTTTCCTTGTATAGAATTTTCCATGTTTATCATCTTCTCTGGGCTTTACTCGGCTGAGTTAAAAGGATGGGAAAACCTGAGTCCAGCGATGTAATTCCAAACTTGCTCATACAACTAGAACTATCAAATTTCTCTCTGATAGAGAAAGTTAAAGACCAAAATCTCTAGTATAATCATAATTTAATTGAACTTGAATACTAGAAATTTCAGCCAGGAAGCCTAAGTAGTTCTGTGATATTATTGTGGTAAAGTACTTAAAAAACTTTAAAAAAAAAATCAAGTGATCATCTACTTCTATCATAGTTGTGTTTGTTGAGGTGATGGTCCAGCTTCAATAGATAAAAGACAACTTTGCAGTCGTTTTACAGTTAATCATAGATTGATACATCCACAACTTCTATTGCTAACCAAAAGTGAGAAGAAGTTAAAATAATTGTAGTGTGAGAGATCATTTCTTTCATGGATTAAAAGTTAGAAACAGGTTGGAAACATGTTCGCTATGAACTTGTTTCTATCATAACCGAGGTTGCCTTAGTATATGCTGGTAGCACTATGAAAAGTTAGAAACATATACAATTCATTTTGAAAGCTCTACTATTGTACTAGAGGCATCAGTTAGCTTTCTAATAAAAGCAATGGAATTGTTGTTCTTATACCCAATTACAGTTGCAGCTGGTCTAATTGCTTTCCTTTGTGTTCTCTACTTTTCACTTCTGAAGTCTAATTTTAAGTCTGCCCTGGATCCTCAATCCCGCTTTTCCCAGTGCCAATCATAAATAATTGTCAAGTTGCGACTGAGATTGTGGTCAGCTAGTAATTCTGGGTGCCATTCATACAAGGAAAATTCTACAGAGTCTGTCATTCAGACAGGTGCCAATCATAAATAATCCTATACAAATCTATACGACTTTTAACTTTATTATTAGGTACAATCTAAGCCAGAGTCCATTGGGTTTGCATACATTTTGGTTATTTATGAAGTCGTCCCATATGCTTTCCAGCCTTAGAATGTGTTAGTTACTAGAAACTTAATAGAAGAAAATGTAGTCAGCGGAGATAGTTGTTGTTTAGAAGCTAACTCAGCTTTACATAGGTTCCTAATCAATACCTTTTGTTTAGACTTAAGTAAAAAAATTTCTGTCCAAATTATGGTAAAAACACCGTTGCCAAACTCCACATCTTTACTTAAGCTGGTTTAGTAGAAATAGAATAGTAAGATAAAGATTGAAAAATAAAGCATGTGTTATGATTCACTCTTTTTCATCACTCTAGCCGGAATTCATTGACATTATCAAGTTCGCAGAGGTGAAGAAGAATGCTTAAGCTCTGTATCAGACATGGATTGTGGTGGAAGAAGTTTTGTTCTTTTTATAGGCTAGGGATTTTTACATCTTGTACTTTTGGCACATGTCAAACTTGAGGTTTTAGTGTAATAATAAATCCAACTTTGTATACTACGATTTATCATTTGTGTGGCATGTATTTACTCCTTGTTGCAAATACATGCCACACGAATGCAATGCTGAAGTCTTCGCTATACAGGATGGTGACGAAGACAATGAAGGCTAAGAAAATGAAGAGAAAAGGAGAGAACCTGGCCTTTCTTAGCAGGGAATTGGAAAGAGAAGAAGAGGGAGGTGGCTTCATGTGTTTTGAAGCCTCCTTTGGTCTTCCAAATTCGATTGGTTTAGGTCAAATGTTGTAGCGCCTGGTAGATTAAATACAGGATTATTATAGGTCGTGTAAAAGGAGTTGGCACTTAAGATGATGAGCCCATTTTCAACATAAAATAAAGAAACATGTAATGAAGTACTTTATTGAAATCAAGAAAAATAGGTGATGAAGTTGAATTTCATCTTTTTGCTATGCTGGCCTAATCCCTTTTTTCTTGGATAAAAAAATTTTGTTCAGCTTGAATCGGACAGATAGTTACTACTGGTGGATAACATATAAATGTAAAATTCCTTTGAAATAGTAAGAAGTTATTCTGCTCCCAATGTTAAGAGAAAATTAGAACATCAATCCACCCTTTAAGTTCTTAATTAAAGTAGGTAAATACTAGCAGCCTTCTTGATATATATGAATCTGATCGAATAAAAAAATAAAACTTAGAATGAGGTTTAGTTTTGTCATCACTGATTACAGATTCACTTCCTTAATGGCTATTTTATGGAATTATCTTTTACATAATGATTTGTTTAAAGAAGGTGCAATGAGATCTTAAAAGATCGCACTTAAGAGAAAAAAAGTTGAAATATGTGAAATTGTAATGAAGTTTACTAAATGGAGTTTGAGGATAGAAAATGATAGGAATATTAAATCAACCTTCAGTAATTACCCTTGTTGCCTGTTTTGGATGTGTATAGCTGTTTATGACTTAAGATCCAAAATGAGAATATATGTGCTTTAGTTTGTGACAGCAACATATAGAATGCAAATTTTCTTCCACCCTCTCTCATTTTTTTCTTTCTTTTTTTTTTTTTTTTGGATTTTGCTGAATTTTTTTCCCTCTCGTTAAGCCGACAGTAGGTAAGCAAAATTAATAAATAGATTCAATATAATGAATCCTGGACCTCAAACATACTAATACAAGCCTAGGCAAATAGAATAATAGAGTTAAGGATTTCTAGTTCTTGATTTTGCTTGGTTTAGGCTATATAAAATTACCAATATTCTTGTTTGCTGTAACTATAATTGGTCTGATGTTGTTTAAAGTCTAAACAAGTGAATTCCGAAAAAGTAGTTACCAATTTCAGAAGGACAATAAATTCTTTTAGCCTAAAACCATAAGATATAAACCCAAATGGGAAGCCAACAATGAAAATAAGCCAGTTTTAGTCCCAACAAAGCAGCCTAGAATCTAGTACTCATATTAAGCACTAAATAAGAAACGTTCATTGTTTTTTACGCGTGTTAAATGACTCTGTTTTCTTTAATCACCAACAATTTGTATTTCAATGTATGTTATCTCACACAAGTGGGATGGACTCCCAATAGTGTGTTGGATGAGGTCCCAGACTGTTTGTCACATACAATTGGAGATATGGCTCTCCGATCTCAACTCTACCCTATCCCCCTACCCCCAACAAAACAAACCTACCTAAATGCCAAGAATTTGTAATTGGTTATCTTGTTATCATTTTTAAGACTCAGTTACTAGTTTCTATTAAGATTCAAAACTAGATCAACAGCCCATTTAGACTTCATATCGTGAACCGATTATTGAGTTCATTTCACATCACTATGATTTGTCAAATGTAAATTTCTGAAGCTGGCAAGCACTACTCTCACTACTCATTTCAGAGGAACAAATATACTTTACTCATTCAAACAGCCTCTAGTAGAACTTTAAATATTTTGCGCTCAAACTGAATTCATGCAATTAAACTCCATTTGTCTCGGTCAATTAGGTACAAGTCATGTCCAGGTGTCTTCGGCAACTGCTTATGATAAAATGAACCAGTTATTATCCAAGACACCAATCCTTAAGCCAAAATTTAAAAATATTTGCATGTATGTGTATATGTATAACTAAATAAATTATAAAATAAACCAACTGGCCTAGCCTAGTTGGCGGAAGAAAGAATATTTAACTCTCCCCTAGCTGTAGATAGAGAATTTGAATCTCCACAATACCATTTAATTAAAAAAAAAAAAAGGTAAAAATGCATTATTCTAAATTCGAGGTGTATTTTGGTGCCTTGTAAATTTTCTAACACCAAAAATCAGTTGGGTTTTACTAGGCGTAGGTTTAACTCCATCGGTGGGGTTATCTTTGTAGGTCTATCTTGAAGGGGATAATTTCACATACCTCCTTGAGGTTTGCCATAATTGCACTTACTTCCTCTCAAGTTTAAAAAATTACACTTACACCCCCTGTATTTATTTTTTATAAGAAACAAATCCATTTTGATAATATAACCCAAAAACACCCGCCAAACACCTTAAAATATCCTTAATTGCTTTTAAAAAAGATAAATAAATCTTAAAAAATTAATTAATGAGTCATGAAAATGTCAAAACGAATTATATTCTTACATCAGATTTTCAATATCCTACTACTTCTCCAAAACTCAGTTATCTGATTATTCTAAATGAATTTATTTTATCTATTAAAATTTTACAAGCACATATATTAGCAAGAGAGATATGACCAATTTAAAAGCAATTAAGGATATTTTAAGGTGTTTGGTTGGTGTTTTTGGGTTACATTATTAAATTGGACTTGCTTTGTTATAAAAAAATAAAATAGCGGGTGTAAGTTTAATTTGCAAAACCTAAGGGGAAGTAAGTGCAATTATGGCAAACCTTAGGGGATGTATGTGAAATTATCCCATCTTAAAAATGGTTACCAATAGAATGAGATTACTTGTCTCTAACAACTATTAATCACTTGGGTTCATATCACTTCAATTATCACATCACTCGCTGTTCCTAGTAGTGCAGTTTTAGAAACCAAAGTAGTACTTTGTATTGTCCCAAAAATTATGGGGTGGGAAAATAAAAGGAAAAAGAAGAATAGAAAAAATGGAAAGAGGACAAAAACAAAATGTCCGGAGAATATATGGAGGAAAAAAAAAAAAAAAAACAAAGAGGGTATAGAAAGAAGGAAATAGGAAGAAAACAAAGAGGCCGGCCCGGAATATGTTCAATTAGATTCCGTCCCAAATAGTGGTTTTTTAGATCCCTTCTAGCCGGTAATTATGTGGGGCCTCTGCCGAATTGATCCCCTCCTTCCCTTTTTTCTTGAAAATGAAATAAAATCCCTCCTTCTTCTCCTTCTTCAATTGCTCTGGTAATAGGGACTTTTTGTACACCTGAACCTCCTCCTCAAAGACATTGGAGATCTTCAATAATTCTTCTTCAAAGTTATAGTAATAATAGTCAGTAATATAGCAAGCTGATCAGTTTCTACATTTAGTAACTTTTTTCATAAAAAGGGAGAGGTATGTTTTCTCTATATGTTGTACATCCCTCCATCGGTTACCTTTCTTTTCTTTTCCTGTTCTTGTTAATTATGGGTTGTTTGTGAAATTTGGAACAAAACCCACTTCTTGTTTTAGTTTTGGTTTTGTTTATGTGTTTCCTTTTGTAGAAATCCCATCTTGGCTAATACTAGTAGTACTTTTCATTTTCAAATTTTGCTTTAATGATTCAACTTTTATGTATTATGTATCACCATTGCTAATTTTGTATCCGTGAGGGTTTTTTAATCTCAAGTGAAATACTTTTGACTTTGTGGGTTCTTGTAATTGAGGCTTTGTAAATTTCAAAATTAGTACCTAGTAGTAAATTAGTTGGTCTTTGAAGTCAATGATGCTAAGTTGACTTGTGGGTTCTTGTTGTTGTGGTGGTGGTGGTGTATAGGGCAGGCAGTTTTGAGTTGAAGCTTTAGTTTACATCCAAAAGGGAATTTTGTGGTTTAGTCATTTTCAACTTTTGGGTGTCAAAACACGATGGACTTCATGAATGGACGGAACAACGCAGCGGCCATTATGGCTTCTAAGCAGCGGCTTCGCTAGACCAATGAACTCCATGATCAATTTGTTGATGCTGTTGCTCAACTTGGTGGTCCTGGTTGTAAGTTTCTCAGCTTTCTAATTTTGGTTGTGATTTCTGTTTTATCCTCAATGATGGGTCGAGTCATTTGATGAGGTGTTGAATAGCTTCGTAAATCAACTAGTTTGTGCATAAGTCTAGCCTCGTAGCTTGATTTGAAGAAAGATAATGATAAATGAAGAATTTGGTGTTGTATTTTGAGGGAGATGTACAACTGAAATTCTTCGTAATTTCAATGGTATCTTGACCTGAAAAAACTATTCAAAGGTTATGATTTTGGTGATCGAGAGTCTTTTTCTCACATGGTCTGCGAACTATGAGGAAAATTCTTTTACAGTAAAATTATTTTGCTTCAATTCCACCTCTTTGATGCTGTTTGTTTATAACGAAAGTCATGATCATGGTAAGCCACTTGGCCTTGTATCATTTGGTGAGATAGATAGATTATCTGGACATAATTTAGGCAAGTTTTTGGGTATTCAGAAACTATTTTGTGATTGCATATGGTAATTTTTTTTTTTTTTTTCAAATGGTATATGTTAATAGTAGTGTTTTGAAAATTGAATGCTAGCTCAACCGTTTCGGTTGGGATCCGTCAGCTATTTAATCTAGTTGATATCCAAATAGAGTTGATTGGACTGGGTTTTGAGTTTTACTATATTCAAAAATGAAAAGACTTTATATTTTTTTTCTGTTTTTAGAACTTGATTTTGCATGAAAATGCCAATGAAAATTTAAATACTCTTAAGGATTCTAAAAACCGGTTGACCTAAACAATTAAACCAGTCAAACAGGTTGTGATGAATTGAGCTAATTGTTTTGCCGAAAAAGATGAGAAATGAAAACAAGAAGACAAGAAAGCAAGAATTGGGCAAGAGTGAGAAGGAGAGAGAGAGAGTTTATTGATGAAGAAGAGAATTGATTACAATTTGCCAATCCCAATACTCTCCTCTCTAATTCTCTTTACTTTATACATTTTACAAGGATGAGTCCCTGCAAGAGCTAACTAACTATCTACTAGGTAATTCCATAGTAACCGACTCTAACTAACTCCTTGCAACCCCTTTTCCCGCCTTTGGTGAGCTGGTTACCATGCTCCATTATCTTGTTACTCCTTTTCCTCCTTCCAGTATCATAACACAGGTAAACCCAAGAACCGGCCAACCCAACTGATTTGCTGGTTTGGTTGGTTTTCCATATATTGGTTAATAAATAGTTGTCATTCTTTTTGACTCAGGAGACCAATGACATTGAACATTACCTTCATATCACAGTCGTAGAAAGTGAATTGTCATCAGCGATCCAATTAGAATTTGTAGAAATTTGATGGTGATGGTCATTTGGATTTTGGGGATTTCTTCATCATCTGCCAATCCAAGTTTGCCGTCGCATTTGTCAACATTTCGTAAGATGCATGGCAACACGAGAGACTTCGTATCTACAACTAAATTTTTACTTTTCTGTAATAATTCAGTATCTGACATTGACTTCTTTCATTCTGTAAATAATGCAATGCGTGATGTTGACTCTTTTAATCTAATCTGTAGCCTGTAATAAGACAAATTTAATAAAATGCAATAGATTCTTTGCCATGTTTAACACCAACCCTTTAATTAAACCAAATGTAAGTTGTTGGCATGTCCATCCATCACAAACCGTTTTTCTAAGCAAGGAAAAACAATATACAAATAGAACTATACCATCTATTGGTTAAGGAATAGTAGCATTCAATTTTCAAAGCACTACTTGTTCATCGCCACTCAAAGAAAGGTAATATTTCTCTCCACATAGGCATTGGGTTCATTTATTTTTACCTCCTAAAATTTGACTGAATTTCTCTAGTAAAATATCCCAAAAAAATGAAAATGAAAAAAGGTTTTGACGAAAGTCTACCCCTGTGGTTTTTTGATTTTGCAGGAGAAGGAGAAGGAATGAAAGTCAAAATCTTATGTATCCTTTTCCTTTTTAATTAGGAATTGTGTTACTACTACTTTATTTGATGGGCAAAAATATCTCTAATTGCTGTAATTTTTGTTCCCTTAACTGAGATTAATGTTAAGTATATGATGCAAAGTATGATATAATTTCTTGGGTATGTATTATACATTCTCAGCTCAGTTAATAGGGACATTAGCCAAGTAACCCTGAGATTCCTTAGTTCCTCTCAAGCCCTCTTTTTGTTAAATGTTAAATTATCTCGTCTTGAATCTTTCTCTGAGTGTTGTTCGAAAATTGGTTTTCTCTTGACCATTTTGTTTGCAAAATACTGCTTCGATCAATGAGAAGGGTATGTTCTCTTCATTTCAGAGTTTCATGTTAATTTTCTGTGCTTGAAACTATGTTGGTGAATTTATAACCTTTTCTCGATGATGGTATACTACAGATGGCATGCTGTTGCATCGTGGACATGGGATGCGCAGGATGAGACGTGTGGGATTTGTAGGATGGCATTTGATGGTTGTTGTCCTGATTGCAAACTTCCTGGGGATGACTGCCCTCTAAGTAATTTCTTCTAATCTTTACCTATTATGTCTTCAAAATGTTGCTTTGCATTTTTCTGCTGTTACTTCAACCAAAAGTGGACGCGCTTCTGCTCAACGAGTTCTTTTAGAGTTTCTTTTCCTTACAACAAATGAACTTTATTTCTCATCTGAGCAATAGAAAAGGAATTTGTTTCGCATCTGAGCAAGGGGCTTTATTCTAGTACTTTAACACAAATAAAGCTGCTTCTTACTCTTTTCTTGTCCTTTTTTTTTTTTTTTTTTTTTTTGAGTATCTTCCTAATTGTAAGTTCCAAAATCTCCTAAAAGGAAAAGAATATTGAATATCAGATAGTTTGAAATTAGGCTTTACTCAGTTTGATTTTGGGATGAATAAGTTCATTATTGTTCTGATGTTGTTAGCTGAAAATTCCTATGACTGTTCTAATGAAGTTTGATAATCAACTACTCCCACAGATCCTTATTTTGTCCATAAGGATCCTAGACCTTTCAAGATGCTGGCCTCTTAGCTTTCATTATAAGAAGCTTAATTTGTGCATCATGAAGGAATAGGTTTATGCAATTATTTGCTTGATGGAACCTTTTCTTATCCTTAATTTTATCTTAATGTTTAATGTGGCTAAGTAAATTCTTCTTGCGATCAAATGTACTACTCTTCTAAAACAAGTAACATCTTTGTATGCTCTTTTTCCCCTCGGTTTTCTTCCCAACATATTTGTTGGGTTATATAAATATATAAGCTGTAGTTTCCATCTCCTAAATAAATAATGGTAGTTTCTTTTTCTTTAATCTCCAAAGGTGCTTCTGTGGCCTGGGTTTCCCTGCTTCTACGATAATTTACCATTACGGAAAACTATGATTTGTTACACATTTATTTTCGGTTGCAGTCTGGGGTGCTTGTAACCATGCATTTCATCTTCATTGCATCTTAAAGTGGGTCAACTTTCAGAATCCTCAAGCTCATTGTCCAATGTGCCGAAGGGATTGGCAGTTTAAAGGTTGAGTTTAGTCTTAATTCTCTTTCTACTGTGTATGTCCTCCTGGCACATTCATTACTGCCTAGAAGATCTTACTGAGCTACAAGGTTGAGGCACCCTCCATTTCAAATAAACAAAAAATACGTGATAGTTGTTTATTGTATGCATGTAGGGTTGGATATTAAACATGAACGTGGTGTTTCATGTACCCGCTACTTAGCGAACCAATTGTGTTTCTTGTTTAAGATTTGTTGGAATTATGTATTTTGCTTGCAAGCTCTGAGCAAAATATATAAATTATTTACCCAGGAGTGACTGCTTCAGTTTTTAAGCTGGTTGTCGATCTTGAATGACCAATGATGACATTACTTTAAGTTTAACTCTGATGCATTTCCAAACAATTTTATGGTCCTGATTTCTATGTCTTTCTTACCTGGCTTATGTTACTTAGCCAGAAACTGCATGAATTTTTGGTTTTAAGTTACTGCCTGATGCATTTTCTCTTCACCAATTTGTGAGAAATTGGTTTGGATTGTCTTTTGGCAAGGAATAGCCATTTATTTAACGGGTCAAAGGGATTAGATTTTTTTGCGCAGGTGCAATCTTTTAGCATGCCCTTGTAAATGGATGTTGCAAGTAATCTTCATGGGTTGGCTAAATGCAATGGGGTTAGATATTACTTTTGGTGCAACTTTTTCTAGTTCTTTTGTCATCTTCTTCGAGATAAGGAGAGTGAAACCCTTATTTCTTTTCCTTTCTGGTTTACATTGGTAGAATTAGGAATCAGCATCACAATAATAAAGACAAAGAACCTAAAAAAGAAGAAAAGAAAGTGATGGAAACAAATGAGTGATAAAAAATGTACTGTGTGAAAACTTATTCTCTCACGACTGGCTATATAGAATAAGTATAAAGTTATCCATCATTTAATTACAAGATTCAAATCTCTCATGAAATGTCAGAAATGATAGGTTACAAGTGTTTCGTTTACAGAGTTGCACCTTCTCATAAATGGCTAGACCGAAATTTCTTTATCACTGATGACACATTTATCATTAGCATGTTTACATTGCATTCGGTTACATTCCAAAGGTAAATAGCATGTTTACCTTTGTCCTTGGAGGTTTCAGGATATATCAGTCAAGGTAATGATTACTGGTTCTTGTCTAAGAACAATATTAGAAAAATAGTGACAGAGTCTTTTGTGATGATTAGTTTTCATGCTAAGTTACTAGCTATGCGAGTTTAGATATGTAGTTTCCTGTCCTTGTGCACCAGTCCCAATATTTCAGTTAGCAGCTCGATTTCCAATTCATTTTGTTTAACCATCCTCATCTAAATAGTTTTAGCTAGGGAGATGACATATATCCTGAAAATAGCCTTATTTATGGAGATGATCATGGTTCAAATACTTTTTGCAGCAGACGGTGGATTAGATAATGGAAATGGTTTGACTTAGTACCTTCTGTTTCTTTGTCTCCATTGGCTGAAGTATTTGTGTAAATCATGAAAATTACTTGTGTTAATCCATGATCTGTACGTGGAGGCTTCGAACAAGGACAATTACATTTTCTTATTCGCCATTGGAAGAGTAGAAGTGGCTTTGTTTGAAGTAATCTGTTATCTCAGATTGTTTCTTTCTTTGGAACAAAGTGGGCTAATGAGAGGTAGGTGTCCACAAAATGTTAATTGCTCAGGGAATGTGAAGTGCTTTGACTAATGGGATTAGAGATTTTTAGCGGAAGTATATGATCATTTTGATTTAGAGTTCACCTTCTGAGAAAGACCCTAGGTTTTCATGACTAATTGGATTGAAATGGTATCAAATATCGATTAAAACTGCTGATATTCAGGTCTGGTTTGCCTAAGTTGTCCAAGGAGTTTCGGCAAGGGGATTGTTTATCTGCAACTTTGTTAATGTTCATGCTCTCTGCAAATCTTTGTTACAGAGGATTGATATAGGTAAGCCCAATCCAAATAACTGTGCCTATTCCTATCACTCATCTATCCTATATCCTATGACAAGTATTTACACATGCCTGAACATAGGAAGGGTCAAACTGTTAGTGTTGTCTCACCACAACATGCATTCCCGTGATGGAAAACTTTCCAGTTTAGTGGAAAGTTTATAAGTTGAGCTTTTATTCGCATTATGTCAGTCATTGACACTACGCATTATTCTGCACCCCA
The DNA here is from genome assembly GCA_024721245.1 of Mitragyna speciosa. Taxonomy (NCBI): domain Eukaryota; kingdom Viridiplantae; phylum Streptophyta; class Magnoliopsida; order Gentianales; family Rubiaceae; genus Mitragyna; species Mitragyna speciosa. The sequence continues at coordinate 5,177,821 of CM045568.1, forward strand.
TGGCATGATGTGACTACAATGACCTCTACTGCCCAAAAACTTTTCCCTAGTTTCAGAGCGAGCGGCTGTGTTGAAGGGAAAACGGAATGAGTGAGACCCCCAGGGTACCGTGTGTTACAGACCAAGATTATGTACTTCACTGTAGGGTACACTTTGGAAATGGGTTTTCTAGTTAAATCTTATTCGTTTTAAAACCTTCATAGACGAATACTGATTTAGTTTTAAACTGAAATCATTTATAGATTAATGGATCAAGCTTGTAATTGGATATCCTTTTGCTTCCAGTGAACGCACAAATTGGTAGAAATCTCTACACTAGCAATTATATAACTTAGGCCATATCTGCAATGAGTCTTATAAGATTTACCTTGTGTTTATATGTCAAGTATCCAACCCGTTTATATAAAAAAAAATATTGCACTGATAAATTACATAAACAATTAGAAGTCATACGTATTTTTATTTTTTAACACATTAAGTAAAATTTCGCAGAATTTTTGCACAAAGAACTTTCGAAACAATTTTGAACCATAATGAGATAGTTTAATTTTCAAGAAACACAAGGCAATAAGGCAAATATTTACTTCAAAAGAATGGGTAGTAATACATGATATTGGCAGTGAAATGAAATCATGCTTGAATGAATTAGAATAAATCCTATTAGTTCCGTGGAATCAATTCAACTTGTTTCTTTTTTCTTTTTTCTTTTTTTTTTTTTTAATTATAGAGAAACTTCAACTTGTTTCAAAGTCACATGGACGTTAAATTTCATATATCCTGAAGCGTACCAAATTATTCATATCTCGAAAGAGCCCCAGCATTTTTCCACCAATAAAGGTGGCAAATGTTCAGGAATCAAGGAAAAATAAGGGCCAAATTCATGTTCCCAAAGTTCTTGAAATTGAGATATTGGCTGATAAGTGTCAGCCCGGTACTTCAAGCTTGAAACAACGGGAAAAGACCAATATCGTCTAGGTCCAAATTGATCTTCCCAAGTTCTAGTTGGCCCATTGGTCAATTTGGAGCAATAAAAAAGCTCACCTGTTTTAGTTTCCACCCAGTAAAAATACAGACTTCCCCCTTCCCCAATTCCCTTGTAGGCTTCGGCCGAAAATTCAAAAAAAAAAAAATACAGACTTCCATCTGGTGCTTTCCAGTTGGGAAATCACGCAAAATGAGGGATTAGTTTTCCTTTTCTTTTTTCCTTTTTTGGCGAGAGAGAATGGGCGGTTCTTTTGTTACATGGCACTTTTTGAACATCAAGAATTGGGAGTAAAGTTTGAATATTCGGACAAAAACTTTGAACCTAAAAGATTATAGGAACCTTGAGATGAAAAAGGTATGGATGATGGCCTTTTGAGGAGATTTTTTTGAATTGATATGGGGATGGACGTTCTTTTGGATGCTGGTGTCGTCTGATTTCCACAAGGATTAAAACATTTAGGATAAAAATTCAATGAAATAATCACCGCTTCCTCTTTCTGTCCATGTTCACCTCCGATCTTGTTGCTCTTTTGTTGGACTCTTGGATAGTGCATATTTGATATTACCCTCCTCGGTCTCATTATCAAAATTCAACATCAGCTTTTTCTTTCTTTTTCGTTTCCTTTTCTCCGCCAAGACAGGTTTGGGTGTTCATAGTAGCTCTCTCTTCTAGATTTTATTTCCTTTCGCTTTGCAAATGCTTCACTTTACTAGAACCTTTTTTTTTTCTTTTCTTCCTTTTTTTGTTTTGTTTTTTTTTTTTTTTTTTGGTTTGAGGGATTCTTAAATGCACTCGGTCCACAGCCCAACCTATAAACTTTGTGGTTTAAAAAAAATCACATAAGTATCCTTACATTATTTTTATACATCAGCATGCATCACTTTACTTATTTGGCACTCTTTTAAATCATAAATTCCATAGGTGAGATTGTAGACTCGATCCACTTAAGAATCTTCATGGGGAGGGGGGAAGAAGAGAGAACCCCGCATGTTGGATCGGGGGGATGATTAGAAAAGTTAATTATATTTCATTTTCAGGGCGATAAGAGCTGTTAAAATTTAGACTATGCAATACTAATTCTCTTATCTATTAGTGGATTTATTCTCATTGAGACAAAAAAAAATCAATCAATACAAACTCTTAAGCACAAGAAAATAAGAAAATAAAAATTTATTTGGGTGTTGAAAAGGAATTGTTTGTCAAACTGATGGAGAAAATGAGGGCGCTAAGATGACGACGCTCCTCAAACCCTCAATTCTTCACACAGGACACCTTCCTAAAAGACCATCTTGAATATCAGGTGATAATTCAATCCAAAACTTCTCACAAAATTAGACTAAATTATCTATGAATAATTTGACCCCAATCAAACTCATCAATTGAAACCAAATCAAGAGACAAATCCAAGACTCTTATCAAACCCCGTTGATAAAAACCCAAGGTATAGAATTAACCTCACAAGAATCGCTCTTGAAAAGGCAACACGATAGTTTTCATCACCCATAACTAACTAAGACTCAGAGAGGAAATCAATTTTATTGATTCTCAAATTATTACAACTCAACGTCATAATAAAATTCTCAAATTATCATAACTAAACATCATAATAAAAAAAAAAAAAAGACAGCCTTATATAGGCATAAAAAACCTAAGAAACACTAGAGGAGGCTGGCTATGCCCACCCAAAAATATAACTAAATTGAATATAAAAAACGTTAAATAACCACATCAACGATCCTTACACATCAAAGATTTTTTAAAGTATAACAACATTTCAGCAATTAGTTCGATGTCATTCTTCATCGATCATTCCAACTCCATCTCTAACTTAAAGCTATAAAAATCCTATAGTGATCATGCAATCCATCACATTACTAATTACTAAACTCGCATTAGAAAACATAAATGTTAATCATTATCCTGTAAACAACCACACCATACACGTTGGAAAATTTTGAAAGGAATACTATTAAAATAATTTTCCACGTGATCAATTCAGAATCTAATAGCAATCTCAATTATCAAACATCATTAATTAGTATAAGGATTAGATTGATATTCATGATAATTGACAAGTAAAAACATTTACATTAAATTTAAACTCTGCCAACTCCTTGAATTGCATGAAAATGCGTTAAAAATTCAAAAACCAGATTCTCAATTTTCAAAATTTTGAAATTCAGAAAGGGTAAGTATCAAAATCTAAATAAAATAACATATAACTACAAAATAAAAAATTAGTGATTTAAAAAATATGATAACCATTAACATTAATGTTTTAATTTCATTTCTTATTTCAAAGTCTAACTTTTAGCGTTATATGCAATTAATGGTTACAGACTTGTTCAAATGCCTCTTTAAGGAAAGAAACATTTCATTTCTCAATTAAGGAAAGAAGCCTTTCATTTCTCTATTAAGGTTTTATATTTCAATAAAGAAAGAAGACGATATTTGCTCTCCATTTAGAGTGCCACGTGTCAGCAGTAGAAGTTACTACAATAACTTCCATATCTTTTTATAATATAGTTAGATATATGGACAGTCTAAGATAAAATATAACTCAAAAACTAAACTTAAACAAAAAAAAAAAAGAAAATTACAGAAACTCGAACCAAAGCTACGCCCTTAGCTGCGGCACAGATAGCCTCGCGACTGCCATCAAAATGCGCACCTGCAAGTGAGCCGCAGGTGGAATTCTATGAGCTGCGGGTGGTAGCTCGGCTCTGGTCTCCCTAGTGGAAGATTCTGCATCTTGCCTTTGACATTGGACGCGACCACTAGTCTTTTCCCCCTCGAGTAGATATTAAATGGTGAACTTCCATTATCGAAATGCCATGTTTTGAGTCCTTTGAGATCTCCAAATCATGTAGAAACGTGAGTGACTTCGGTAAAACTTGAATGATAAGAATCCGGCTACATGATTCACATCACAAACCAATTTGTTTCTTCAAATGTAAGGTTGGATCATTTCTCTTAACTTCTTTAGAATTCAAAAACGAATATTTTCGCTGGGAAATTAGATATAAGCTTTTTTTTTTTAAATCAACAAAAGCTTAAAATTTTGTCATTGGTTCGAAAACAAACATGGGATAGGAAGAATGTGAGCTTAATTCGAACACTTGTAACTAAAGTAATTGCTAGACAAGTCAACACTTTCATGAATAGCATGGCCAGTATATTGAGGAGTTTATTACGACCAACCCAAAAGAATGATAAATTCATCGAAAGTGTCGGCTACACTGTTAAATTTTACATAACAAACAATATGTGGCCTACAAATTAAAGATCAATTTGGCCACAGCATGACATGAGAGACATAAAAGCTCAATCAAACTTTGTCCCTCTTTATTCTTTTGTACTTTGATTTGACGTACCAATTTAAGAAGCCCTTTTCTACATAAGCCCTCTTTTTGTAGTCCTTTTCCACCCAATCCCCCGTTGGATAGGGTTGTCAACGGGTCGGGTCCGGGCCGGAATTGAATGTTTCGGACCCGGACCCATTTTTGTGTTGAGGTTCCAGACCCGGACTCGGGACCCGACGGGTCTTGTATTTGGTTTTCCGGATCCGGGTTCGTTCGGGTCCGGGTCCATTCGGGTCCGGGTCCGGGTTTTGAAAGTATAAAATATTTTTATATATTTTATAATTATTATTTATTAAGTATTGAATATTAGAATTGTAAAATACGTATGTATGTATATTATAATTATTATTTATTGAATATTATGTATTAAAAATTTAAAATACGTATATATAATTTATAATTATTATATATATATACGGATTCGGGGTCGGAACATGACATTCCGGATTCGACCCGTTTTTTATTAAGAAAAAACGGGTTCGGGTCCGGGTCCGGGTAAACGGAATTTTATTCCTACTCAGACCCGGAAAAAATCAACGGGTCCGGGTCGGGTCCGGGTCTAGACCCGAACCGTTGACAGCCCTACCGTTGGAAAAGCAAATGAACAGTGGAAAGATAAATTAAAGAAACTAAGTCTAGATTATTTTGCCATGTTTAAGATGAAATCTATTACCCTATTTTGTTGAATTGTGTAATAAAATCAACTATTATATATGAGTAATTCTTAACACCGTGAAATTAATAAGCAAAATTCAAATCATTTATTTGTTCTTTCTTTTTTCTTTTACTTTCACAGAAAGGGTCGATAGTCAATCCATTTATTCTTAAGTTCTTGGGCAGTTATTGAACAGTTTTTGCATTGGCTTTTCACATTGGCATTTATAGCCCATGCGTGATCGTATGGTATCAAAATGTTTGATGGAAATATGAACAATGTCACATTTCACATTTCAAATTTTAGGATTGTAACATATTACACTTGAAACTTTTTTAATAAGAAGCTCATTTTTTTTCTTTTACCATTTTTACATTATTTTGATAGTTGATCTTTAATTCTCAAAGTAAACTGTGCACTTGATCTTAGCATATCAATCCTCAATAATGACATATAATGGAATTGCCTTTTTACCTACCATTAAATAATTCAAGATCTTACATTTAGTTATTAGTCTTTTCTTGTTTCCGCACTCTATTATTGCCTTTTTACCTACCAGTCTGTGAATGGTTCAGACTTGCAAATTTAGAATTTTGTCTCGTCTATAACAAATTGAAACTGAGAATACATCGTATCACAGCCAAAATACTTTCTCAAGCCGTATGAGGAGAAAACATTAAATAAATTTCAGGAGAATATCAAACTAAAATGATTCAACACTAGCCTTTTAATCCAGGATATATAGCCTTAATTGTGGGTTTGATCACTTTCATTCCCTTTAGTCTTTTCATAGCAAGAATTTCAAGGTACTAATTACCTACATCAACTAGAGAACCTACTAAATATTTAAAACTTCAACCTCTAGGACATGCTTTGTTAATAGATCTTCAATGCAAATGTGAACAAAATTTTTTGAGACTTGAGAATTGTTCTTATATTGGTGGGCCAACAAGCATTTTTGTTTATTTTATACTCTGGATATTTTTCACTTTCCAAATGTAGCTCCTTCTTTACTTGTTGCTATAATACTTCATGTCCGATTAGAGAAAATTGCATTGAAAATATTATTTAAGGTGATCATTAGATGTAAACACAAATTAACATACACAAAGTAAACCTTTGGTCCCTTCTTTCTATTCAACAGCTAAGGCACCATATAGAGAGAATAGCACAAATGAAAGGAGCCAAAAGCTTGCATGTGCGCTGTTTGCATGTGAAGATTTGCCCACCAAACAAAACAAAAGAGAAGAAGCTAACACATGCATTCTACCCCCTTGGTAGATTCCATTCCATTTTCATCATTATTTTGAGCTGTACTTTTCAACTCTATTTATAATTTGTGTGGGGTTGATGAATCTTAACTTCTTAGCTGTTAATAATTGCCTACAATGTCGTCATTATAATTATGTAGTTCTTGAAAGAGCTTGCTAACATGTAGTGTTGCTATGTATATATTAATTAAAATCATGATTTCAACCTACCTCAATCATTCATCCCAAGAACTGGAAAAGAAGCTAATGACAGCAAAAAACTGTAATCTATGCTGCATTATTAGTCTAACATTATTTACTGCTCAAGTATGGTGATGCCCAAATAAAAACTTTGTTGTATTTGTTAGATAATTTGTCATAACTTGTGTTTGTTGATTGTGGAAAAATTTTATCTACCTTTTCAGCTTAATCATGGTACCCGCTCACCACAATTTTTGCTAAATCATTCATTTTCCTCCACCTTTCTTATTGCGTAGATAATTGAATCATGACCTTTTCTGTTCTTGCATTTTGTGAACAAAGGCATTATCTAGGAAAATTCCACTCTAAACCTTGCAAATTCTTGCAACTTTTGAAAACTGCACTCTAAACTTCAATTTCAACAATATGGTCCCTGATGTTATATTTTCGTTTCCGTTTGCTTGCATTACAAAATCTTTAAAATTTTCCTAGTAGTATAACACCTTTATGTTATGTACCACTCTGGATAAGTTATTAGTATTATTAATTTTATAACACTTTGTGTAAGTAATGAAATAATTCGATTTAACACCTAATATACCAATAGTTTTTTGTTGCCAAAATTCAACAACCTTGAAATCTCCAAAGTTAAGAGTAGCTTGTTTCACGTCTCATTGGTGTGATAAGTTTGTAGTCCCCACTAGTAAGCTAATGTGACATCCTTTTATTTGTCCCACTACACAAATTGATACTTGTATTAATGTTGTGGCATAGAGAAAAGCTGTGCTACCAGAGGCTATGGGAAAGTTGGAATAGGAGAGCACTCATCTTGGGTGGAAAATTACTTAATATGTACATTAGGTGAAAACTTCAACGAATGAGACACTATAGAACTCAAAAATATTTTATAGAGTGATTTAGTTGATCTTAATTGATCATTGAGATCTGCAAAGTTGAACTGTAATTCTTGTACGGATATACTCGGATGTTTCACGCAATATTTCAAGGTTAGAGTATCTTAGACCTGAAGTCGTACCACAGTTTGCTTTTCATTTATCTATCTATTTAAATTCCCAGTTGAAGAAGAAAATTAATGACCAAATTGTGGTAAAGATATCTGTGTAGTATGTAGTTTTTACAAGTAATACTGCTGTAACAGTATATTATTGTCTTGATGTCTTAGCAAGATTAAGATAGAGAAATTATTGTCGAAGCAACGAAACAAGAGTACATTACTAGTCAGATTTCTTTAGGAAAAAAGATGAGAGATAATTCGGCTCATATTTTACAGCCTGTAAAGTAATCCAGAACTTAGGTAACCTACATTCATGTCTCCTAGGTTCATAGTTGGCTCTTTCAAGATTGATGGTGTTGTCAAAGCACGCCTGCGACATCTGCTAAAAAGATTGATGGTGTAGAATTCTAGGATATCCATACTCTTTGTGAGTGTAGACTTCCAAACATGCAAGATGGATGGGTCCTTTTAAGACACGTGTAATATAGTTTTTAAATTACATTTTCCATTTTATATAAGGTAATTATTGAGAGAATATTTACGTGGTGAACCAAGATACTGTGCTTTAGAAAATTCTTTTATGATTGTGTTTAAATTTCCATCCGTGAACTCTATATTTTAAAAAAGAGTCACATGAGTAATTTGACATCACTTTATTACATCAACATGCATCATTACGCTCATGTAGCATTTTTGAAATTACAATGTCCACGAGTGAAATCATAAATTCGATCACCATTTTCTTCTTTTTATATTTTTTTATTGTCAATACTCAACTATATTTTGTCTTACTCCTAACCTATTCTATGGGAGAATGACCAATTGGGTCTCAAGGGAATTGATAGGGGAGTAAACCACAATTGGAAGAATCTTAAGGGAATCGATGGAGACTAAACTACTATTGGAAGAACCTTCTTCTTCTTTTTATATATTTTTTTTGTTGTCAATAGTCAATTGTATTTTATCTTACTCCTAACATACTCTATAGGATGAAGCCCAACTAGGCCTCAGGAGAATCAATAGGGATTAAACCATCATTGCACTAGACAGAATGTATTCCTAATCTACTCTATAGGATGAGGCTGAACTAGGCTCCAGGAGAATCGATGAGGATTAAACTACCATTGGACTAGATTGGTGCACTATGCACTTTTAATATATATTTTTTTTGTTTCCCAGCGGACTAAACTACCATTGGATTAGATGATTTTTTTTCCCCCTAGGCACTAAACTACTATTAGACTAAACGAATGCACTGTGCACCTAACAAAATTTTTTATAAAAGATAGGGTTTGAACTCTTAACATCTTACTCCACTTGATTTTAAAAGCTTAATGGTGGCCATTGAACCAAAGTCCAGCTGTTCCTTTTTCTTTTTATTGGTGTATTCGTATTGTGTGTTACATTATTCATGTTGAAGTTGCTAGGAATTAGGACCACCCTCTCAAAGGAAAGGATGCCGCTAAAATAGCAGGACAAAATAGCCACATACAGAAGATATCTCAAAGAAAATACCCGTAAACGCGAGCCCACAGGACGCTAGCGGATGAATAATCCCCGCCAGTGCTGATAGGTTTGGTGTTCGACCCCCCTTGCCCTGTCAGTTTAGTGCGTGAGGCAACTGAGGTGGTGCTATCAAGTTAATTTGTTCGACTAATATGTGTGCGTATACTTTTTCGATCTATTAATGTACAATGGATGCAGATATGTACACATTATCGGCAAGGTTGTTCGGGGTAATGAGGCTGCACTTGTAGTATTTGACTAAAGGACAAGATGTGCATTTGCTTAAATTGTTTTGTATGTCCAAATTAATTTCTCTCTACTAATGTTTTTTCGTAAATTAAGCCATCATCAATGACCAATTATTAGTCCTACCTTCAATGCACTAGTATTCTGTATTTTGTCGGTGGAACAATGGACTAGTAAGCATAGATATGGATATGATGATAAATGGCTTCTTCCTGTTATCTTCAGCACTCTTCTTCCCATTTTCCATGAACACTTAAAGGAGGACCAGTAAGAGGGAGAAAGAGAGATAAAATCTACAATCCCGTGTTCATAGGCTTCTGAAGTACAACATAATTTATAGGGATGTTCAAAAAAAAAAAAATTGAAAAGCTGAAAAATCAGTAAAACTAACTCGTCGTGAACTAAAAAAGAAGGGTACTTGCACCAATTTTTGTCACCGGTTTAGGTACTTAACCAACCGATTTGGTGAACCGTCAGTTACCTGAACCAGTTCACATATAATGTAAATTGATTTTTTTAAAAATTGTGTTAAAATTTAAGTATTTATTTTTATTTTTCTAAAATAAAAGTTGTGTTAATATTTAAGTATTGATTTTTTATTTTTTCTTTTCTAAAAATCGTAGTTTGTTGGGGTTTCACAAAATGTAATGGAGTAGTTAAAAACTACTTAAGAAACTTGTGAGGAATTATTGATAGTATTTTTTTAGAAGATTGAACAATTTTATTCTTATAAAAATTGATAATGGTTGAACTTCAACAATATTAAAAAAAGTTAAGAATGTGCTCTCTCTTGTTATATAATAACAATAAGATAAAATAGTCGCTTATCAGAGAGCGTATGAGTTGCAAATAACCCCTCAAAAAGCTAAACGCCCATTTCTTCTGCCTCCCACTGGCCAATTAAAAGGGTCAACAACAATGCCTCGGCAGCACTGGCCAAAGTCTTGAAAGCAACCTTCTCCACTCGCAGGATCGCTCCTTCTTTTGACAATGACGCATCATTACGGCATTGCCCGACCAAGTCCACCACGTGGTGTAACAACCACTTCTTTCTGGAATAAATAAAAATGTGTAATGTATTTTTCATATTAAATTAATCCGATCTTTCCGTTTGTGGTCCTTGGTAGCTGTCTTTTTTGACAATTCGGGAAAAGGGTGAAGGGAAACCAACCTACTCAACCCAAACAGAATGGTATCTGTCTTTTATTTGTCAACACTTACTCAGCTGACAACTATCTCTTGCTTAATTATAACTTAACCCCTTAAATATTATCCAACCTAGCTAATGTTGGTTGTGTAGGGGTGCTTCTCCTACCAAAGATCCAGGATTCAAACTCCAACCTTGATAGTTAGAAATAGAGAAAATGGAGGAATTTAATTTAGAGAATATATTGAGAGCCATGCACCGAATTATGTAAGGTAAATAACACCGAATTGAGAATTGATTAAAAAAAATTTTAATTTTTTTGAAAATTAAGAATTGATTTAGGAAAAAAAAAGAACTGTTAAGTTTTCTCTTTTTTTTTTTCCTAAAAAAAGAAGAGTTAGATTTTCTTTATGCAATCTTAAGGAAGAAAGAACACTAACAAAACTAAGTTAATTTGGTAAAAACCGAAGAAACAAGACATCAATAAAGAAAAAGAAAGCAACAATTTTATATGACCTATGTTGTTGACTTAATTGTTGTCAGTAATAGTTAATTGTCTGAAAGACCATAACCAACCAGCTGAGCACGCGATACGCTATATGTTATTTTTTCTGGGTGAGAATTTTTTGTTCTTTTATTTTTGTTAACAAACTAACTATACATCTTGTCAAGTCGTTTTATAGCTGCATTTAAAATGTTTCCACTAATAAACAATAATCTATTTGAGTTCTGAGTTTTTTTTTTATTTTCTTTTAATTTAGAAATGCTAATATATTTGAGTTTTGAGTTTTTTTTTTATTTTCTTTTAGTTTAGAAATGCTAAGTTTACTAGTGATAATATATCGTCATTATTTAACATTATCACTAAAGATTTGACTAGAGTTATTTGATTGAAGTTCCTTGATGACACTGGCCAAAACTTTACTTTGGTGGATTTCTGTAAATGCAATTAATTAAGGTAAATGATATTAGCACTCTTTAAAAAATCTCAAGCACTCCTTCCCTGCATCGAAGGAGTGTCTAAGGTTTTGTGAGGAGTGCTAATAATTTACCTTAATTAATTGAAATTAGATACAAAATATGTGCAAATTTATTTATTTATTTTTTTTTGTAGAAAAATCAGGGATCAAAGAAATCCTCCTTTCCAAAATGAAATGATCTAACGTAGTAATAATAATACCTTTTACAAATACAAGTCTAATGGGCATAAAGTAAGGGTAAAACTATTTTATGTTGTGATATAGCTAAACAAGATCCATATATGCAAAGGGTTTCCCCAACATAATTAAAAGCATCTATGTGCATGTGAATTAAATGAGGCGAGGGCAAGTTTATTTTTTATTTTTTATTTTTTTTGAAAACAAGGGCAAGTTTTTGTGCTAAAAGACATGTAAAACTCAGAGAAGCATTTGGCAGATGCACATGCAGCAGTAGTACTTTGATTTAATGCACCAAATTGTACGTAGCACTCAATTGAATGGTGAAATCTAACTAGTTCAACATTTGCAGCCAAAAGCTACTGTCAACTTTACCCACTGATTGTTCCCATTATTAGATTACATATGGAACTTTATAAAAGTTGAATGGACATACACTTTCCAGCAAGCATCTGCTCAATAATACAATGAGACCAAAAAAAAAAAAAAACAAAATTACAAATTGAGGGGAAAAAGGTGGAAATATTTAACCACTCCTCAAATTTGGCAAAATTGCTTGTGTCCTGCTAAAAAGTTTCAATGTCCCTTTACAAAATTTGTTAGAAATTAATAGTAGCCAACAAAAAGATTATAAACCCATAAACCTAGTACATGATGTGGTTTAATTTTTACAATAACTCACTCTATCATAATTTTTAAAAGATACTCTTTTTTTTTTCTTTTTACTTCTAATGTTTTATTGTAATCATGAAATAAATTTATCTCCACCTTAACCAATCATTGAATACATACATATATACATACACATATGCATGCATATTGTGTGTGTATATACGTACACGTATATGTATACATACCTATATGTATATGTGTATATATATGTGTGTGTGCACGCGCGGGTGTGTCTTATATATATAATGCCTCCACTTGCCATTCTGTCCGGGCTCCCCCACCATCCACATGCACCTTGAATTTTTTTATGTTCACTCGATTCAAATTATATTTCTAGATACTTGCTTAGCACATGCAAATTTTAAGCGTTATGTGTAGTTAATGTTTATTACTTTTCGATCTTTCTGAATAAACATATCATAAAACCATCTTAGGAAAACTGAGAATGGGTGTTGAAGTAGCAACAGTAATCGTTAGTTTCAATTCTTATATGCCCTTAGAACATGCAATCTAAGTTATGGTGTATTATTAGCAAAAAAAAAAATTCTTCTGTTATATTTTATCTTTTAAGCTCCATGATATTCTCCTTAGTAGAATGACGCATAATTCATGAGGATCCAACCCCTTTCTAGCTCCGTTCTAAACTTCTCACCACAAAAAAAAAACATGTGAACTTATTAAAAGATACAATATGAATTGTAACATGCAAAGATAACAGAAAACTTAGAACCTGTATCGTAATCTCTTTTTCCAGAATCTACGTCAACAAAGAAAGGTAAAAGAGTGTTAAATAAGAATTGAATCATATTGTAATTTCAGGGGTTGGAACCTACAATGGTAAACACTTTGTAAATAAAAAGCTATTGATCTGAAATTCTGTATGGAGTTAAAAATGAAAAAGAAACAGAGAAGGAAATAATCCAATGTTTTTGCGATTCAATATCACATCATCCTCAAAGTAGAAGACTTCACATCTAAGATATTGATGATAGTTGGCAACCATAGAAGCAGTTATTTTAAGGACAAGAAATTTTATTGCGAAGAGATATGTATGTGTGTGTGGGGTTGCCAAATAAACATAAGCTTTTACGTCATGCATCATTTTGGTGTGGATCAAATTTTGTATCGGTCCCAATGACGAAATAAAGGCATTGGACTTCTGATTTGGATTGTAATGAATATTCTCTTTCCTTTTTCTTCTCTTTTTCCCCGACTTATTATTGACACTAAAATATCTTCAAGTGATATAATATATCTGTTCACCTTATAGATATATCCGTATTTTCTATTTATAAAGTCATTCTTCGTATATTCTCGAAGTAATTTTTTATGTACTTAGCTATTTTCAACAAATGTATTTAATCGATTTTAAATCTTTACCTGCTGATCTTTGTATGAATTAAAATTGAGGATTCTATTTTCTGCTTAGTAATATGACGTGACTATGGTTGCTTTTGTTCAACGCTCATAATCTAATTTAGAAGATCAAAGTATTTATTAAAAATAATCACGGTGATACAAGTGTTGTGAAAAAGTTAATTTGATTTCACTTCACCAATTACAATAGCATCAGAGTATTGGTAAACTTTAGTGCTTCTAATAACCGAAGTTTGAAATCCTAATTCTAAAATTTAAAATTTAAGTGTCGAAATTATTAAGCTGCTAAATTAATAAAATTATATATGTTAAATAATTGACTGAATTTAAGCACTGACTATAAATATTTCACCTCGTAAATATAATAAATTTATTTTAAAAAGATGGATAGTTTAGGGATGGTGCATATGTGTCTATGAGAGAGGAAAGAAAGAGTGTGTGTTTGTGTATGTGAGCAAGAACGCAAGTGTATTTATATGTGAAAATATGTATAGGAGAAAGTACATATGAATGTGTAAAAATGTATATATGAAAGAGATACTATGTTAAAAATGTAAGAAGAAAAAATTTATGTATGTGCGGGTGTATGTGAGAGGGAGAGCAAGAATGTGTATGTGGAGGTGAAAAAAATAAAAATAGTATGCTTGTGTATGTACATGTGCAAGAGTGTAGTGTGAGAAAGTGTGTATGCATGTGAAGGAGACCTTGTAGGGGTGTGTGTGCGTGAGAGAGAGACAGAGAGAGAGAGAGAGAGAGAGAGAGAGAGAGAGAGAGATAGAGAACGTGTGTATTGTGTGAAGGTGTGCATATTAGAATGAGTATGTGTATGAGAAAAAATATGTGTTGATAGAAAGAAAACCTATATTTGTGTGTGTGTGTGTGTCTGAGAGAGAGAGAGAGAGAGAGAGAGAGATGTGTGAGCGTGTGCGCATTTGCAAGCGTGAGAGAAAGAATTTGTATGTGAGGGAGATAAAGCATACTACATGAATTCAAAACTTAACAAATTAAATAAAAATTTTGTATTTAAAGTTTGTACAGAAATTCGGCAGTGCTTAATGTATTAAATGAAAAAGTAATTTTGTTATAAACTGGCAGTAAGTTAAATTATCAAACTTTCTTTGAAAAAAAACTCTTGGACAAGGATAATGGTTTAATATATAAAATTTGCTAAGTAAAACACAATTATTGTGTGGTCGGGGAAGTTTAACTTTGGTAGTAAAGTTAGAAGAGAAGGATGGGCGAGTAAAATGGACCAAAGATAAATGAAGATGATAAAAAAAGATGGGCGAATAAAAAGACGGGGTTGGGGTGGCGTATCAGCAGTGGTCTTTGGTGGATTTGTTTGAATGGAGGGTAGCTTTAGCTTTACCATGCAACCAAACCCTGCCGCCAAATTTTTCTCCTTTTGTATTACTTTCTTGTTGCTTTCAAGAGATACAGAAATAACTCAAATTTTTCACTTTTTTCTTTTTCTATTAGCTTTCAAAAGATACACAAATAACTTAAAAAGTTTTTTTTTTTTTTTTTTTTAAGATTTGATACTTTCATGTAGGGTAGAGTATCCAAATTATTGTTCTCCAATAATTTCTATTCTCTCCTTTTGTCTGTATTTATACCAAATAACTGTTTTACAAGCATGACTATGTTAGTCGAGTAAATATATTTTGCTGAGATTTGGTACGACTGTGTTGTGAGACGCAGCCTTTACCAGGATTAAAAGATTTATCATCTTTTATTTTGAACTAGACTGGTCGCATTATAAACCTTCTAGGAATTCATTAATCTATGTTTGCATCTAGAGTGGAAGACTCCTACAATTTTTTTTTTAATAAGTTGTGAAAATTAATCCATTCAATATTCTTCAAGAGATGCATCCATATGGTTCACCTTTTGGGACGTACAAATTAATTTATGCCAGATTCTTCTAAGAATATGATTATTAAAACGCATATAAGGTAGCATTTTGGGCTTGTTAAGCTATTTATATGTACCTTCTTTTAGGTATCTAGTCCTACATATTTTATTTATTTATGTTTGAATCCGAAATCTTGAAGCTGAAGAAAATTAAGTGGTCTATTGTGCTTTACATAGTTTGATCTTGGCCTCTGTCCAATTTCTCCATTTTTTTTTTTGTCTTAATTGTAATTTTGAACGTAACCAAGATCTCGTTTTAGATATGTCAATACTGTATTTAGAAATTTAGTTTAATACTAATTAGTCTTGTTAGAAATTATCTCAATCAATGCCTTCGAACCTTCTGTACAATTTTTTTCTATTTTGTGTGCAACTATGCTTATGTAATACTAATGTGAAGTTACGTATGAATTCGAGTAATTTCACATTAGACACAATTAAACATAAATAAATATTTAATAAAAAATTTGAACTGCAAGTGATGACGAAGTAACAGACATAACCGAAATCACGCCCTTTTAAAGGGGGAAAAGATATTTGATAGTCCCCTGGATCACGAATCATCAATCAAGTCGGTTAACCTTAACAAGGGGAGGTAAGTCTGTAGTTCGAATTCCAATTATCTCAGTTAAGTCCAAAAACCGAAAAAAGAGTTCATTAGTCTGTCCTAAAGGCATCTTAAAGCTTTTTTAAGGTTCCAAATTTCCCAGTAACCCAATTGGGTCCCTATGAGAAATGGGTTGGAATTGTTGCAAACGCTGTAAAAGAAAATAATGATAAGAACCATTTCCGCGTAATTGATCAGAAGGGATAGAATAGAAGGATACAAAGCCATGTTTGTTGAGTTGATTTTGATGCCCCAATTATCACTATACAACAATTTCTCTCCGACGTAAGAAAGATTTAAAAAGTACCAACAAATCAAAAGAAAATGATATAAAGAATTAGCTCCTTCATTCCACATCCATTTTTTTTTTCTCTTAATAATTGGCACCGGCAGACCGCTAAGTCTTTGCAGGGTTGAATATTTCCATGTTCTTTCGTTCACATTCTTTTGAGTTGAACGACCAACAAATTTCACAATTTGAATATTGAAATACCCATAAAGTCCCATCCATGTCTCTGTTGTTTTATATACTTATCAATTAAGTATTACTACCATTACTTTTGTGAGAAAAGACCCCACTCCTCATACTTATTTTCTTGTTGAAATTTCATCAATAGCTATCCTAACAAAGCCAGTCTGCTCTCAACACTTTGCAAAATATATTGTGTTAAAAATGAACACGCTCCCTGTAACCTCCTTGAAAACGACATATCCCAACCAAAAAGAGAGAGAGAAACCTTTTGGAAACTTTTCCTTAGTTCCTCTGAATTTACCAGAGAAACAGAGTATGATCAGATCCCCCCTTCACTTTCTTTTCCTTCTTTTTCTTGTTTTTCTTTATTTCAATTTTTACTATTAAAGAGGAGAATCAAGATGTTGAATCGAGCCTGTCGCAAACAATGGATCCAGAGTCAAAAACAATCACAAAGGTGATGGCTAAAATTAGCTTGCAGTAGAGACTAATTTATTCCTCGTCTTCTTCTTTTTTTTTTTTTTAAAAGAAGTTGTTGGGGTAAGAAAATTTGTTCTCTTTATACACTTGTTTGTTATCTAACAGTATACACCAATTGTTGATTGTTAGTCTATGTTTTATCTGAATTTCAACCATTCCTTAATTCCAAGCATCCCCACAGCCCAAATACCCATTCTACCCCTACTCTCCTATCTTCCACCTTCAATCCACCAGCCACTTTTCCCAGCCCCACCAAATTTAACTTTTCTCCAAGAACCAAAGAATCAAGAGAGAGATACGAATAAGGCTCTAGGGCCACCTCATTCCACCACCACTGAGACAAAACAAATAGTCCTAACACAACATCACACAAATTAATCACCGATGCCATCATGATGGTTTCTGTCTTCTTACTCTAAAATTAAATCACCTCTAGCTCCTCACTGCCCCCTATTTTTCTCCACCTTCTCTTTCCCTATTTCCTTCCTCTTTTGCTGTCTTCTTCTTTAATCTCACTCCTTCATCTACCCACCTAAAAATCATTTCCAGTCTCTAACAACTTCATCATTTTTTTTTTGTTTTTGGTTCTGAAAGAATGGCAAAACTTGTAGTTGAAGTTCTTGATGCCAGTGATCTTATGCCTAAAGATGGTCAAGGCTCAGCAAGTCCTTTTGTAGAAGTAGACTTTGACGACCAAAAACAAAGAACCAAAACAAAAATCAAAGATCTCAATCCTGTTTGGAATGAGAATCTTGTTTTCAATATCCAAGATCCCAGAGATCTTCCTGACAAAACCATTGAAGTGTTTGTGTATAATGATAATAAGCATGGCCATCACAGGAACTTTCTTGGAAAAGTCAGAATTTCTGGCCTTTCTGTTCCTTTTTCTCAGTCTGAGGCTCCTGTCCAGCGCTACCCTCTTGATAAAAGAGGCATTTTTTCTCACATAAAAGGTGATATAGCACTGAAAATCTATGCAGTTCTTGGTGGCAATACTACTACTAATGGTCAAGTTTTTGAGCCGGAAGTACTACAGCAGCAGCCGGAAGTAGTACTTCAGCAGCAGCAGCAGCAGCCGCCGCCGCAGCCGGTGACTCTGAATTTTCAAGAAAGTAAAGAAAACCCATTTCAAGAAATCAATCCCAATAAGCTGGGTGATGAATTCAAGGAGTTTAGTGATATCAAGAAGAAGAAAAAGAAGGAGAAAGAATTGAGGACTTTTTACTCTGTCGGTACTGGTGGTGGTGGTCCTCCTCCTCCTCCGGCTGAGAAGCCTGTTATTGTTGAACCCCGGAGTGACTTTGCCAAGGCTGGTGGACCGGCAGCCGCTGTAATGCATATGCGGGTTCCAGGGCAGAGGCCTGATTTTGGGCTGGAGGAGACTAGGCCACCCGTGGCTGCAAGAATGGGATACTGGGGAAGGGACAAGACAGCAAGTACTTACGATTTGGTGGAACAAATGCATTATTTGTACGTGAATGTTGTCAAGGCTAGGGATCTTCAAGTGATGGACATATCAGGGAGTCTTGATCCATACGTCGAGGTTAAGATTGGGAATTATAAAGGTGTTACTAAGCACGTGGAAAAGAACCAACATCCAGTCTGGAACAGCATTTTTGCCTTCTCCAAGGAAACATTGCAGTCCAATTTGATTCAAGTAACTGTTAAGGATAAAGATATTGCAAAGGATGATTTTGTAGGAAAGGTTGTCTTTGATGTTATGGAGACTCCTCTTCGCGTTCCACCGGATAGTCCTCTGGCTCCTGAATGGTATAAATTGGAGGACAAGAAGGGGCTAAAAAGCACTATGCCAGGAGAGATTATGCTTGCAGTTTGGATGGGAACACAAGCTGATGAGGCCTTTCCTGAGGCTTGGCATTCTGATGCTCATAGTGTTAGCCAACAGATGCTGGCTAATACGCAGTCAAAGGTTTATTTCTGTCCAACATTGTATTATCTTCGTATCCATGTTATTGAGGCTCAGGATCTTGTGCTATCTGAAAAGGGCAGGGCACCGGTTTCTTCGGTGAGGATACAGGTTGGGCATCAGAGCAGGGCTACTAGGCCTGTACAACCGGGGACTTATAATCCGGAGTGGAATGAGGAACTTATGTTCGTAGTTGCTGAGCCTTTTGATGAGTACATAATTATCAGTGTGGATGACAAGGGAGAATTGATTGGCAGGCTGTTGATACCAGTTAGAGAAGTTCCTCAAAGGGGGGAAATTCCTAAGCTCCCTGATGCTCGATGGTTCAACCTCCTCAAGCCGTCAGTGGCTGAAGAAGAAGGTGAGAAGAAGAAAGAGATCAAATTCTCCAGCAAAATTCATCTTCGGATTATTATAGATGCTGGTTACCATGTCCTGGATGAGTCCACACATTTTAGCAGTGATCTTCGGCCATCATTGAAGCATTTGAGAAAACCTAACATTGGGATTCTTCAACTTGGCATTTTGAGTGCTCGAAATCTGCTGCCAATGAAGAGCAAGGAAGGTAGAACAACAGATGCTTATTGTGTAGCCAAATATGGGAACAAGTGGGTTCGAACAAGAACACTTCTTGATACTCTGGCTCCTCGCTGGAATGAACAGTATACCTGGGAAGTCTATGATCCATGTACTGTAATTACCATTGGTGTCTTTGACAATAGCCACATCAATGGGAGCAAAGATGATGCAAGAGATCAAAGAATTGGTAAGGTGAGGATTCGGCTTTCGACCTTAGAAACTGATCGTGTTTACACACATTATTATCCCTTGTTGGTTCTTCAGCCCTCTGGTTTAAAGAAGAATGGGGAGCTACATCTGGCATTGCGATTCACTTGTATAGCTTGGGCGAACATGATAACTCAGTATGGGAGGCCCTTGCTTCCCAAGATGCATTATGTTCAACCTATATCAGTTAGGCACATTGACTGGCTGCGCCATCAGGCAATGCAGATTGTGGCTGCAAGACTATCCAGAGCAGAGCCACCCCTCAGGAGGGAGACAGTGGAGTATATGATGGACGTGGATTACCACATGTTCAGCCTGAGGAGAAGCAAAGCTAACTTTCATCGCATTGTGTCACTTCTTTCTGGGATATCAGCTGTCTGTCGATGGTTGGATGGTATCTGTCACTGGAAAAATCCTTTGACAACTATCCTTTTTCATTTGTTGTTCTTGACCTTGGTTTTCAACCCGAAATTGATCCTGCCCACAATTTTCCTTTACCTGTTTGTCATCGGCTTATGGAACTATAGGTTCAGGCCTAGATATCCACCTCATATGGATGCTCGGCTTTCTCAAGCAGAAAATGCTCCTCCAGATGAACTGGAGGAGGAGTTCGATGCATTCCCAATTTCACGGGCAAGGCCAATGGAGCTTCTGAAGATTAGGTATGCCCGATTGCGAACCCTTGCAGGCAGGGTGCAAAATGCGATGGGGGATTTGGCAACCCAGGGAGAAAGGGGTCTTTCCGTATTAAGTTGGAGGGATCCGAGGGCTACGGCCATATTCATCATATTTGCCTTGTTCTGTGCTGTGTTCCTTTATGTTACTCCATTCCAAGTTGTAGCAGTGCTCATTGGGCTGTACTGGCTGCGCCATCCTCGGTTCAGGAGCAAGTTACCTTCAGTACCTGTCAATTTCTTCAAGAGACTACCTGCCAAATCAGATATGCTGTTATGAGATGTAGATTATTATTTACTCGGTCAATTGTAAAACAGATAGGCACTAAGGCAAATAATTCCAATAAAGACAGCTGCAGAAGAAACAGAAGAGACAGCTACTTAATACCTTGTGCGCTGCAAGGCCCATTAACATGGAAATATCCCTGATTCTTCAACCATTGTATAAGACCACTATTTTTTTGTTTCTTTTTGCATTTTATTTTTAGCAACATATTCAAATATTTTATTGGATGCATTTAGCAAACTCGTTGTAATTATTGCTTCTTGTACTGTTAGTAAGTGATCCACTTTTCACTCTCACAGGAAACTTGTTCTGTAGTTTTCACAGGGAAAATAACTTTCAGAATAGACATTATACATAACTTAACTCCACATGATAACACAACTTTCAAAATAGATATCATATTTTATCTATACTCCATATGATTACACAAAAGAAATGTTACAATTAATCAAGCCCCAGAAAACCCATCACCAATTTATGCTCCCTGCCAGCAAGATCTGTGAGTTTTGACACTTAGTGTAGGCGCACAAAAAAGGAAGCAGGTCCACTGCCATCCTGCTACCTTTAAAATAGGTACAAGACAGATATATCAGTCACAATATGTTAAAAACTTCTAGAGCCCAGGTACAAAGAAAGAGCCAAAATTGTCAACAAGCTCACAAGCACACAGCGTAGAAGACCTTTATCAACAGGACTCCACTCAGGCAGGATAGCTTGAGCCTTCTTGTGCTTTCCTTCAAATTCCAGCACCTCCCCCTTCTCTGGGATATGCGAGTTACCCTTCCGCTTCCTCAATATCCAACCAATGAGGCTTTGGCTAATTTGATCAGTTTTTACTTCCTTTGGGACTGAAACTGTTTCTTCGACCCCTTGAACTTGTCCACAGCAACTAGTTGTTTCACATGCACATGGTTCTGGTCCCTTTGAACAAGCACAGGAAACTGGATTGGAGCAATGTGAAAATTGGTCACCACTTCTCTCAATTGCTTTTTCTTGGTTAAGAACCTCGATCACTTCTCCAAAAACTGACCACCTACCAACAGATGTTATATTGACCATAGCTGACAACCCCAACATGGTTTCTGGACCGATCACAAGAACTTGAATGTATCCCTTAGTGTGTCCCACCTACAGGAATGAAGGGAGATAAGACACGGGCACAAAGGCATCCAAAATACATAGCAACACAAAACTAACGGTCAATTGCAGTAAACCTTCACTCCATCCCCCTTCCCCCACGCCCCACCCCAAAAAAAAAAAAAAAAAAAAAGAAGAAGAAGCTGGCGGGCACCCAAAAGGGGGAAAAAGGACCATTTAGTCTGTAGTATTTGAAAAAATAGCACCAGTTAACTTTTTTGTATGTAAAGCATTGTGGAAAGCTATACACGCAAGCATTGTGAAAGCACTACAGTCTATTGTCTGTCACTTCTAACATTAAAGCAACAATAACACTCTCCTCCGGAGCTCTTCACTCAACACCAAATAATCAAAAAATAAATTAAACTGGTGTAGACTACATACGTGTTCATGGCTAACACAATCTACTTTCCAATTGAATAGGCCAGGTTAGCATGCATATATCACATCTTACCAAGTGAACTCCATCTGTTGCAATTTCAGTAATCCATATCCTTTCTAGTTTGCCCTCCATTCCAATATATGGTGTAAAAAACTCAAACACAGTAGTCAATTCACGACTTCGTTTCTTCACCACGGTACTTGGAACCTTTTTCATCCTTGCAGCGGGTGTCCCTGTTAGGAAAGACCAAAAATGGTATTACAGGAAACACTAATAAATGGACAACAAATTGTAGCCATAATGTTATGGTTTGACTAATGAGGTCCACAAGGACGTCATTCTAATAACGAAGGACGATGGTGATAAAATTTCTTCACTTCTAAGGCTCAAAAGGAAAAAAAGCTAAAATTTTCTAAGAAAAACTAGAAAATCAACATACCAGGGCGAGGATAATACTGCGATATATGAACTTGAGCAAACTTGTACTCTTTAATGAGGTCAACAGTTTGAGCAAAATCTTCATCAGTTTCACCTGAGAATGAAAAGCAAGTATTAGTGTTTTCCTTTTTTTTTTTTTTTTTTTTTTTGTGGGTGGAAAGAGAGGGGTATATATAATTACAAAACCAGGTTAAGCGGGTGTCTTGCAGTTAATCCCTAGAATGTCTGCAAAATCAGAGGTCGTAGACCAACAGGTGGTTGATTACAAACGATAAAGGATGTGTTAGATTAAGCACCCTCATTTGCTAGTCAGTACACATGTTTGCCTCCCTACTACAAGATAATTTCAAGTGACAGCTCAATAGTAAAAGACAGGAAAAACCAAGAAAGCAACTCCATCATAATATTTGAGAGTGAAACACCTCAGGAAGTTAAAATCATGAGGATAACTGAAAAGGCAAATGTCGAAGGAGTGTATTTTCATTTCCACCTAAAAAAGAAATAAGTAATTTCCTACTCTTCCAAGAAAGATAAAACTTGCCTAAACAAATCTATTAATGCACTTGCCACCAACTGCTTTCCGAGCATTTCCATAATGAAATTAACAACTTGCCCAGACAACAATTATCATGCCCCAAATGCATGAATGCAAATTCAGTTACTCATCTTTGAGTTAGTATTTAACACAAAATTAACTTAGATATATTTGACTATCTTTAAAATTATTTGCATATTATTAGAAAATCAAGTTCATAAATGAAGCAATAAAACAACAGTACTGCAAAACTGCAGTCAAACTTGAAAACAGACCAGGAAATCCACAAATAATATCGGTGGCAATCTGCATTCCAGGAACCAATTCAATCAATGTGTCCACCACTGTTTTGAACTCGCTCACAGTATATTCCCGGTTCATTGCCTGAACACCAGTTATGAGGAAAAGAAAGGGAGAAAATATTGCATCATGATTGATCACATGGCAATCCATATTCAGGATTTAAACGATGTTTATTTGAAAGAAGATGGTCAAACAAAATAAAAAGGTTCTGATAACAAGGGAGAGATGTCAGACGTACTGTCAAGATGGAATCACTTCCAGATTGAACTGGTACATGTAGAAAGGAATATACACATGGATGACACAAAACATTAGCTATTTCCTTCAAGTGCTCAAGGATGTATGGAGGATTTGTCATCCCAATTCTAAGCATTGTGCTTCCATCTGAAGGGAGAACCGCAACTATAGCATTTAAAAGAATTGGCAGATTAACTCCAATATCACGACCTGCATAATTTTTCAAAGCCTTAGAAATACATAATTCTTTTGTAGTCATGCCACTAAATAACCTATTTGTGGAACAAACATTTGTATCAGTTGGATACTAACTGTTTTTCTGATTATAAACAAAAGTTGGAAAAATGAATACAGTTCTCAAACAAACAGATCAGATGGTGTGTGGTAAAGAGAAATGGTAATTACCATATGCTCCAGTGTCCTCACTACTCAACCAGATCTCCTTCACTCCATCAGCTATTACAGATTCGACACGACCCACCTAAATTGATGGCACTTAATTAGAACAAAAAACAACACCAAATTTAATCATTAGAAACTCATACCACAGGTTCCTACAAGGCTTTCAACTGTATAGCTTCCTAAGTGACCGCGAGCATGCTTCGTCTTGCAATAGGTGCAAGCACCTAAACAGCCAACATTAATAGGAAGAATCTCAACAAACTTGTTCTTCCTAACCTATTGGAAGAAAAAATAGTCAGAAAAGACATATAATGAACCTAATAATTTTCATAAACCAGGTCTCAAAAAGCCACGAACTTGAGATTTAATTTTTACACCTTTGGGAGATCAAGTGCCGGCAATGTCTTGCGTATCAGAAGCCGCACCTCATGACCTTTTAGCGTTTCTTCCACAACCTCTACCACCCGGTCAATTTGCTGGACTCCAACTATACTAACACCTTCCAGTTCTTTCAGAGTCCGACTTCCTTGAGGTACACATCCTGCAACCACTAGAGGCTTATTAGCGCTTTTACCCTTTGTAATGAGGGTGTCCATGGCAGACTGACTTGGGGACTTAACCGTGCAGCTGCACATCAAACAAGTACAATGTCAGGAGAAATCAACAGATGCTTCAGAGCAAAAGTAGCTTCTTCTTTCAAACACAAATTTGAAGATGAAGCACTACGGACGATAACTAAATGATTCCGCATGCAATAGCACATTCTTCATACCAACAAAAATATTCAAATAAAATGGGAGTGAAGCGGAAGCACTAGATATAATACTAGAAAGAAAAATCACCTTTAAGCTTTGAGAAGTTCAATCTAAGTGAACATCAAGTTTCCAAGAAATATATGTTCAATTTGATATTTTGTAACTAAAACTATTGCTTAGTTAGGACTCGACATAATTAGATTTGAGGGCATAAAGAGAATAACGAATCAGACATTAGAGAACCATATAATAGTATGCCATATGATCTACAAACATTCATGTGCAGCACGACAAGTACTAAGGTCAATGGATATTGTGCCGTTTCCTAGACATCAAATAGTAGCAATGAAAGAAGAAATGATATCTCACGTGTTAATAAGCCAGAGATCAGCCTCATCTGGATTGTCAGATAAAGCATAACCAAAAGCTGAAAGTTGACCTGCCATATATTCGCTGTCACTCTGCCACAGACCAATCAAAGATTGGACATATTAATTGATAATATCCAAGAGGGAAAAAAAAATAGTGACAACACAGTGTGCAAAACTCATAAAAGTGATGCTAATAGATAACAACTCTGAAGCTGGATGTAAAATTACATACATTCGGATTGCAAATCTCAATCAATTATGAGCCAGTATTAATATCACTTAGCCACCAAACTCAATTACAATAACATAAATCCTTCTGTTTTATGGACTTGATATCGTAATCAATACAAACAAATCAATTTTCACCCTCTGTGATGTGGTATATTCTACCAAAAATAGTTTTAAACCTCACAGAATCTCTCTAAAAAATAGCCCATGTAGCCTTTCACAATTGATGTGTAGAATAAAATTAGGGTAGCCATCTAGCATTCGTTTTTTATTAGTTTTATTCAATCTCTTATTTTCTAAGTTATTTCCTTTTATTTTTATGGCAATATTTTCACTACAAATACTGCTGTATTAGAGTAGATCTAATCAACTCATCATATAAATATTGAAATTTATGAAATGGTTTTTTAGAATGTGCTCAAGTTTTCTCTAGTTTCTCTGAAACTTTGTTGGAAAAGATCAGAGCATCATTTTCTTGGTTGTCTCACCGCTTAACTTGTTTATCTGGTTTCTCTAAAATTATGCCACAAGATATCAAGTGTTTTTTTTTTGCTTTTGTCACTGCATCACTCTGACATGTGTTTTGCAGGAGAACTTGAGATAGATTTGAAAAGCATGTCCATGGTAGGAGTTACAAACAACCTAATATGTTCACGGTAGGAGTTACAAAGAACCTAATATTACCTTATAGAGCCAGTATAGTTTTCTAGTGAAGCTTGACATTTTATTCAACTGGTAGAGCAGAAAAACAAATTAATACCCACTGCCCCCGCAAATCTGGACTAAACACATTGAAAATACTTATCCTGCCACACTCAAGCAAACAGTACTCAGAGCTGGCTTGGTCATAAGTCATGACCCAACATCTTACTGAAGTTATAAGAAACAACCAGAGAACTCCATAGGCCAATCTTTTCATTGCAATCAGTAAACTTGAAGCCTTCTTTTGACTTAGACCACGTCAATATCCAGACGACAATTCATCGTGTACTTTGAAATGGCTGGCATAACAGTGAAAAAACAGATTGCTTTTGCTAACAACTCTAGTTTACCATTCCCCATATTCGCTACTTTCCCTCAAAGCAATATTCTTCCTTTCATCTATCTCATCGGTTCACAAATCTACATTTCAAATCTAACTAATCCTTCCTCCTTCTTCTACCATTTCCATTCAACAAGTCCAACTAAAATTCCATCAGCCACTCCTCATGGCTCTGATGTGATCCCAGAGTCTATGAGAAGGAAAGGAAAATGAGCATTTAAAAAGAAAAAAAATATATAAAATAAAGAATGCTCAAGTTTTTCTCTCAAGCTACAAAAATTTCAAATCTAAAACTTTCACAATCATCAACGGAAAACCTGACAAAAACATAATCTAGATTCAACAATTCCCACATGATTTGCATGCATCATACCATATTCTCCTTCATCTTTTCATTAAACAAGTTAAATTTTTTCCCTTCTTCCCAACCAAATTCAATGTTTTCAGTGACACTTTCAAGCAAACAACCTTCTCAACTTAAAACATACTTAAAAATATGAATAAATAAACAAAAAGCTAACCTGATTATGAGAGCAACCAAAAGTCTTCATATAAATTGTCTGCAATTACATCATTCAATAAATAAATCAGCTACGGAAAAAACGATAAAAACCTTGCAAAAAGTATAAATGGAAAGAGAGAAATAAAGTACCTGGGTTCCAGGGATATTATTGAGGGACGCTTTGGGAATAGTGTGATTAATCCTTTTCTTTACCGGTTTGGGATTGATTCCGACAGCCGCTGCCACCGGCAACCGGAACCCAGGTGGCACCCCGCCGCCGCCTCCCCCAGCTAATAAATCCTCTATGTCTTCCATTTTTCGTTTAATTCTTTAAATTTCTTTAAAAACAAAAAAGAAAGAAAAATAGGAAAACACACAATCATCCACACAGAGTTCTTCGAATTCTGCAATGCTGAGGTTTTAAGGGTTCTTCTTGTTCTTATTTCTCAGAGGTTTGGAGCTGATTGACGGCCACGATTCAATTTAAAATGCCTCACATCGATGGACAGAGACCGTCCACGTCGCTTCAATTTAATGAGAATAACCTACTAAACGTCGTCGTTTTCAAATTTAATTGGAGGGAGCTTAACCATATTTGGGGAAAAAATTGAAAAAAAAAAAAACGAGAAGAGAAACATTGTTGGGGGGGGGGGGGGGTGCGGGGTGCGACGGCGACGACAAAATAAGCTTGTTGTAATTAAAGGTGTTATTCGAGTTAAGTATTTCATATTCAAACTCGTGCTCGTTTGATAAACAAGCGAGCTTGAGTTTGCTCGTTTATTAAATGAGTCAAAATTTATGTTTGAGTTTGGCTTGTTTAGTTATATGAATGAGCTAAACTCGAGCTTTAACAAGTCGAGCCGAACTGCATTCGCAAATAGCTCGGCTCAAATAAGTGTAAATTTGTTATTCGAGCGGAGTATCTCATGATTGAACTCTTACTTGTTTATCAAATGAATGAGCTCGAGTTCGCTCATTTAAATGAGCCAAAATTTATATTCAAGCTTGGTTCGTTTAGTCACACAAACGAGTCGAACTTGAACTTTTACGAGTCAAGCTGAACTGATAGCCGAGCTGTATTTGCGAACACCCCGGTTCATTTACAGCCCTAATGATAACTCATGAAAATGGTTATAGATGTGTCAAACGAGTGTCCAGTTAATTGGTGTCAGCATTTTTACTATTGTACATAAGATTTATGCTCTTAATTTTCTTCTCTTTTTCATTTCTCTAAATAAAACCATACCTGTGGAGAAAGTATGGGATTATTCAATATTTGTATGTATCTATACACAGATGTATATACACTTTGGGTCCATAGAATTGATTAGTTGCAATAAAAAGTCACCATTCAATAATCATTTCTAAACGTTAAATATTACTATAATTGAAATTACTTAGAATATTACATCTATGATTAATAAATATCTCTTATTATGAATCTTTAAAAGTTCAATTGGTAAATTCATTGAAATAACATTCTTATTTTGATTAAGAACAAGTAACCAATCACCTTTACTTTTCTTTACAACTAGACTGGCTTTTATTATCTAGTTGGGAAAGAGAAGATTTCCATTTATTTATGATGTGTAGCATCTCAAGCGTAGATTTTGGACCAATGTGCAATTGGAAAAGAAGGAAGAAAAATTGTAGAAGAACCATGCCTGGATTCTTAGTTAGCAATGCCAGACAGCAACCCATTGCGGCTTCAGCCGTGCTTCTGGTTAGGCCGCAGGTGCCATCAAAACCTTAGCTGCGAGTGCACCTTCAACTAGTACCCATGGCTCACTTGCGGGGAATTTACGAGTTTTAGTTCTTTTATAATTTGTTTCCTTATTTAATTATTACTCATTAAGTAGTTTACTTCATACAAGTTCAGGTGAGTTTTAGGTTTATAAATATGTTATTTAGCAGTTTTTACGTAGATTTTTTATATTTGACATTATTATTCTTGATTTTTAATAAAACTTGAGAGTTCTCTCTCGTTTCTTGAATCTTGGATTCATGCCTAGAAATTTTGTTGATGTAACGAATTCCTCACCATCACGCAGTCTGTATCAGTTCGTATCAAAGCGTACTTCTTCTAGGATGGCCACTAGCAAGAATCGTGACGTTAATCCCATTGATGAAGTCGGAGATTTTACCATATCTGCCCAATTGCAAGCAATTCGTAGCAAGTTTGATCGCATTGATCGATGGTTCGATGAGATCTTCAAGTTGTTACGTGGCTCGCAGGGTAGGAGAGATTGTGATAGGGGAAATTATCGCGGCGTGGGATTGACCAATGAGCAATGATTCAACCATCAAGATTTGTCACCACTTCATAGAAATCAGGCCTACGAAGAGTGATACATAGGAAACCCAAACTCGTGGGTTCATTAGGATCGAATGCCTAAAGAATTGACACCAAGAGAGGTGGTTGAAATCGAAGTACCACCATCAAAGGAACCTCAGGGGGAGGATGATGAGGACGATCAAGAAAATATGTGCGACCCAGATGGAGAGGATGAAGATGTAGATGCACTACCTTCAGAGAAATCACCAATGGAGGATTGTGTTGATAAAACTTTTGCTGATCCTATCCATGACGATGTCTTGATCAAGGGAATAGAGTATTCTTGTGAGGCCAACATGGACAAGGTCAGCCAACTTGTTGTGGAGAGTTATCCTTGAAGCCCAGGTGTTTTTCAATTGTCTGGTGTTACAAGTTTTAGTCCACAAAAAGCAATTATACCTGGACGTTATTTACTCAAGGTCGAGTTTTTCTTAAGTGGGGGGTATGATGCAGAACATCTCAACTGTAGATTTTGGACCAATGTGGAATTGAAAAAGAAGGAAGAAAAATTGTAGAAGAACCATGCCTGGATTCCTCGTTAGCAATCCATGGTTGCCGGATAGCAAGACAGTTGCGGCTTCAGTCATGCCCCGAGTCAGGCTGCAGGTACCATCAGAACCTCAGCCACGAGTGGACCTTCAACCAACTGCGTCTGCAACTGGAGTAACAATACCCACTACTCACTTGCAGGGAATTTACGAGTTTTAATTCTTTTATAATTTGTTTCCTTATTTAATTGTAACTCTTTAAGTAGTTTACTTAGTACGCGTTCAGGTTAGTTTTAGGTCTACAATATCTTATTGAGTAGCTTTTTACTTAGATTTTTTATATTTGCCATTATTGTTCTTGATTTTTAATAAAATTTGAGAGTTTCTATCATTTCTTGAATCTTGAATTCATGCCTAGGAATTTTGTTCGTGTAACAAATTTCTCACCACCACACACTCCGTATCAATTTATGAGAGCAACAACTTGGTACACAGTTTTGTCTTACTTTCTTTTATTGGACTCAATGGGAAACAGAACATTTATAGTATTAATCATTGGGAGAAAAAAAGAAATGAACTTAAATAGATAACTTGATCCCAAACATGTTACAGATTGATGAATTACAACTATAACATAAGTCTCAAGTTTCATTAGAAGGTTCATTTGAGACAAAGCAGGCTAAACAACCATAAAACGAAACTCTTTTTGTGGTTAACAATTATAAAAGCAAACAAACTGATATCCCTCTCGCATTTTATTTAAGCAGACTTCATTCCCATTCTTCACTTGCAGGCATTGCTGCATGCAAGATGAAAGATTGCAACCAGTAGCTTCCATTACTTCCACGCACTATCCCCATTCTCGTGCTCCTCGCATTTAGGGATCGTCTCTGAAAGTATGAACAAAAATAAAGCAGCAAATTTAGATAGATAACAATCTTACAATTAGAGATGTATGTCCAATAATTACACCCCACATATAATTTTACAGAAAATTTCAAAAATTTAAGCCATTTTCATTTATAGACAATCAAGTGCAAAGAAATTTAAGAAAGCTCTACCTGATGAGACTAAGATGGCAACTATCGCAAATAGGCAAAGAAAGTGGTAGGGCTTCATTTTTGGGCTATGTGAATTTGCTCTACTGAATTACATGATATTTATATGCATAACTCACAAAAAAGTTCTGGGGTTTGAAGCTTTGCAGCTTTCCATATTGTACTTAAAAATTTCATCACACGAGGGAAAAGTGGGGCAGGAAAGCTGAAAGTTATTGTTAGATTTTCGTTATTTGAGAAGCATTAATCATGTGAAAGTTGGAAAATTATGTCAGTTTGTAGAATTGCCCTGGGAATACATTAAGGGTCTAATCAGTTCAAAATTGGCAAGTGGGAATTATTAACGCTCCAAAAAGGAGATACAGTGGTTTAATTTTCTAAAGGATTTTCACTTGCTCAGTTGCCAACATTGTCGTGGAATGAAGCGCACACTGAAAAATTTACTTCAGGAAGAAGTTGAACTCCCACTAGTGGTGTTCTTCATAATCAATGAATTATAAATGCAAATTAAGAGCACTTGCTCAATTAAAGTGCATCTTCCACCTGTTGCTTATCTTCTTCGGCTGCACTAGGTATGCTCATGCTGCAGCTTCAACTTGCCACACGAGTGGTGCCGTATTAAAACACAGTCAATGAATAAAATTGTTTATATATCTCTAATCCAAGTATCAAATGTTTTTGTGCGCACAATCTCAGCCAATACATCACCAAATTTTGGACTAAATTCATCATATTTTCTCCGTATAGTTTCTCCCTCCTCTCTAACTTCCTTTCTATGTAGTTTGGACAGTGCATAAAATCAGAATATCACCTTTCGAGAAATGTTCTTACTAACTATATACATTTTCAAACCATCTACTCAGAAGTGATCCAATTAGGGTTCAAAAGTTCTAGATCACACAATTTAGCATTTGAAATCGTTGAGGAACCACCTGGAGTAATAATTTGCCAATTCTAGCTCGCAAGATCATTCTCATTGACAACTTCCAACAATATTTTAAAATGGTCATCTTACCAATACGAGCTGCTTAAGCTGATTGCGTGACCATAAATCATGTATCAAGCTGCAACGCAGACAAAACAGAAGATGAAATACGACAGGCAAAATATAGCAGCAAGAAGAAAATTTTCATACAAATCCTGAACAGCTATATACAGAAAAAAGAGGATACAGTAGAAATGGACCATATGGCAAACAGTATTACATAAAAAATTACTACACACGATGGTCCATACATCAGCCTCTCACCCACAAAAGGAGATCAACCCCAAAAAACAACAGGCTCTCTCCCTCCCCCCCCCCCCCCCCCCCTCCTCTCCCTCTTCTCCCCCACATCTCTCCTTTCTGTTCTCACTCTTCCCTCTTCTCTCATATATCTCCAAGGAAAGAAACATACATCCACATTTTCGACAACAAACACCTTTATAAGTAAAATAATTCAGGAGAAAAAACCAAGCATATTGTAGAATACAAGATTCATAGTAGAACCTTTAGATTCTGTGCATTCTCTCTTCCCCAATGATCCATCGTGTCACCTGACTAGGATCAATGGCCAAAGCTTTGCATGAGTTGGGAATAATCCCAAGATCAGAACCAATTCGTTCGTACTCCTTGAAAGCCGCTTCCATCTCAGCTTCTGCAGCTGTATCATCCATGATTCCACTCGTGCCCCTCTGAAGGATGTCAGCATAATATTTCTCCTTCTCAAGGTCATGTTGAAAGGGTTCCACTGCAGGGCACTGCATGTCCAACAATCCATTAAGCAACAATGAAGACACTGGAGTGGGAGGACAAAGAATGCAGGTCTGCTTTCACAGCAGAAAATAATGTATTAATGCGAGTATAACCAACTTAATTATGCATGCCTTTCAGTACTTCTCATTTCCGTTTTTGCTCTTTTGGTGAAAGCAATATGTTGTTAATATCTATTCTGTTCAAATGTTATGGGAACGTTCATGTCTAAATCAAATAAACAATTAAGCATTTGCTTATCTGAAGGAGAGTTCAACAACATGTGATGGCATTCATTTAACCCTGAGCCTAATTTCCCATGCTATATGTGTCTCTGTTTCCCCCCATAAAACAATGTCAAGCATTAAATCCTTCACTTTTGGAAGTTAGAATGCTGACATTCAACACATTCGTCGAGTTTAAAATCCCTGCAACAACAAAAATTGGCAAGTTTGCTACTCAAAGAATCTAAAAGAAAAGGCTAAATCCTTTTAATTACTCCCTCCGTCTCATAGAAATAGGCCTATTTCTTTTTTCACACAGATTAAGAAATTTAGTTAATGTGGTTACAACAATTATTTTTTGTTTATAGTTTCCTCAAATACCCCTTATTAATATTAGATAATTCATTCAAAATACAAGGCACATATTACCATTTGTTTTTGGAACTTAGACTACTTTAGTTTTTCGATGTGCATTAAATATTGGTATGTTAGTAATATAACAAGCTAACTAATCTTTAAAAACGGAAAGAGGCGTATAATTTGGGACAAATACAAAGGAAAGTGAGCCTATCTTTATGAGACGGAGGGAGTATTCAACAACAGTATACAAGGGAACCCACATGATTCTTTTGTTTCATGGTTGTCTTACAAATCCTTCCTTTTCTTTGCTTCCTTTTCAGGTTTTCTTTGAATACTTCCCTCAAAATCATCTTATATAACACGAGAATAGCCACGACTCAATTAATTTTTCTACTGCTATCAGAATCACATCGACAATTACTTAGTTCTCGTAATTGATATGAGAGGCTACCGTACTTCAGATGATAGCTTGAATAAAAAAAAAAAAAGAAATTAGTAGTAGTGGTAGAAGAAGAAGAAGAAGAAGAAGAGGAGGAGGAGGATCATGCATGTACAGTGCTGGTCAAAGAATATACTCGGATACATGAAAAGTACAAAAATCAAAATACGATGAGTGAAGCATGACCAAAAAAGAAAAAAGAAAAAAGAGTAGGGAATTGCCCGCAATAAAATCTATAAGTGAGAAATGATGGTAGTATTTTAAATGTCCTAAAGTATTTTAATTAAGGCATAATCAGAGAAAAATGAAGTAAGACCCAAGAGAGAAATTTGGATCTTATGGTAAGAAAGAAACAAAGGATCTGCTGGTGAAGCAATCCTGCGAAACCAAAAACAAAAACTAGAAACCAACACAGTTGCAGATTACCTATGCACTGTATCAGCAACATAAGATAAATAACCACTGAATGACTGATGGTACATAAGATAAAGCCAAACTCGGGGAAAATTTGTCAATGTGTTTTTTTGGAAGGACCCCCTCCATCAAAAGCAGTGTTTTTAAACTCGGATCGGGAAGCAAACTGCCCAAAGCTAAAGGGTCAAGGGTTGAAGGGGGGTCGACCGATCAGACCAGTAACAAAAACCGGTTGACATCAGCAGATCATAAATACATCCTAAATATAAATAACTACAATATGCAAATACATTACAAAAAAGAAAGATATCCATATAGATAGCAACCTTAATAAATTTGACCTTCTAAATTTTAAATCCATAATTTACAAGTCCAGAAACAAATCCCAAGGCTCATTTGAATATTTGTAGAAAGCAAGACTGCAAATATAATTAGAAATACTCATGGGTAATTTTTTTTTTTCTCTTTTCGGTTTTCCTTTACCAATTTTTTTTTTTCCCTTTCCTTCCTTCTCATGCACTCAAACACGTGGAATCTTCTCTCTTTTCATTTCTTTCTTCTCTCTTTTCTTCACTTTCTTTCTATTCTCTTCTTTTCTTTTCCTTTTTTTCCTGCTTTATTATTTTTTACCCTTTCGATGTCAGATCTGGCAAGGGTGGCCCCAGCCATGGGAGGTTGCTTCATTTACCATAGAAGCATCGCCAGCAAAAAGATTGAAAAGAAGTGAATCTGGGGCAGGAAAAAATATCAAGAAGTAAAGAAATTAAAAACACCATGTTAGTCTGCCTGGTTTCCATACTTTTCCATGTTTTGATGGTTTACTGCTGAACGGTTACAAATGCATGCTTGGACCAGACAACCGACAGATTCCTAGCTAAACCAGTTGAACACGTTGGTCTGGTCCAAGACTAAAAACACTCCAAAAGGATTTTCTACTACCCTATGAGGGTATGAAACACAAAAAATGTCTTAAAAAGCAAACGCATCAATTAAGGCATTCAGCATTTTGCATCTGATATGACAGATGTTAAAGCACCGTGTGGGATGTAAGCATCACGAGGCTTGATTTTTGAATAATTTCAAAATTAATTAATCTCAAGATGTATGCTACTAAGGAGTATAAAAGACAAGATCCCATAAAAATCATATATCACAGAGCAATATATAATAGAACAAGATTGTATTAAGTACATTCTAGGTTCCAAAAACTCTAAAATCTGTTCCTCAAATGGAAGAAAACCTAGAAACGTTGACTTTAATGTCAAACTTACTAGTTCTTTTTGTTTACCACAGGAAATGCTTGCTTAATCATAATCAAGCCAGCTTCACTTTCTGGAAAAACAAACATGAACACACTAATCTCCTTCTAACTGTCCACAAACAGACATTCTCTTTACGATTAATATAAGTTTGATAGGAATTCCATTTGAAAATAACAAAGAATACAATACAACGATAAAACTTTCCTACTTCCATTCTCTTGCTTATGTCTGTGGCTGCATTCCAGGGACCTTGTCTGTTTATGTCTTGTTCTTTTCTTTTCATCTTTTGTTTTTGAGCAGTACAATTCACAGGACAAATGTCCCAAAGGGGTTTTCTCAAAGTCTCAGGTCAAGCAAAAGCTATCACCTCTTATATTAGACAAGTCATGCACCTCCCCCTTGCTCCAAGCACACCAAAATCCAGACCTGTGCACGGAATAGAATGTTTTTCATGCAGCAGGGAGCACGATAAAGGGGGCCCTTTTTTTTTTTTTTTGGCATGAGAATACACCACATTTAAGATAGTGAAGCAGAAAAGTTCACGCAGCCTATGCATCAAACAGAGGTTGCAACTATTGAGAGGGAAAACAGAAGCTGAAGGATATCCAAAATGCTTTATTACAGTCAAATTTTATGATATTTGACACACAAC
Source organism: Mitragyna speciosa (assembly GCA_024721245.1). Classification (NCBI taxonomy): domain Eukaryota; kingdom Viridiplantae; phylum Streptophyta; class Magnoliopsida; order Gentianales; family Rubiaceae; genus Mitragyna; species Mitragyna speciosa. Next base: position 5,213,836 of record CM045568.1, read on the forward strand.
AAAATTAAAGGTCCCTCAAGGGATAATTGGAGAGACTTGTGCCTCTGAAAGAGAGACTTCTGTGATATAGAAGCAACTGATACAAATGTACCATCTGGTGAATACTCAAGGAAGAGAAGAAGATTCATGTAAATGGTTGCCTGATTAGAAAAGGCACAAGGAAGCCACAAACATCTGTAGTTATACACATTGAGATTCTAGAGATGTTAAGGTCTTACATGCAGTAAATTATTTTCTTTTAAGTATCATCTAAGCTTGGACATTATGGAGTGCAGTCTAAGCGCAAAGGGAAAAAGCAACCACACAGCGCACGTGTGGGCACATGTGAGAGAGAGAGCTGAATTGGCAAAGTACAGTGAAGAGGACACTGATAGTGCATTGAGACTCTTAAGCAAGCAGATTATAATGAAGATAGTGTTGATATACGACCGTCAAGGGAGTTAAGGATGGAATGATGTCAAATGTGCTGACTGTGGCGAGATAAGTTGCCAAATATCCATTATAATCTGCTTTCTTAGAGTCTCAATGCGCTCCAGTAACAAGCTCCCTGTCATTCTGGTATATGTAGTCAATTAGTTACTTCGAACCATCATCTAAACTTATATGTTACGATGTAGAGGCTAAGAGAAAAGGGACAAAGTAACCACATGAAAGGCAGAGAAGAGAGAGGGGGGAGTTCTGAAATGGCAAAGAAGAATAGCAAAGATGACAGGGAATAATCAATGAAAGGATGTGTCGATGAATGTATGTATCAAGAAAAGAAAATACTACTATTTCTAGTTAAATGTTGTATACTTGATCTGTACAGAAACATTTAAGTGGGTAAATTCCATACTTCTAAGATCAAACGTGAATCAAACATCTCTGGGTACAGGTTGAAATGATTCTCTGGTAAAAGAGAATGCGCAAAGTATTTTATGACACGTCATGCGAAAATATGTGGAAAGTAAGCACAGGAATATCTCCCTTACACAGGAAGAGCAAAAAGTGATCCCAAGATGTCACAGGATGACGTAGCCTTTGCTCCTTAATCTTCAGGCCACAGTATCCAGACACCCAAGGGCAAAGTGATGCCTCTTGGTATAAAGCTAGTGTACCAGGAGTGCAAGTAATATGGAATTTTATAAGAAAATGCCCTATGTGGGCAGATAAAGGGTAGTGATTAAACAAAGAGCCATTGGCAAGGCCAGAATAGGATATTACAAGTGATGCCAGAGTCCAGTTGACCGTATTGGCATTACGTAAATCCCTCGCCAAGAGCCGTTATGGATATTTCTTCCCTCTTGATTTTATGCAATTAATGGCGCATCATGGAATTTCAGACATCGTGATGTACATTCAATCATACACTGAATACATATGGCGACATGCACGATAGGCATGATATTGTCATCATATAACAATGAGTTGGAAGCCAGGATGATTCTACATACACAAGCAGCAAGTGTCAAGTCAGTGAACACCTACAACAAGCTTCTGGTGAGACCTAAATTTGTCTATGCCATGATCTATCAAGGGTTTCTTCTTAAGCTGGTCTTTTGTCAAAAATAACCTTAAACCTCTGCTATATTGAATGTGAACCACTTGAGCATTACCAAATACCCCCCACCCTTTTACAGAGGAGATAAATAAGGAATAAAAAAATAAAAAGAGCAAGAAAAACTTGAACTCAAAGTCCCCTCATTCCAGAAAAGAACTAGTTAAAGCAGTTGTAAAAAATCTGCTTCTTTTGAGACCTTGAGAGCAACATTCCATACCATAATACTATTACCGATATGTTGTACGCTTCCACAGAAGCTATGTACCTAACGGGCCAAATCTGGATGTTTTCTGAAATTCATACCCAAAAATTTAAAATGAATCAAAAACTTCTTGGTTACTCCTATCTAATAGACAAAACTTGAACTCAGAGGTTTCAGATTATAAACATTCTTTCAATCAGTATCCGGAAACTTAATAATCTCCAATATTGATACACAACTTCCTTTCTTGCCCACAAATCGATTTTTATAATATCCCAGTTTGATGTGATTTTCAGGAAATATACCGTGTTGTTAATTTATTTCAGAAGTCATACACCTTTATATGTGCCTGCCTAATTCTGATATATGAACTGACACTCATAATATTACCCTTATAGTTCAAGACTAATTTGGTTTTAACAAGTTGACTTGGTGCTCTTTCAATCAAAGTATCAATTAGTTACTATGATTGGTTACTATGTAATATCATGGTACTCAGCATCAGAATAAAACTTGTTCATGTAAAAGCCTTGTAATTGATACCACATGCATATTAGTATTTCCCCACACTAGAGTCGCAAGTAATTGCTTGTTACTGTTACTGTCATTTGTTATGATATATGCAATGCTGATACACATTGTCAAACTTTCAACTTCAAATGTAACCAGCTGTTTGTAACTGGATGAAATCCATAAATTCAAATCCTCATATACAATGTTTTTCTCACTAGAACCAAGCCCCAAAAACCAAGTTCAAGACAATCAATAACCTTAAATTCTAAACAAAAGGAAAAGCAATGTTATGCAACAAATATTTAAGGCCAAATAAATATGCAGATAAATAACTGCAAGCATATATTTAGCTACAAAAGCTGATAGACATTAAGCCTCTTTAATTCTAATTTGAGGATTTACATGAAAGTTGTTGCCTTATACCTGGATTAGTTCAGCATAATGTTGATAGATTTCACTGTTTTCATCTTGATCACCAAGCAATGTGCCACCATACCAGCCATTTGCCTCATTTACTGAGGTCATTGCAAGATATCTATAAAACAAGTGAATAGCAAGGGGTCAGGCATCAAATATGTTTTTTACAAATTTTTTTTACAGTATTTAATACATTGAAAAAAGAAGTGCTTTTACAATGGCAACAAAAGGTACCAACTTCTTTTGTTTAACCAGTCAACAAGTGACATTAATGGTAAGAATAGATCTACTTTCCATTTTCTTATCATTGTTTCTACGCATTTGAGTAAGCAGTTCTATAAGTGGTAGATGTTAAATGGAATCGAAGTTTGATGACAAAGATAACATGCAAAAAGAAAAGTGCGATGTACCAGTGATCCTTGACCATCAAGTGCATATAAAGACAAGTGGAACCACAATTACAGATGTTTTCAGAACCTTAAAATTACCCAGTTGGCATGAAAACCCCAAAAGTAACGACATTTTGTATCGCAAGAAATACCAGAATTAGATATACCTTTACATCAGTACTAAAAAACTAGGGCTTCTATTTTAAAACCAATTGGCAATGAATGGAGTGTCCCATTATTAGCTAGATTAGAAATTCCTTAGAATCTTGATGTGGAATTTTGTTTCCTAACTCTCCCATTCACGTATGATTCGGGGATGATGTGAACCCATTAAAGGGGAATAGACTTCACATGCGGCTATGACAGGCACTGGAAGGAGCTTAATAGGAGCCACTGAAACATACTGGAAGGGCTTGACAAGAAACCATGAAACAAAGGGAAATCACTGAAGCCCATATAATGAAACGGTCTAAAGAAAGAACCGTCGCATGTGGGCAGAAATAAAACCCAAGACTCTGGTACCATGTTAAAGAACTAGGCTTCCATCTCAAAATCAATTGGCAGCGAATGGAGTTGACCAAGAAATTTATCAACTAGTTTAGAGTTCTCTAAGATCCCCAATATGGACTTTTGTTTCTTAACAATCAGGATTACATTTAAGAATGAATTCCATGCTAAAAAAATTGGAATATCGGTCACAAAATGCTCAAGGAAGAAAAAAGATTGAAAGGTTTTTTTTTTTTTTTTTGACTTTCAAGTTCAAAGAGTATCCGCTGGAAAACAACTACAGCATGCTCGCTTTCTCATTTACTTGATTAATAGGACTTTAATACCAGTTTCCCTTGAACTTTAGGATGTTACATAATTTTGCCCCCTCAACCAGGTTTTACCCCTTTTCCTCTAAGACTTCAATTATGTATCCAAAAAGCGCTTCTGAGATTTTGCAATTAAGTCTACAGAGACTTTCAGGGAGCGGAAGTGGTCATATTTAGTATTTTCCTAGTTTAACTTCTTCACTTGCTCCACTTTCTCTTTCTGTTTTCAGTTGTATATTTTTTCTTTTAATTCTACTTTTCCCCTTTTTCCATTTTTCTTTCTCTTTATTTCTCGTTACTCCTCCTGCCCTAAATCCTCTCCAACAACATTTGGATACACCACTCTCAGGCAACCAGCCAACAGTTGGCAATCTCCATGGTAAAATCCTTTCCAAAACTAATCACATGTCCCAGACTCTTTTCATATGAACATGACTCTCACAATCCCCCAAAACTACTTTGACTTAAATTTCGTTCAAACTGGACAAAAGAGAAGAATCATACCCAAAATTATTATATCAAAATTTGTCAAATCTGAATTTATACATGCCAAATCTTCAATGTTTCATATAATATAGATTCCACAAGCCATGGTCTTTCTATGTTTGCTTTTCTTTTAATTTTGTTCAAAAGCGCATAAAATTGCTCATCCATTCTGAAGAACAAACACCTACTACCATCAGCTTATCCTCCACCTTGCTCCATGTCTGCGGGTGAACTAATGGATCCTTATATATCTCCAAGTGAGAGCATGCATGCAGCCTAATACAGTGTGGTTTGGCTCGAAAAAGAAGGATGAGTCCCCCGCCCAAAAAAAAAAAAAAAAAAAAAACAGAGAGAGAGAGAAGAATAAAGAGGGTATACATGGGAAATAGGAAAATAAGAAAATATTTAATATGTCAATGAAAGCCGTGTGCAATCAACATGCGTAGCTGGCAGTTATATTTAATCCCAGAAGTTAGCCAAAGGGATATTCTGAAAAGTGATTAAAGGTTGAGGTGTGAACAGGTACAAAACTTAGTTTAGGGGTGAAACGAACAAATCTTATAGGTTAGGGGACACTACAAGTTACACTATAGCCCCATGTTGTCGTGTTGCGTCAACATGGGTGCGATGTAGGTGTGGCACATTTTAACCATGTTCTTCATTTTGACTTCCCGTCTCTGTGTTTGATTCTTCATTCATACCCATGTCTATATACTCCGATAGCTGAGTCCAAGTAACATAGCTATAGCCGAACTTGGATGTTATGAACCTGAATTTTTGTTCATTTCAGCTCACAGCTATAACACTTTCGTACTATGGCGATATAAAGTCGAAGGTCTTTAAAGGCATAAATATGGGAGTTTGACTTATAAGAACTCCTTCAAGTAGCTGATGGCTTTTTTTGCGGCCTACCTTATAATTTTTAAATTCAAAATTAATTTTTACTTCATTAGTGGATGACGAAATTCTACAGACATACAGGCATGCACGTTCATATGAATATGATATTCTATCTCAAGGAAAAATAAGTATCATTCTGATTGCAAACCAAGCTGCAATGATTAAGGACAGTAGGAGTAGAGACTGATAAGCAATACTCCAAGGAGACAGACTACAGTTGCTGGTCATAAATTTTGCATCCGTTAAACAAGCTAGCTGGTGGGATTTCCATCTGTATCTCAGAATTAGCAAACATGCAACCTAAGTTTCACCAATTTAAGAACACAGCCAGACTAGACAGTCATTAGCAAGACACTAGCTAGGCAGATCGAACTTGCCGGTCCACATAAGCTTTGCACCTGCTAAACCAAGCTTGTAGATGAAACTGATATATACCCAATAGCACAGAACAGAGAACACACGAGGAACAAAATTTAGCAAGCAAAATAAATAGCTCTTAGAGAAGATACCTTTGGAATAAATCCTCATCATTAGTATCACTTATAGGGGAAAGCCAACTGAGGTCAGATAAAGTATCAACTCGCTTTTTATCATAAGACTCCCCATTTGTGACCTCATGTAACACAGCCTTTGGAGCTGAGGTTGTATCCTCGTATTTCCTCTGTCCAAAGAGCCAATTAGGGCTCTTGAGCTGTATTTCACTGCAAAAGTTTGACTCACAATAATAAAATAACATCACTTCATCTAACAAGTTGCAGCAATCATTCCAAAGCATCAGTCAATTACAAATTCCTAAAGGAACTAGCCCTAAAAATGAACTCAAGCAATCAAGGAACAAGCAACAGCCAAAAGACATCTTCTCAAATAACACTGTATGTGAAAGAACAAGAAAAGCTACATTTATGCAATTAAAAAAGTTTAAATAAAGAGCTAACTGTATGACGAGATCAAATATCTCACTGGAATTCAAATATAAAGGCACATATAGCCTCTTCTAGCTGAAATTCTTCAGCATCAAATGACATGTGAATACTGTCTAAACCTATAGAAATGAATAGCCCCCTCCCATAAAAGAGAACATCCTGTAATCTTCAATATACACAATTTTGTACTCCACCTACTGCCAAAGATGGAACTTGTTCTTAACTCTTCAACTTTGCTTCAAAGCAAATAATGTAAATTGCAAAATTGCATATTGATACACCAAAATACCAACACAATTAGCTAATGTAAGGTCGGGCAAATAAGGCCCAAAATGTCAGCAGATTCTGTACACAAAAGATAGCTTTTTCAACACAAGCATATGGCTACATTGACAATCATTCCTAAGCCCAAATCTAATATAATGATGTAGATTGGACGTGTTCAAGAACACGCAGCTACAGATCTCATGCACTAAGTTTGCCCAGTAGCTTACATTACTTATCAGGTTGTTGCATTATGTGCATTATTCTCTAAATGATGGACATTTGAATAACAACTATTTTCTCAACAATCAACAAAATTTAAGTTTGATCCTAGCACAAACATTGCCTTCAAACAGGTGAAACACGTGACTTTACATTTCCACATCTCAAAAACCACAAAGATCTACACTGACATCACTCAAAAGATGATTTCTGCAGACCTTTCTCACTATCTGATCTTCACAGAAAACAACTTTATCTTCTTCAACAAGATATTTTGAAAGTCAAGACTATGACAACAATGTGTTCCTTTGCTATGAATAACAATAATCAATGTATAACACCACATTGATCATGGCCCACCAAGCTGCCCAGGAGCTAAGAAAGCATGGGAAGAAGTATGCACCTCCTCAACCAGTAAATTATACAAACATGCAACATCCAAAAATAAGTGCCAGATGCCATGAATGAGAAAACAAATATCAGTAAAGATTTCAAGCACTCTGAAGCAAAAAAATAATTATAAGCAAATAGTCCAGAACATGTTATATTTCAAAAATAAATTGGTCCAGCATCATTATCGTGATACTCGGACCTCAGTAGAAGATCTTGTTTAGAAAAGAGGGGTAGAAGATAAAGAGGAAACAAACAAATATGAGTAATAAAATAAGAAAGAATTATCTCTTTGCCATGGGACTGAGATCATGCATCAGGTGCAAAAGCATCACAGACACAAAATATAACGCATCAGTAAAATAAACAATAACAAAAAACCCCATCAAAACCACAAAACCCAACCCCAAAAAACAAATGTTTGTGCGCAAAAGCATTATCTATAAAGGTACTTAAATTAGAGAAAGCTATTGAATTCACAGCAAAAGGCGATAGTTGCAATCATTGAGGATAAAGAAAAGTACGCTGCATCAGGAGCCACTCCAAAAATTCCAATTCTCTGGTCTGTTTCACTAAAAAGCCGAACATTCCTAATTGAACTGCATGTTCTTTCAATCAATTTATCAAGGGATGTCAACTTTATGTGTGCAAAGTCCTCTTTACAAGCTGGAATAGGGGCAAGAAAGCTGCCTTGTGCTCCGGGCTTAGCTTCAGTTAAGGAACTGTAATGGAAAAGTAACAAGTAAACATAATCATTCAAAACCAGACAGAGAGAAAGAGGACGAGGAGAAGGAGGAGGCAGAGAAGGGGGGGGGGGGGGGAGGGGGGAGGATATTGGGAAAAGAAACAAAAATGTTCAAAAGAATAAGGTAGAATGGTCAAACCAGGAACCAGTCGGCTGACCAGGCTGGTTTTGAAAAACCTTGTAGTAACAATTAGTTAATAGACAGAGACATGCATAAGATAAAAGTGAAACAGTTGTGACATGACTTTTGCTCTTGGGCGGACCAAAAATTACATTGCATAACCTTCAGACAATCATATAACATATTCTCAAAAAAAAAAAAAAAAAGACAATCATATAACAAAGATGACAGGCATGATATGACTTGAACAGCATCACAGGTTCGTAAGAATTCATTACCTCTTCTCTGGGATTAAATCATCTCCAATTCCTGATACATGAAGATAGTAATCAGAATCTAATTCCCATAGTGCAGGTTTCCCTTCCTGAGGCTGGAAGTAACCCAAGAATCTGGTAAATCCATCACAGAAGACAGATTCAGAGAGGGCAACTAAAACACACAGGTATTCTTAAATTTCTACAATTGAAATAGGATCAGGGAACCACTACATGAAGTGACGCTTAGAAATAAATCAATGTAGCTCACAACATCTACTAGTAGGGACAGAGATCATTAAGGGTGTTCAGGGATTTTATAAACCATCCAAAACCAATTCAAACTGAGCCAGAAAAGGGTTCTAAAATCTTTAAAAATTGAACTGTCAGAAATTAAACCCAAACCACCAACTAATGGTTTGGTTTTGGTTTCCATCTATGAAACCAAAGACTGAAACAATCCAAACCGATGTTCAGTGGTTAGTTTCAAGTAGTTCTTTTCTATCTAATGTTGGCTTGGATCTTGAGTTGTTCTTTTCAAGTTCCAACAGTTATCGTAAATGTCAAATAAGTTATTAATTTAATTTATTTATCTTTTTTAGGATATGCATATATTCTTTTAATATCTGAGATAATATATTACTATGTTACTCTATTAAATTTTAAAATACAAATAAACCTGAGTAATTCATCTTGATAGCTATAACAAGAAGGCAATTTTATTGAAATATAGGAGTTACAATTATATCACGTACTACATTTTTATAACGTGGGATTTTCTCATTATGAAAAGTAACTTATACTTGATGAATAGAACATAAAATTTTTAAAAGCAATACAAATAACGAAAAATTAATTATAGTTTCTTTTTTTTTTTTTTTTTTTGCTTGATTGATGACATGGCATGTAATGTTAATAATTAATTCCTTTGTAGTTGTTATAGACTTATTATGATGTTATCTTAATGCTTATGGTTTCTTATATGTTGGTTTTTCAATTAAATTATGATGAAATTTCATGTCTTGTGACTCAAAAGTTTGCTGTAATTCCCTGTATTTTTTTTAAACAGTAATATCATATACTATTGAAATATAGGTTCACTTAATTAAATGTGTGTAAACTTTGATAGTGCCACAATGGCTTGTTGTTGACACTATAAAATACATTTAACAAAAAGGTTAACTGCACCAAATCATTAGGGGACCAAACCAGAAAGAAACCAAATACAATGGCGTTTGGTTTTGGTTTGTGATTTTCCAAAATGATATTCTTTATTTGATTTAAAAAATGTCCAAAACCACACCATTAACACCCTAGAGATTTTACAAGCAAAAAGAATGAAAAAACATCATAGAAAAGATAAAGGAAAAAGCCAAAATAAATAAGTGATCAGACTTTACAGATTTATGGCATCTTGCTTTTCGCCATCTGTATATGCATTGCTGTAGTATCTCTTAATAGACTTCAGGAATTCCCTAGACTGAGTAGTAGCCTTCCACTTGCCCTGCCGCTCAGGGAACACCTGGGAAAATAAAATTTTCCCGACATGTTTGACAAACCATAGTGATTCTCACAAATTCAAGCAGAAACAAGAAGTAAATATGCATACAGTGTTATGAGCTGCAGATCCACCATACTGCTGGGCAAGGGCATCACCCATGCTTTGGTACATTTCCATAAGAGCAGCAGCAATGCTACTATCAGCGTCCACTTTAGGCTTATCTGTCAAACCCATAGCATGAAGCTGGCGACCTAAAGCTGCTAATCCATAAGCATATTGAGCAACATTTGTTCGATCCAAGCAGTCAATGCAGTTGGTACGCAAAACTCCACTTTGAATCCATGGTGCTGCGTTACCATCATTCTCTTTGCTTACATGTTGATTATTGTCTGTCTCTCGGTCTTGTTTGAGGAAAGAAGTCAAGGTCTCATTACCACTACTAATCCTTGAAACATCCCCTGAATTAGTTCTCAATTCTCTAAACGAAGAATCCCTACAGAAAAATTAATGAAATATGACGTTAAGACTTCTGTCCACATTAATCAATGAAAAAAAAAGAAAGAGAAAGCCAATCTTCTAAATAGCATCACCTAAGCCAATCTAAAGATTAAATCAACTTAATACCACCCAGAGAAAGGGTAATCACAAAAGATAATGGTCGATCAAACTGGATTATTTCATGCCATTAATAAAGGGTAAGGGATTCATAATGTTTAAGCGGTAGTCATATTTACAGTTCTATAACATACAAAAACTGTAACTGTGGAGCAAATAGAGAGCAGGGATTTGAATAGTAGCAAGGCTTAGAATTCGAAGAAGCAAAAGCCATCAAGTTAGCTCTGAACAAAGCCAGAGCTGAGGGATGACTCAAGATTGAGATCCAGTTTGGAAAAAAAGGCCCTCATGATGCAATCCTAGCAAGCATCTTGAAAGAAACCGTGGTGTTAATTTCCTTGTATTATGTGATCCTTCTCTTTTAGTATGAGGGTAGGGAATGTACTAAATCTTAGAATAGTTAATATGCTTTGAGTCTTAATCATGACTTTTGAATTGAAGACTGTCTCCCACTGCGATTATCACAAGATTGCTCAGGATCACCTACGGCATCTGCCCATTATATTGTAAAGAGGTGAAATTTTGGAATATTGGAATGAAAATTGTGCCGTTTTGCCCCCCAAAAAAAAATTATCTGCACTTACTGCAAATGTAACTAACACAAAAAAGAACGGCTCCATTATGAACCGCCATCAGAGTATACAAAATGGTTATATTTGCTGTGACAGGAATAGCTCCATATATAGCATTAACTTGTTTCTAACATCATCAAGAACCAAAAACATGCACCAAGATCCCATGTCAACAAAAGCAGCTGCCAGAAAATTATTATTTCTAACATCCCAATGTCACAAGCTGCATTTTCAGGACAGTCTAGTAAGTTTTACTTGTCGAATCAATTCCGAGCCGCTGAACTGTCAGGTACACAGTTCATTAAATCCAAGGAAGACAAAAGGCCAAAAAAAGTGCAGCCAAACCTCTCAAAATCCCGAGATTCTACCCAATTTCCAAATCCTCCGTAACTGCCTTTGAGTGAAAACAGAAAACTTCCTAATCAGAGAAAAAGCAATAACGAAAAATTGGAGAGAAAGGGGCAGGGTGATGGAACATTGACATAGCAAACTAGTCCAAAAGGCTCCTAACTAGGAGGCTGTCTAGGAAAAGGCTAGGAGAGCACAGCTTACTGCAGAAAGAAAATGATAGACAAGTGGCAACAAGACACTTAAGGTTTATAGAAGATGGGACAAAGGTATTTCAAACTCCCAAGCTTTGATTTGGCATTCTTTAGAAGACAAGGAGCCAATTTGGGAGTTGGTTTAAGTGTCTTTATTTTAGTTTTATAAGTAGGAAAAGTGTTTTAGGTATTTTCTAGATTTTAGGAGTTAAGGGTATTTTGGTAATTTGACTGTACTGCAGGAATTTTCTGGTTTGAGTATTTTCTGTTTTGTGTCCTAGTTAAATTAGGAAGTAGTTTTTAATTTGTTATTGCCAATAGAATTAGGAATCGAAGGTTATTCCAATAGGGAATAAAAGATGAATCCTTGTCACAATAGGATTTGTCTTTGGAGTCTATAAATAAGTGTTTCCCCCACAAAAGAAATCAGCTTTTAGTAAATAAAAATTCCAGCAGATTTTGCAAGCTTATTTTGAGGATTGTGTGATACAATCTAGCCTTAGGTGTTATGCCTAAAGGTGCCTAGGAGTGATTCCTAGAGTTTCCTAAATCTTCTTATCCTCAATCTTGAATTCCAAGAGGTTTATTGTTTATTTTTATTGCTGATTTTCGTCCAACTTTATTCTTTAAAATTTCTGCGAATATCTTGAAAGTTTTAAGCCTTAAACAACTGCCTGCAAACCTTTGCCTACCATTAGCTTCTAGTGCTGCATCAGAAAACCTGTCTCAACAAAATCCTGCATATCAATTTCACAACAAATGCAGCATGGAATTCTAGAGTGAAAAACTCTAAGAATAAGGTCTTCAACAAATTACTAAATTTAGAATTTGCCTACTCACATAACCTAAATCCAACCTAAGCTGAAAGACTGTTTCAATTATAAAAAACTGTCCACACACCACCAATTTGCGCCTATTTCTAGAACCAAACTCATTACCACTCGAGAGCATAACTTATCCAAGCCTACAGTTTCAAAAATCCAACACATATACAAAGCTGAAAAACAATGTTAATAAAAAATCCAAACCAGACATATGTCATGTGTGCTTGACAACCAAAAGCTTTGTATGAACAATTTCACAGATCAAACATCATTGCCGAAAATAATTCCTCAAATTAAATATAAAAGTAGTAAAGAACTAATAGAAAATAACAAGGAAAAATAAAAGGCCATCATTGAGAAACATTGACAGACAAAAATAGAGTTAGTTAAATTACCCAACTTCAAATAACGAAATTAGTGCATATTGGGTTTCAACTGAGGGGGAAAAGAATACCTTGCAGTGCTCGTACGATTGAGTTGGGTAGCTCGTCGTTTAAAAACGGATGGCTTCCCACTGTAATAAAACCCTGTTAGATCAAGTGCTTCACTGGCAACACCACCCAAAACTGCCAGTACATTGGCAGACTTGCTTCAAAACATAAACATGCCAATGATTAGTACAGATTAAACAGCCAAAGAGATGGAAATACAATTCATATATTCCTACCTCTTTGCAAACTTGTGAAAGTCCCAATGGATAAACCTAAGATGATTTTCCTCTGGTAGAATTTGGTTCAGATATCCGACCGCATTTGCAAACTCACGCCTTAGCATCATTTCCCGTGGTCTTTTCTCAACAGTCTAAAATTTAACAACAAAACATCAGAAAACAACACTCTGGAATATCAAAATTAGATGACAAAGAATTTAAGTGACCACTGACAACAAGTATTGCCAACCATTTTCTTTTTTTTTTTTTCTTTTTTTCAAGGACTTGCGAATTCACAACAAACAATTTGTAGCCATCTATTTCTTCTAGAAAATAAGAGAAATAGTTCCCAGTTCTTTCCTAAGAACCAAAAATCTCAACCTGCAACAGTAATAGGTGCTTGCAAGAGAAGAGCATCTGGTTAGGACTAGGACAGAGTAGGAATCTTCTAATGTCCCAGGATCACATAAGGGAAGGCTGTTTCTTTAGATACTACTCTGGATATACAGTTATCAGATAAATGCACATTAGAAAATCTACAGAATTGAAAGCTTCCTTGTCCCCTAACCCAACTCAGCTGGTTTGCATGATGTGCCCAGCTCAAGCCAAAGCCTTCCTCCTTTCTTCCTATAAGACTTAAAGGCTGCCCTGCCCCCACACTCCCAAAAAAAAAAAAAAAAAAAGGAAAAAAGGGAGAAAAGAAATTTTCAGTCAACTTTTACAAAGATTCCAGAATAAACTGCCACATTGGGAAAAAAATTATACATCGCAAAGGCATAAAATGGAAGATATACATATTCTAAACAATACTATTATTTAGTTAAGGCACAAACCTTAATCAAATTGAGAACAATAATAGGGTTGCCATATCTCCTTTCCAGGTCTTCAAAATGCAGTTTTGTTGCCTCATAGGTAGGATCATATCTTTGTACTTGAGTCAAAAAGAAAAGAACATCATATGTACTAATCAAAATCTCAATTAAGTAGAAGAAGAACATCCAATCAACATCATTTTTTCTAAAGATTCGTGTTTTCTTACAGATAATATCGGGTTTGGGACTGAATCTAGAAGCTTCCTGTGACCAGAAAAGTGGAATAGAACCCCTCATTTGGATAACAGAACTCATTTTTCCTTTGCAGGATCCAGCTTCTTCATCAAGGACAATTTGTTCAGTTTCAACGTCGTTTGCAACTCTTCCATGATCATTGACTCCCCTTTTCAAATAACTGCATAAATCAAAGCCAATGACACCCGTGAAGCCTAATATTATATCTCAACAATAAAAGATGTAACAATTATAATAAAATATAACAGCATTAATCATCATAGTACTAGTAATGGGACATGATAGAGATGACCATGAAAATCTATTGGAACTTGAAAATCGTTAAAAGTTTTTCAGGATAAAAAAAAAAATAATGAAAGATTTTTTTATTTATTTTTTTGAGAAACTGCTATATACTTCATTGTTTCTTTATATCTCATAATTGTTTAAAGTTTGATTTATCACATATGTGATCAAGTTTTATCAGTCTCTAGTGAGCTATAATCAAGGTCACCAGCTAACTGCAGGAATTTCCATGTAAGGTGACCAACAACAAAGATGAAAGATATTGTAGCATCTATCATTTTAGAAAAATCAAATATTATGCTTATCACAACTGTATTAAGGTCAGACAGTTCCTCGTGAATCTTTTTAGAGTGTATTAAACTTCAAATGACAAGCCATCTAGCGACTTGTGAAGTTGTAACATACTCTACCTCAACAAGTCCATGTTACATTTTTAGACTAGCATCATCTGCTGAGTCTTGCTAAACATGGTTACGATGGAGGAAAACAAGTATTCTGCCAGATATCTGAAAATTTATCGTTGTATTTATGCATAATTATCACCAACAGTCCCAGACTAGTCATCTGGAAGGACCATAAACACTACAACAAATGGGAAAGCACACAAATGTCAGTGTTCCCCAAGCTACAGAAAATTTAAAACATCCACATACAGGTGCACGCCAAACACACAATAACAACGGATAGAGTGGAAAAGGCTAAAGAAAATGTGTCCAAATATGTAAATAAACTCAGAAGTGAAACTACTGTTCCAAGTTTTGTACTCAAGATGCACTTTCAAAATGATTGTAAGATTATTATATATAAAAGTTCCAATCAAATAAATAGGAAACCATCTTATAGAACATTTGGCTTTTCATTCCTTGAGTTATTTAATCAAATATTGCTAAAAGTGGAAAAAAAAAATTGGAGCTTTTAGTGGTTTCCCAAAAATAGTGAAGTCAAGTTCATAGAAATCAACTTTAAAGTTGATTTCCTAGGAATTGACTTTAAAGTCAATTTCTCAGAGATCAACTACTACGTGAAACAAATAGCCTTATCTCTCCATTATCCTTCTCCTCACCATATCTTCTCCAATCATTCTCCCTTTCCATCCATCCTCCCCATCCCAACCCCATTGTCATCAAAAACATGTATAACAATATTTTGCCTGAAAGCAATCGTGAGTGCAAGTGAACCTTCAGCAATGCCAACCATGTGTCAACACCAAACTGTAAACCTTTATTGTTGAATGGTGGGCTAATGTTAAGTATGTTATCATCAGGTTTCCTCAAAAACCAAACAGTTCGACGTCTACTTCAAACATCAATACATCATGGGATATTCTCTTTTGCCTTAGGGATTATTGGTTCTTCTATAACAAGCTATCATAAACGAGACAGGCTGCAGCAAGCTAAATAATTAGGAGATTAATATATTATCACATAACATATTCACGATGATCACATCGTACATACTCCTCAAATGAAGATTAGCAGGGTTGGTAGGATTGGTTTGCAGATTTGTAAGTCTAGCCAGCTTCTAGGTGTGCCATGGTAAATGTTAGGGATTTTGCTTAATTGTTGTTGAATTGAACAACAAAAATTTGAGGAGCCATGTGATATTGGAGAATATTTTGAGAAAGAAGGCAAAGGAGGAAGAACAAACTAGTTTACATAAAAGTTGAAATTCACTATCGACATCAAAATCAATTTCCTAGGTATCAACTTCACGTTTTTTGGGAAACCAACAAAAAAAAATGTCTTTTTTTTTTCATTTTGATTAAAAATACCAATATGACCTCATTTCTTTATTTTTCATTGCTATTCTCAGTGCTACTTGTGTAAAGGAGAAGAAATTCTTGGAAAGACAATATTCCCAAGTCGGAGCCAAAGAATGAGAACGCTAACCTGGGGGGTTGTTCTTCCTCCTTTGGTCCTTCCCTGAACTTAGCACATATAAAGAAAAATAAAATAAAAGAAAATGCAGCATAATGAAAAGGGAAACTTGCCTACATTAATTGTAAGAATTGTCCAAAGAGATATAAGTGAGATAAACGAATGCATAAGGCTAATATACAATTTATATCTGTCGTCTTATTGGGCTTAATGCCATGGGTTTCCATATGTGCTCACTTGTGTCTAGTGATATTTTTTTAAACCCATTGAGAACCACTGTAGCTCTTCAAAGACGCCCTATGCATGGAGTTACCGTATTGTCCCTCCATATCTAATGAAACTAGTGGTGGTCCACGAGATAACTGCCCGCCATTCCAATGTGGTTAAGAAAACAATAAATTATCATTACTCAAAACCAAGAAAGCCTAATGATGCAGTCAACAAAAGGCTGGAAAAGCAAAATTAAAGCTTTTCATAATTGTCTTCAACTTTGTATTGTATTAGTTGTCTTAAAAGTGTTATTTTGAATTTTAGATCTAAGGGTATTTTAGGTATTTTAGTCTTTTACATGTTCGCAGGAATTTTTCCAGCAACTATGTTTTTTATTTTATTTAGTTATTCAATGATGTTAGGTAACAAATTAGAGTTAGAGTTGATATAGGAATATTCTATAAGTGTTTTGTTTTCTTAGGAAATAGGAATTCTATTTATAATAGATTTCTTTCTTTTAGGTAAGTCATAAGTTTATAAATACCTTTGTTATTAGGCTATTCTAGTAGAGAGAGAGAAAGATTGATTAATAAAATTTCAGTTTATTGTTTTAGTTTGTTAATTTTGTTCTTCAGATTTCCCTAATTTCCTCTTTCTTCTTCTTTCTTGTCATCATCGTTACTGTTCACGCTACAGTACGTATTACTGTTCACCCGCGAAACAGTGTCATATTCTTCTGTTCTTCCGCTTGCGTTCGTAGGGAAGATTATTTCAATCTTGTCCTACATCACCTAATATACAGGTCCACCAACAGAATGTGAAAGAGATCACATTCTGAGGATATATGAAATCAAGTACTGACTTATAGTACATAGAGTACTTCTATCAATTTGAAGAAAAATGGATGGGGCATGCATAGTCTCCATCCATTCAGCTTATACATTCGACAAATTGTCTTGTGAAGAAGAACTGGTTTGTTGCAGTAGGTAAACATTCTTTATTATTCAACAGCGGCAAAAATGATGCCAAGGCTTAAAGAAATGAACCCGCGTTGACTCCAGCAAGCTGTTGATGAATTTAGCAGCCAACATATGTGTGTGTGTAAGTGTGAGAGTGAGAGAGTGTGTGTGTATTGCTTTATGAAAAACTTTTTTAGCAGGTGAGGGGAATGAGGCTAATGAAATCAATCCCTTGTTAAATGATGAGGAACAAAGGCCCTAACCACTGGGCTATATTTTTGCACCTAGAAGTATTTCTATAGGCAGCTCTCAATGCTGCAACTGTCTCTTTTGATCAGAACCTTAAAAAAAAAAATAAAAAAAAGGATGCATCTAGCACAAGTGAATAAAGAAAAATAAAATCAGACGAGATTTTCTTGTTACAAAATTTTACAAACAGTAATCCTAACAAAGAGAATTCAAACTTCAAAGCACCTCGATAAAGCCAGCAATAAGAATAAAAAAACACAAGGCTATATTTCCTAAGTGTAGAAGCTTCTGGTGATTAAAATAGCAACAACAATGTAATGCCAGTAAGAGGAAATTGTTCATCTTTATGCACATAAAATTTTATATGGTGACATACAAACTGGTTGAATACATGAAGCTTCAATCAATTTCAATTCAATTACCAGAAAAATTATTTCAAACTCTGATTATTTGTGCTAACCCCTTCCTAAAAGGACAACAGGAGGGGAAAATAAATACTTGAGAATAAAATCTTAAACAGCAAAACTCAAGCCACAAAATCTGGCTTTTGTATCAGGGATTCATTGTAATCCTATTCCTCCAAACTTTATTAACACATCACATTCTTCATCTTATTCACAAGATTTCACCAATCATAAAAGCCAAAAGCTCAGAGTTGACCATACCGAGTTCCTGCAAAGTGCCGTGAGCGTCTAGAAACCAGAGAAACGCTAAAATCCCTTCCAAAAATTGACAACCTAATCTGCAATGATCAATTAAAGTGGAAAAGATTAAAAGGCTCTATTAAGTTACATTCGACAATATAGAGAAGTCTCAATGGTAAAGTAAAGAAATACACATTAGAAAATTTTAAAGGAAAAAAAATAAAAAGAGAGATAAAAATGCGGGGACCAAAAAATTAGGTGCACAAAAGCTTGTGGCACTAAGTATAGATGACGTTTAGGCAGCATGAGACTACGGAAAAGAGTTTGTAAACTATTTCAAAGCTAATGAAATAAATCCATCAGCATTAAATAAATTCGTAATTGGCAGGACAATGAGATTATAATAGTGTATAATGATGGAAATTAGTGAGCATAAATTGGTGATACAGGACCAAAGACGCAAACATGAATTGAAACTACAAAAGGTTACATAAGCACATAAGCATAATGTCCACATAAATTAAAATCAAAGGGTTCCTGCAGGGTTAGAAATTCTTTTGCCTCAATCAGAAATGGTCAGAACATTAACAAATGTGATCTGAACTCCACCCTTCAGAACACACTTTCAAATTCGTGGCATAAGTGATAAGACCATAGATGATCCAAATTCCAAACAGGAAAAGTGCAAATTAGAAGTCCAAATTCTAAATTTTGAAATCTAAACTCCAATCTAGAAGTCTCCGGATTGACTTCATCAGCTGTCCCAAGCTAGCAAGCTACAAGTCAATAACATGTTCTGGAATTAAAAGGGATCATGTATAGTTAGAAATTTTCTTCCACAATCAGAAATGGTCAAAACATGAAAAACATGATCCGACTTCCCTATAGAGAATATATTTTTAAATTCATGGCATAAGTGATAAGACCCTAAATTGATCCAAATTCCAATCAGGACAATTGCAAGTTAAAAGCCCAAATTCCAAATTTTTATTCCAATCTAGAAATCTCTAGATTGACTTCATCGGTAGTCCCAAAATTGCAATCTACAAGACAAGTGCCCAGACTCCTTTATTTCCCTTAATCAGGACAGATTACATACACCGAAAACTTTGAGATTGACATGGCCATCTCAATCATCTAGCATGCATTATATACATACTAGAAATGGTAAAGTTGTAGGACATAAATCTTTTTCTGTATTCTCTTTGTGAATCTGTCACCTAATGTCATTGAGATTCACCCAAGCCCAAGAAGATTCTAAAATTCCTTTGTCATAAGTGTCCAAAATATGCACAAATAGTAGTTCCTTTCTGATTCAAAATGGAATTCAGCTAAGAAATAAGTTCATCATCTTCTACCACATTGACCAGACCATAATAAAAGCTGAAAGGAATAACAGCATCAGCTAACTGGCAACTTAATAGCACAGAAGCAGGTGTCACATGATATTTAGCATTGAGAAAGAATATGCAAAAGGACAAGAATACTTCTCTTCAAAAACTGAGTCGTAAGTTTTCCCTTTATGGGTTCCATCAAATAGTAAATACACTTTCCAAAATCAAGATCACTCACAAATATACTTTTACCCAAAAAAAACTTCATCACATATAGAATCCTGATATATCCACATGTAAGTGATGTGAAAAAAAAAAAAAAGTACGTCAGCGAAAAGGCATATCAAATCTGCAGCCAGAAACTAATAAAAATAAAGGGTAGCAAGTTTCAACTTTAAAGATGCTGAAAGGTCAGATTATTTGACTGATAAGTCAAGGTGACGTATTACACAAGCTTAATTTGACAGTACTCACGGAGTAAAGAGACAAAAACCTGAGAGCATAAGCGTGTGCAAAAGGGCAATAAAAAGGAACA
Source organism: Mitragyna speciosa (assembly GCA_024721245.1). Taxonomy (NCBI): domain Eukaryota; kingdom Viridiplantae; phylum Streptophyta; class Magnoliopsida; order Gentianales; family Rubiaceae; genus Mitragyna; species Mitragyna speciosa. The sequence goes on from CM045568.1 coordinate 5,233,880, forward strand.
ACCATGAACCAATGATCTGATTTCTAAAAGCAGATCGCTAGATCTACATCTAAAAAGGCAACTTACTAACTAAAAAGAACTTCCAAATTGTTTAAGGTAGGCATTTGGGAGTGAGACAAGATGCATGTGTATTTGGGAACTCGTGCTGGCTATACAATTGAGAAAAAAAAATAATATGGTCAAACAAGTAGTTCGTCACAAATAAAACCATAGAAGCAAATTTGATTAGCACAAGTTGGTAGGTGAATAAATATCAAAGTGTTCCCAAGGTATGCCCATGAGCTGACGTGGCTTTTACTCCTAATTCCAGTGAACACAACTTCAGATCCTATGAGCACTAGGCACTCTTTCTGGGATGGCTCTCATGACCCAAAGGTTGTCATATTTGTTTTACTTGTATGTCTGAAAGTGTGTGTATGTACATGGATATAAGCTTGGCAAGTTTACTATAAAATGTCGTGAAAGCACAAACAGAAATACATCCTATGCAATATGTCTTGCTACTCCTTTGAAAGATTCTAGCTGGAATTCAGTACCTAATATAAATGTACACAACATGCTTTTAAAGAAGAAAGAACTAGAAGCCAAAAAAATACGGGAAAAAAAATCTATTTTATTAAGTTACATTCGCACATTTGCATATATATTCTTTTATGCACATCTATATTTTTTATTTCGATGGATTTAATGTCTGACAGCATATATACACAATCAAATTGTGCCTTCAACACAGAAGAGGGTGTCATGCATCTCAGCATGCCTTGCACTTCTGAAAGAGATTGTAGGCTGGTGAGTCTCAGCCTGCGGCTTGAAAAGAGTGAAGCCTTGCTAGTGCAGTCACATATAGAAGTCATAAGCATATAAAAATGTTGTGAACATGTTTTGGGTAATAATACATGTTACGACATGATCTTATTGTGCATAAGTTATGCTTTGTCAATTTGTCATACAAAGATGCCATCGTATGATGGATGATCACATGATTGTGCATGCTGACACATCACATGTAAGATGCCAATTGTCAAGTCCAACTGTCAAACAAACATTCAACATTTATCATCTTTCATAACTTCAATCTCAGCCTCCAGATGTTTCATGAAACTCATACAAAGATTCAATACAAATGCGCATACAACACAAAGCTGAATAAGGTAACAAGTGAATAAATAACTAAAGCAAATATCAGCACCTGCTTAAAATGCCCATGAACCAAAGCGATTGTCCACAGTGTATTGTTGCATCTTGATCGAATTGCCTGTGTCAGAAAAGCATTCCATACAAACATGTCTTCATATGGAATCCCTTCTTCCCCAGTTGACAACACATTTTTCTGCAAACTCTGCATTATTGGATATGTGTAACTATAGAAAAAATCTTTGGTCAAATCAACACTGGATAGAAGCTTTTTGTACCTGCAAATGAAGTTCTTATGTCAACTAAAAGAATACATTCAGAGATATAGCATAAGTCTTGATTGAATTCAAGCTTAAGAAATTCACCTTCAGCAACAAAGACAAGAGTCAAATACAAGTGATAAGAAAACAATACCAGGGAACAATATTCAGATCATTATTCAGAAAAAAATGAAAACGCACCGTGTCAGGAACTAATTACAGACACAAGCAGCACAAAAGCACAGAGTGATAAGCATGCACTAATGGTAATAAATCAAGTAATCAAAAGCATCTTGCTGGAGATCACATGAAAGAATACACCTAATTTAGAAAATTTTCAACAACCCAACCTGCCATGCTTGACGTATCAGACTCAAAGTCACATTATGATAAAGCTCCATAAAGCAAACTAGCACCTTAATATGACGATCTGGCCTCAAAGCAAGGACCACAAGGTAGAAGATTAGAGGTGCAGAGCAGACGAAGAAAATAAAGAACAGCATACTCCTGGAAAGACAAATTATGCACTCACACATATAACTGATGTTCGTCGTATACAGATAGACTATTTGAAGAATGACATTCCTCACACAAGAACACAACAATTACCTCCCAAGACAGAATGCACTGAAACAGATGGCAGAACTGCCAGCTGAGAGGTTTTCTAACGTTTTAATGGAACATTAACCTAAACTTGGTCAATTTTGCTACTTTCTTCCACTCGACATCATTTTAAATCTCACTGACAAAATAGAAAATCGTACAGGTGATTCTGATACTAGTAGCATCTTCACCTCTGCATATTTGATCACACCTTCAAACCCAACTTTATTCTAACCAGTCTTTCCCTAAACTGATCAATGTGTGAGTACAGCTTCAATTCCAAAAGACACAAACATAACGTCTCAACTCGTCAACTTCTAATCATATAGGAGACTATAAATCCATCAGCAGACCATAAAAACGGAGAAAGCATGTCAACTGTAATTATTATAATTTTCCAGTCCATTAAACAGTATAACTCAAAAAATTAGCAGGATTCTTGATTATACCCCTCCACGCCAATAATTGAATCTCTGCACTTAATTAAACCAAGAGATAAAGCATAATATTGAAAAGTTTAAAAAGCGGAAAAAGTATCTAGAACGTGTTTATCCAACTAAGCAGAAGAAAAGAAAGAGTTACCGCAGCTCAGTTTTAGAATGAGCAATATCAGTTTGAACTGTAGAATGCGGAATGCTAATAATTTGGCTCTCATCAATACTGTATATTGCATGACCACAAATGCATCCAATCTGTCGCCGCTTTGTCACTAACACCAAATAATAAGACTCCAAAAACTTTATACAACCTAAAAGAACGTTATGGATGATTACCACAAATACCAAATGTAAAAAAAAATGTTACAGCAATCATCAGTCATAACCAACACAAAAATTCAAGTTTCTCACTGAAAATTTCCGCAGACTAACCAGCAATGCCATAAACTTTGCCCACGAAAGACAATCCACCTGTTGCTCGGTTGCCCTCAGCTATCCGCTGCAGCAAGTTTTTAACTTCCTGGGAAGTGTAAACTACCGGGTCTTCACTAATATTGAGATCAGAGGGCTCCATTCTGTCAATCTTTAGAACCCGGAAAAACCTCTTGTTCCTATCACTTCCAATCAAATAATACCTCTGAAAACGGATTAAGTATGAACTCATTAGATATCCAAGTAAAATTCCTTGGGCAGATTTTCTGGAAAATATTACAAAAATTGCAGCTTTAGATTTTGTACTTGTTATCAATGTTCAATCTGACAATGTCACGCAGACATTTTCAACAGAAAACCCAAATGAAATTAAAGTTCCACTCAAAAACTTCTAAAAAAAATAGAACTCTGAACATGCAATTTTCATTTTCTTAATACCACCACTTGACGCTGAACGGTAGTTAAAAAAAAAAGAAAAAAAAAAGACTATTCTAGTGATATGATCACATACCATGTTTAAATAAGTTTAAAAAAAACCAAAAAAAAAGAGACAAAAATAACCAGCCAGAATTAAAAAAAAAAAAAGAATTTCAGACAAGCTGCTACATTTTCTCCTTTTATTCCTATAGATGCCATAAAAAAAAAAAGTAAACGCCATAATTCCAACGGAATTAACTATAAATAAAGCAGCAATTAAACTAGCGGAAAAAAAAAAGCAAAACCCTAAAAATGCAGAATTTAACAAATTCATTTTTTCTCTCTTGTTTGATACTTACCGCTCGGGTCTCATAGAGGCGAAACTTCTCGAGGGAGTAAGAACTGAGGGGGTCGATTTCAAGGTCGTTATTAGCGGTGATCGGATGAATTTTTGGGGGATTTGGCCCTGGGTTTTTGGAATTCTCAGACTTCGCCATTGATGATACTACCACCAATTCACCCAAAAAAAAAAAAATATTCCCCAAATGCTACCAATTTCTCTCTCTCTCTCTATATATATAATAGGGGGAATAATGCAATAATTCTCCTTTTAATTAATTAATTTATTTATACATATAGTAAATAGAGTTAATTTCTGGGAGGGAGTGGGTGATGAAACTAATTTGGGCGGTATGGAAAGGAAAGAAAAAAAAGCATAACAACGTAACGTAACGTAACGAAACAAATGGACTTTTTGTTGAGAATTGCACTCCTGGTCCTTATGTTTTGGACTATTTCTAATTTAGTTCACTTAGTGTTAGTGTAAATATTTATATTCAAAGTGAACGCATAAAAGTATGAAACTATTTTAGTTTAGTTATTTATTTTAAAAGTTAATTTAATTTTTTTTATAATTTGTAAGGTATAAGAACTTCAAAATATAAGAATTGCTTAAGATAAAAATTTAAAAAGGACAAATTCACATATATCCTCTAAAGTTTGTTATAATTACATCCTCTCCTCAAGTTTTAATAATTATACTTATAACTCATGTGTTAATATTTTGGGTTAATTACACTTACCTCCCTTGAAGTTTGGCCAAATTATCGAACGAACCCTATAATTTGGCAAAATTACGGTTCAAACCCTTGAATGAACAAACGTTTAACAATTTCCTCCCTGTCGTTACTAGCTATTACGGAATCAGGTGATGTCAGCCAAAAAAACAATGTAAACCCCAAAACACCCCCATTTCATTGCATATGGACTAAAACAACCTCATTGAACATGTTTAAAAAATAATCAAAAAAAAGTGTATGGATTATTTGTTTTATACAAAGTTCGGAAGCTGAAGAAGAATGTAGCAGCTGCAAAATGAGTAGAAGGAAGGATTTGCACTCGTCATTGCTGTACAAAAATTGGTGTTGATTTTCTTCACAATAACTGCAGGCATATTGAGAGTAAAATGTGTACAGCAAAATTTGGAGGGTAAATGTACACTTTCTAGGGTTCACAGATTTGGGGACTTTTGATTTGGTATTCCGTAATGCTTGTTTAGGAGAGTATCTACAAAATTACAGATGGCTTCATCAAGCAATAGCTCATCAATTAAAAATTTAAGGTTTGAAAACCTAAGATGCAATTGCGGTAGGAAAGCAAATGTGATGGTTTCAAAATCTGCAAATAATCCAAAAATGTTGTACTATGGTTGTGCTTTACATGGATGGCTGAAATAGGGTTGCATTGCATGGCGATGTAGATGATGAAGCGGACTTCAAGCATGTGAGTAGGAGAAATTGCAGAATTCCAACAACAAATGTGTGGACTGCAAGGCTTGACTGGAGAAGCTGGAAATGGAGATTGGCATTGGACTCTTAAAGACTTTAATTGCTGTGAATTTGGTGCTGCTAGCTGCATATCTAGTTGGGCTATTGATTCAGCTCATTAGGAGTTGAAGAAATATGTATCTAATGGATTAGCTTAGTTACTTAAAATGGATGAATGTAATTGCTTGAAACTATGTTTAAGGATAAAAACAGGTTTCGAGATATGTAATGACTTTTTTATTTGGTATCTAATGAAGTTGTCTATTCTAGTGACTTCGTTGTTGTTGGGTGCCTTGCATGTGTAATCCATTTTGTTTCTGATATAATATGTTTATGTTATAATGGAAAATATTGCCATTGGAGCTTGGCTGGAGGTTGCAATGGTTGAGAATAAGAAGTTGATTAGGAGGGAGAGTTTGCAAATAATTGCAGGTGGCTTGGATAGGTAACAAAGCTGCAGATAGACAAAATAAATCAACCATGTCATTAACACAAATACATGTTTAAAACCAAACACAGGTAAATGTTTTCCCAACACAAATAAATGTTCAAAAAATAAACTAAACACATATAGATAAATAGACAAAATAGATGTTCAAAAATGAATCAACCATGTCATTAATGACATAATTTAATCCTGTCACATACATAAACAAAACACCAACTTGCTTTCCAAAATATATACCATTAAAGTTGTTTCCAAAAACAAAATATGAAAGTTTCAACCTATAAAATCATGTCCAATTGCCCGCATTATGACATTGTACATCCATTCACTTGTTCATTATCACTTGTCTCATACATATATTGGTTTGACTACAAGTCAAATCACGTTCAGCTGGCTGATTAGGAGTTGCAATTTTCTTCTTAGTTGGGACTGAACTTTGCCTTTTTGGATCAGCAGTTGTAGCTTTTTGGGAATCCTTGTACAGCTATTTTTGGTATGACCTCTTTAGCTAGGTTTTTACCAAGTTGCTGCGTTCCTTTTGCACTTTGGCTGGATTGAAGTTGTGATTCCTTCTCAGTTCCTATTGCACTAGTAGTAGCAATAGTGGCCTGCAACGTTTGGGATTGCCTATGACTGCCAACTACCTCATTTTTGCCTTCATTTGTGGCACCAGATGATTGCCCGCCATCTCCAGCCTTTGGCTTCAAAAAGCAAGAATACAATTAGTAATAATATTCTGAATATAGGTCAAAAAATATGAATTCGTTAAATCAGTTTACCTATCTTTTTCTCCATGTCCCTTTTCTATCCCTCTTAGGACCACCTTCACATGTTCTTTAGTTGTGTCCAAATTGCTTGCAACAAGCACACCTCAAAGTTGATGATCTCTTACCTTATCCAACAGCAGGAGTTTCCCCTTTCTCTCTTCTTCTTGCTTTCTTGGGTCTACCACTTCTCCTCCTAAGTTGTAGTAGTAGTACATCTGAAGGTTGTACATCAATCTCAGGCCAAAATTTGACATCTGGAACTGGATGAATGACCGCATTATATGCTCTTGAGTAATACTCTTTTGTCAAACTTGAGTGGCAACAGGATTCCAGATTAAACCTCTTGTTGATGAGAACAATGACAGCATGTTTGCATGGAATTCTAGTCAAATCTCATACCCTGTAATCACATTTTCGTTGTTTAATCTCAACAATATATGAAATCTCATTATCTTTTATCTCAAATTCAGAACCATTAGCAAGTAGCATAGTACATGTTCTGTAGCTCAATGAAAGTTCATTCAACTGCTTAACCACATTAGGAACAATATTTTGTTACCAAGAACCTGACTTCTCAAACCTTTTTTGAATCCTACTCATTAACTTAGCCCTTAAACTGTCCATCAAAGCGAGAATATTCTTGCTTCTAAGTTCTACAACCCAGTTGTTGAATGATTCAACAAGGTTGTTAGTGACTATGGTCATTCTTCAAGGCCACAGGAAAAGCATGTCTAGCCTAGTATTGAAATGGAATCTTCTCAAGCCATTCATGTGTTTTAGGTTTCAGTTTTTTCATTGATGATATTGTCCTCATTGAAGGACTGTATTGTATATGGCCTTGCAGCCACCCAAAACAATTTCCTTAGCATCAATCCTAGGTATTTTAATATGAAATTGCCTAAATATATGTCTGCAGTACTTCCTATTGATAGCATGAGGTACCTTGCAACTGATAGCTTCAATTAAACCCTGTCCACAAGAGCATCAAATACAAGTATCAAGAAAATTAAATAATTGTGAAAATAAAACACAAAAATTAATTATATATGGTAAGATTTACCTTCTATCTATCAGTCATAAAAAGTCCAAAGGTCTATCACTTGAAAATCCATCAAGAAACTGGTTGAGCCATTCAAAGAAAAAGCACTAACTATCTGTGTTTTCACTCTTAACCACAGCAAATGCAATAGGAAACAACCCTTTGTTTCCATCTAAGCCTATGGCAGACAACAAAACTCCTACATAAGGACCTTTCAAGTGACAATCATCGAAACCAATAAAAGGTTGACAGCCTCCAAGAAACCCCTTCTTAATTGCATCAAGACCAAGAAAGAATCTTTTCACTGATAGGACTTATCCTCTAACAGACATTTCAAACTGGATTTTAGCAATGCTACCTGGATTTGTATTCGTAACCATTATACAGTACTTAGGCAGCAATTTGTAAGCATCTGTATGATTCCCATCAATAATTTTCAAGGCTTTCTTCTTTGCTCTAAATAGTTGCATATTAGTTGGGTTAATACCATACTCCAGCAATTCATCTCTTAATAATTATGGCCTAATAGCTGGATCAAATCTTAACAATCCAAGGATTTTATTTGTCATCCACTTGGCTGATGCTTTGATATTTTCACTCATAACACGTGTGATCTAGATTACATGTCTTAATCTTAAAGGTAACACCATCAGGCATAAGAGAAGCATGCACCCTTGACTTACACCCCTCATTCCTACAGTGTGCTGTGACCCTACACTTCTCATTTTTATCCTTATTAAGTAGAAAACCCTATTGAATTGCATATTCATATAATACCTTCTTAAAAGAATCAACACCAAGAAACATCATTCATGGCAACAACCTAAACTTCTCTCCTGTTGAAATTGAAAATTCATGGCCATTCAAACAACCCATTAAATCAGCCTTAATGTCACTGTCAGACTCATTTTCATCCTCATCAAAGTCATTTGACTCATAACCAGATAGGTCACTACTATTTTTAAACTCATTTTTTACACCTTCAGTCACAAAAGAGCTATACAATTCATCATCAATGTCTGCATCTATCTCATCTTCATCACTAAAAGTATACAAGTTATCTTCAGATTCTAATCCATCATCAATAACATTATTTTTAGGGATACAACCAGATGCAGATTCTTTCTCTTTACCCAATCTCTTACTTTTTCTAAACTTCTTAGTTCTTGCATTATTTTTATTCTTACTCTTTATGGCTTTCTCTCTAGAATTGACACTTCCATCCAAATTAATATACAAATTAATTAAGCCATCAGTCTTATGCAATCGAAACAATTCCAACACACGATCATCACTACTACAACTATGGTCTTTCTTGTCCTAGGAATATCACTACTAAATATTATCAGTGTATTAAGACCTTAAAAAATATTATTAAAGGCGATTTCACACACATCAACGAATAAATCAATATATGAATATCGATCAGGATCAATGTCCTTGATATGAAATTGTTCTTTTTTATGGTGTAACACAATGTTGTACAAACTTGCATAGTCAGTCTAAGATAACAAAATCAAAACAATAAACATGTTAAACATAATTGTATACATATGCTATGCAAAAGACATATATACAAACAGAGCCACTATTTGCCAAATCATAATTATCATGCATGGAATCTCAAATATATCTTCATGTTCAGTTTTAAAGTACCATAAACTGCAACCATGCACTTATAGTCATAAAATCAGGAGTATTTCAAAAATAACTAAAAAACCCTTAATATATGGGGTTCGTGTCCAGATATACTACTAAAACAGAAAAATCTATAAATATTGGTTCATATACATACAATACTCATCAACAATCACAACTTTTTGTAACTATTACACTAAACATGGATGGCAGTAAAAAAATGCCAAAACCGAATCATAATGCCCTAGAAATTGTTATCAATACCATAAATAAGTTAGGGTTTCTAACAAATCATCATCATCAGTTTTTTTTCTTTTTCATTTAGCCCCAAGAAATGATCATACAAACATGATCAAGCAAAGTGACAAGTGCAAAATTTGCATATATTTACATATATATTATATGGTATTTTTAGTATATTTTTTGTTATTATATTTTTTGACTATGAATGACATGTTTTCATTTAGTAAAGTTTATTTTCTAGAAATTAGGATTTTTTCATTAAAACTTTTATTTTGATGTATTTAATATCTATTTTTGTAGAAACATCAAGTAAGGCCAAGAACAAGGTGATAAAGTGAACAAAAAAGGGTAAAAGAATGATCTTGATAGAAGAAAATAATAAAGGGAGAAAAAATAGAAAAGTCAACAAAAATTCTAAAAGAAGTCATGAAAAAGATATCAGGACACTTAGAGGGATAATTCAGTAAAAATTCACATAAGTGGGACCAAAATATGTGATCTGCGTCTGACGATACGCGGCTAACCTGCTGCATATCGCTGGGTGCGTATCGCTCTCAACTTGCCAAGTTTTGGCTATTGCAACTTGCTTCATTCTCTAGCTGTTCTTGTACATTTTTGAACTGTACCCAATTTTTGCAAGTTGAAGATTGCATTGGGAAAGCAAGTGGAGACTTTTAAGCCTTTAATTAGGGTTTTCATCATTCCAACTCATTAAATGTAATTTGTAAGTTGGAAAACGATTTGTAGTATCCATGTCTATAAATAAAAGCCATTTGTGAAGAGTTAAGGGTATGCTAGGTTAGAGATTTGTAGAGAATTGCTAGAACTCACTTAAATTATAATAGAGATATTGTGAGTTAAGAGTGTTTCTATATTCAAAAACCCTTGTAACAATTCATGTGAAGGAAATACAAGTTCTTGAAGCCATTCCTATATTGAATAAACTTTCTTTAACTTTGTATCATTCATTTATCTTGATTGATATGAGTGGATGTTGTCAATTCATATGTTTTGATATGGAAACAACTATGTTAAGCTAAATCCATATTTCTAGGGTTTGATGAAACTAATGCATCTATATTAAGGCTTGTAGTTGGTTAACTTGCCATTTCTTACTTGTGTCTTTTTAATTATTCAAGTGTTTATCTTTGTATATGAAAGGTCATCACATGCAAAATATCATAGTTATTAGGATACAATTAAATTTGATCTTAATAATGAAAAGTGAATAAATTGAATTTAAGTATTAACACATGAGAATATTGTTATGCTTAGGAAGGACTTAATTTAGTAATTCATGCATACAACCTCAATTCTATCACAATAGTAGATAGATTGAATCAATTCATTGTGAAAACAAGTTTTGATACAAATGGAAGTACACTCCTAAGACAAAGCAAGCTCACTTTGGAAAGAATTAATCTCTACACCTTAATTTCGATCATTAGTAACATCATTACCCTAAAACTTCTTCATTCATATTTTCTATACAAAATTCTTGCATTCATACAAATTTTCTCGTAGTCTAGTAGATACTAGTAAAACTTATTTGTTCAAATTTATGATTGTATAGATAGTAAAGAAGGTGACAAAACTCTAGTAATTGCACATTAAAGTGGTTCCTTGTGGGATTCGACCCTAATTTCTATACCACAACAACCCCGTATACTTGCGGACATTGTTGGAAATTAGATTTTATTGCTTGACCTTTGTGTTTATTTGACTACTTTTAAATACCTAATCTAATTCACGTCACAAAGACTCACATTTTTGTTCTTCTTCAATGACCGACAAAAACCAATATCCTTTAGCAAAAAAATACTATATTTTGGCGAATGAATCCTTCGCAGCTGCTATGATCTTCAATCTCAGTTGTAGTTAAAACCTTCCAACAAAAATTATTTGCACAGTTTGGCGAGAATAAAGACAAGCAAAAGATTTTTTTCCCTAATAGAGAGTGGTCGGTGGGAGGCAAAAAGGACCACTTTTAGAAGATTCTAAATGTAGAAATCCTGAATAATGTAAACAATATACAAATTCAGGAAATTTAGAAGAAAATTATGAAGAACTAGAATTAGAAAATTATGAGTTTAGTACAGAATTTTTAAACTTGGAGAAATATTATAACCTATTAGAAACAGGGGAGAAAGAAATAGATATAATTATAAGCAAATTAGAAAAGGAAGAAATAATAGGAGAAAACCCAACAAGACATTGGGAAAAAGATAAGATATTTTGTAAATTAGAAATAATGAATCCAAACCTTAAAATTAGTACAGAAAAAATAGTAGCATCTAATGAAGAAATAAAAGAATTTGAAATGCATATAGGAGATTTACAAAAGTTAGGAATAATAAGAAGAAGTACTAGTCCTCATAGAAGCGCAGCATTCATAGTAAATAAACATAGTGAAATAGTAAGAGGAAAAAGTAGAATGGTAATAAATTATAAAAGACTAAATGATAATGCAATAGAAGATGGATATGATATACCAGATAAAACACAATTATTAAACAAAATTCAAGGATGTAAAATATTTAGCAAATTTGATTGTAAATCAGGATTTTGGCAGGTAAAAATGCATCTAGATAGTATAGAATGGACAGCCTTTACATGCTCATTAGGACACTTTGAATGGTTAGTAATGCCTTTTGGATTGAAAAATGCGCCAACGGTTTTTCAAAGAAAAATGGATAATATATTTAATAAATATAATAGATTTGTTGCAGTTTATATAGATGATATATTAGTTTTCTCAAAAGATAAGAAAGAACATATCAGTCATTTAAAATTAGTCCTTTCAGAATTCCTAAGGCATGGAATAGTAATTAGTAGTAAAAAAGCGCAATTCTTTAGAAATAATATAGAATTCTTAGGAACAGAGATAGGTCAAGGAAAGATAAAACTGCAGCCGCATATTAGTAAAAAGGTATTAGAATTTCTCGAATAAAATAGAAGATAAAAAACAATTGCAACAGTTTTTAGGACTGTTAAATTATAGTAGACCATTTTTCAAAGATTTAAATAAATTAGTAGGGCCTTTATATAGTAAAACTAGCATCAAAGGACAAAAATATTTCAATAAAGAGGATATAAAATTAGTTAAAGAAATAAAAAATAGAATTAGTAACCTACCAGATCTAAAATTACCATTAGATACAGATTATCTAATAGTTGAATCAGATGGATGTGAATTAGGATAGGGGAGCAGTGTTGAAATGCAAACTCATAAATATAGTAAGAAAAATGAAGAGCAAATATGTAGATATAATAGTGACAAATTTAGAGAAAAAGGCAACATTAGTAGTATTGATGCAGAACTCTTAGCAGTAGTCTATGCATTAGGATTCCTTTAGATTATTTATACTAAATAAAAAAGAAATATTAGTTAGAATAGATTGCGAAGCAATAGTAAGATACTTTAGCACTAAAGGAGAAAAAAGATCATCACAAAGACGATGGGTAGCCTTCAGAGATAGAATATTAAATAGTGGATATAAAGTTGTATTTGAACACATTAAAGGAAATGATAATACTTTAGCTGATCAATTAAGTAGATTTCTAACAACCAATTGAGTTATATCTTATTTTGCAGATTCCTCAAAATGGAAGCAAGTTTCAGAATAGGACCATATAATCTCAGAACATTTCCTAAAGGAACAAATCTTCAATTCAGAGCCAAAGAAGCAGGTAAAATAGAAGAAGTACAACAAGTATTGTTAGACAATATATGGAATGCCCAAAATACAAGTAAGAAAATTTTAGCATTAGATGCATTAGCATATTATTTAAACAATTTACCTCAAAAGTAGCTATTCATACTATGTGGTGGTACGTGGTCAAAATCCAGGTATATACTCCACATGAGGAAAAGGTGATAGAAAATAGTTGATAAATTTAATTCCCTCTTTATAAAGGTTTTCATGACATTAACCAAGCATTAGAATTTGCTAGAAATAGAATTGGATATAATTTTCATATTGATTCAGAAATTAAGAAAGAACTACAAAGAAGCCAAGTTCACAATACTGAAGCTTCTGGTAGTAGCAGTTATAGTAGCATGGTACAAAAAGATAATGTAAATAAATTAGAATTTTGTAGACATTGTGATTCTATAACTAGAAATTTCAAATTACTTAACGAAAAGTGCAGGTCTTATAATGAGCAAATCAATTCTCAAAAAGAATTGATAAGTTCATTATCACAACAGTTAAAGCAAACAGCAGAAAATATCACTTCTCAAAATGAAGTGGTAGGATCTCTACAAGTACAACTAGGTTCAGCTTAAAGGGAAGAATCTCCTGAAATTAGGAGATTATTTTTGAAAAGAGAAAAGCCTGAAATAGAAAGACCATTTGAATACCTTCAACCTAGAATTTTCTTTAGACCCTAAACTATGCTCCAATTCATTCCTTTGGAAATTAGAGAAATTATTTTCTCAAAAGCAAAAGCCAATTTCCTTAAAAAAGCCAAAGCCATACAGAAAGCCCTTAGAAATTTTATCTTCTATTCCTATATGAGGGAATAACTATTAAACTCAAACTTTGTCTATAAATAATTCTAAAACATGAAAGCCCAACTGTAAATACCCAAAAGTGGATATCTCTACTTGCAGATGTCACCTAGATTACTATGTATTAACCACAAGGGTGGATCTCAGCAGATTTCAGCCATTCGAAATATAGGACCTGAAAAGAAAATATAATGGTGACTATCCCAAACTTTATTAGATTTTGAATTTCTCCACAGATTGATTATTATCGGAGGAACTGATGCAATCCTTAAGCCATATCTCAGTTATTTTGGAAGACAGTTATGTACAACAGTAGAAAAGGAAGTCCTTTATAATACTCAAGCACTAATTGTAAATATCTGGACTTGCTCCACCAGAATGGAACAAGGAAGACTTAAGTCCCGGCAATCCATCGAATTTGGGTTAAAGGGTTAAATTACAGACCTTATGAAATAGAATCAAATATCGAACTTGAAGAAGTATGTACAAGAGACAATAGAATACCAGCTCTGACATTGTAGAATGAAGACTTTAGCATTTAAACATTTCACGATTGAATATTATGAAGAGAATTATCGATTATTTTCTGAAACACCATTTCAGAAAATTTATGTAGATAATAAATACAAAACAACAGAAATTGAATTCAATACAGAAACAGGATATTCAGAATTATTTGAATATTATTGTAAAGAATATGATAAATATATTTTAGAAATAGCACAAGTCCCTGATATTGATGAAGACCAATAAGAAGAAGACAACTTTGTTGCTCGAAAATTTTGAAGATAATTTTGGAAGCGAAGGAATGGACAATCTAGAGAATATGATAGAAGACTGATGGGACCCTACATACTTTTTCGAATTCCAACATAGTTGAAGTCCGCACAGTTACTTTTCGGATTCAAAAGTTTTGAAGTCCATTCAAAATGTACTTAAAATCCGGACTTGAAGTCCGATAGATAGCCTATAAATACCACGAGTCTCAGACATGTTGAGCACGGTGGTAAGAAAAGATTATAGCAATTAGTCGTAGCAATTATAGAAGAAGTTCCTAGCTCTTGTAAAGAAGTCTTTCATCAATAAAAGCTCTTTTATCACATTTGTGTTATTGCCTTTAAGTCCTTTTGCTTTCCTTCTCTTAAGCAAAACTTAGGGGAAAAGGGAACGGGGAAGGTATAGGTAGAAGAATATCAGTTTGAAAAATATTCTCTGAACATAAGTAACTTTAGTAGATTCTTTTGAGGGAGGCGAAGTACCCGTTGTGAAAGGCCAAAGAGGTGAAAGGCCGCGTGTTAGGGGAAGATGCAGAAGGAAGAGTTGAATGAAAAGTTGAATTTGTTTAGTCAAATACTTCATACAAGTATATCTTTTAAACTCCCATTACTTGAACCTAGTTGAATTTGTTTATACAGGTATAATACAAGTATAGTTGAATTTGTTTATGAATTGTGAACTGTATCCTTTATCTGATTGTTGTGGTTGTATTCATATTGCATATCGAAACTTACTTAAAGAAACTATAAGTCCAACTAATTTGGCTACCCAGTAGAAAAGTTATCTATTAAAGAAATTTATAAAGAGTTTGTAGACACCAAATTTTGATACACCATTTATTTTCAAACGTGGGAAGGGCATGTTTACACTTTTTGGGACAAATTTTAATTTTTCAATAATTTGGGGGGCAAAATAATAATTTTATCTGTAAATATTTTTTATCAACTTTTGGGAGTTTTTAAATTCATATTTTTATTACTATGTGAATTTTTTAATTTTTTATAATTCTTCTAGATTTAATTAGTATTCTTTATATTTTTACCATCACGAGAGCAAAATGGTAATTTCGCCTTGCGAATACCATTTTAGCTCATTTTTAGTTTCAAATTCATTTTTCTAATTCTTTAAACATGTTTCTTAATTTTCTTGATTTTTTCAGAGATGATAACTATTTTTCTGTGAATTTTCATTGTCCAATAGCAAAATTGTCATTTTACAAATTAAATTCATTTTTTACAATTTTTGAGTAAAAAATGCATTTTCTAGTGTTTTAAGTTTATTTGTAATTTTTGATAGTTTTTTGAGAGCAATAACTATTTTTCTGTGAATTTTCATTACTCAAGGGCAAAATCATCATTTTACAGTTTAAATTTATTTTTTGTCAAAATTTGAGGCAAAAGTGCATTTTCTAGTGTTTTAAACTTATTTTTTATTTTTCGTAATTTTTCGAGACTAATATCTATTTTTTGTATATTTTCGTTGTTCGGGGGCAAAATCGTCATTTTACACCCCGAGCGCGTTTTATTAGTTTTGAGCTCTAGTGTTTTATTTTTGAAATCTACTATGAATTCTTTTTAAAAATTTAGAAATTTTTGTCAGATTCTTTTTAATTTTGGGGTTAAAAATATTTTTTTAATGAAATTAGCATTTTTAATACCGGTGGCATTTCCGTTATTTTACAACATTCTTGACCAACAAGACAAGTGGGTTATAAATATCCCTTTTGTATCAGCAGAGAAAAGAGAAGGAAAAAATTAGAAAAACCCTAAAATACATTCACTTTTTATTCCCTAAGATCAAAACACACATTATCACCTAAAAACACACACTAGCCGTCGTCTCCATTTTCATCTACTGTTCATCACTATCTGCCGTTTCTCTCAACAAGTGGAGTTTACTATTCATCACCATCGTCATCAAATTGTCTCCAAATTCAGAGGTAAGTTTTAGTTTTTTCTCTTCATTTTTTGTTTAATTTTATTTCCATTTTTACATGTGAATGTTGATTAAATTAATTTGTTTGCAATTTAAATTAAATTTTGAATACTTCTTGCTACTCTGTTTTATGGGTTTTGTTATTTATCTAGTTCTGGGATTTTTTTCTGTTTACTTCTTCCCATTGTCATCTCCTCAATCACTAAATTCCCTCAGCCCTCAACCCACCTGCTACCAAGTCCATAAACACCACTTAAAGCCATTAGACCATAAAAAATCCATCTTCTACACAATCAGCCCTTAAACAAGTCACATACAGCCACAATCGTATCTTCCCTGCACAAATGCTTCCAAATTCAATTGCCCACAAGTTGTAGCCTAACATTAGGTTTTGAGAAAAATGTGACTTATTTCGAGCTCTCACCAAAGAATCGTTTGCTCAATCGAACAAAAGATTTAAAGAAGACTTTTTCAAAAGCTAAATGCAAGACATGAAGGGAAAATCAAATGTTATAAACAAATTTGAGAAAGCAACTTATTTAATACTTCATCTAAGAAAAAATTTTGAACGCAAAGCAATCTTAAATTTACAGGAGTGCAATTATTAGCATCCAAATTATTTCTATTATTGTTACAATTGTCCAGCTATGAAATACAATATCATTTATCACATTGCTTATTCTAACCAAACTCACCTATCTTGTTCCTAAGCACTATCAATTCTAACAAAATCAGTCGTCCATGACTTTTCGAATAATTCAAAAGAACATTTATGTTTTTGATGTCCTTATGGGTCTCAAGTATGTGACGGTTTATTTAGAATTGGACCATAATTTAAAATACTCGAGCGTAAGACCAAATATGTATTAGATGTCTTTTTTATTTTTACCGCCTCCGTTAAAGGACCTGTAAAAAGGAAAAAAAATCAAAATTAGTATAAATAAAAATAAAAAAGGATGCATGTCCTAGAGGGAGCCCTTATTATGCCAAGGGTAGGCCTAGCATGAAATGCACTCCTTTAGGGTGAGACCCCCCTTTTAATCGTAGATTGGCCAGATCCGCCAGACGAGATGCCTCCACTCTGTTCGTATTACCTTACCTAGGGTCTCGCCCGCCAAAATTTACCGAAAATATAAACGTGCATGTTTTTTTAGGGTTAAGTACCCAAGACAAAAGGATGGCTTTCCTATCATGGGATTCCCGAAATAGCATTCCCTCTAGAGTTTATGCATGATGCCAGTTATTAAAACTGATTAAAATATACAAAAATACAAGATTTGAAAATGTTGTAAAATTTTTTTGAGAAAAATGGAACATGAATTGTACAACAAATTATTGAATTCAAATTTATTTGCTTGAAAAATTGAGCCTCTATAAGACTACAGGACACAATATTGAAAGAAAATAAAAATCATGACTTTATCTAGAAATACACAAGTCAAAATGTCAGTTTATTAAAATCAAATGAAATATGTGCTAAAATCATTTTTTGTGTAATGTGGGATGGGAGGGTGGGGGATACGGCAAAAATGACGTATCAATTTTTTGAAAAAGGATAAATACAAACTGTAAAAAAAATTTGACCACTCACGTGCATTTATTGACTCTAAGAAAATTTGGTTCGAATAAAACCGACAAGTACAACAAGAATGAGTAATTATTGAAAAAGATTTAAAAACTAAGAATTTAAAAATTACAATTTTTATTCAAGAATATATAAGATGAAAAATCGAATTTTAGAATTTTTAAGAAATTCACAATGATGGATTCCTTGGGTATTTATAACAAAATGCTATTTGTAAAAAATTTATGAAATTTCATTTTTATCTTTCTCGAAAAAATTAATTATGAAAACGAAATTTAAAAGTACCAAAAGAGGGTTGGCTTCCTATGAGAGCACCATGCTAGGGCTCTTTATTCTATGGTTGTGAATGCAATCAAAGAATAAGAAGGCTTCCTGTGAGAGCACCAGGCCAGGGCTCTTTATTCTATGGTTGTGAATGCAATCAAAGAATAAGAAAGAATGCGTTAGTTTATTCAACGAATATCACATAACACATTAGGAAAAACAAATAATACATAGATAAAAGTAAATGTCATAACAAGGAAAATAAAGGAGGTTGGTTCCCTCCTCTCGTGCCTAGTGTGCCTGATAGGGTAAGGCTGATTCTACCCTAGGTTATTCTACATGGATGCATGAGGTTGGGCTCACTAATGCATCTAGACTCAATTAGGCTGTCAGCTCCCAAACCTTCAGACCTAAGAGTGTAACACCCGAGAAATTCATGCAGAACTATTCAATTTGTATTATGTCCATTAGTAGGAAAAAAAAAAAGAAAGGGCCGAAAATTAGTGGAAAAAAAATAATAAGGAATGATTTTCTATTTTATTAGCATGTTGTACCTTCTTCCTTAGGAGTTGTACTTAGAATGTCTTGCAAGATTAATCATGGGATAAATAATAAAAATCTCTTCTAATGACCCTTAGCCAAGTGTAGTCTTCCATGGAGAGAAAGTCAAGATTTACTTTGTTCTTGTCTTGCTTTGATTGGTCAAACTTTTCCCAATTCTTTTCCATTTCTTTTCTTCTTTAACTAAGCATTTTCTCTCTTTTTCTTCTTCTCAAATCCGGCCCCTCTCTTCTCTCTTTACTCTCCATTTTCTTTCATTTTCTTGGAGCTTTTACTTCCATTTGATCACTTTTCATCCATAGAAATTAAGTTGATCTTCCTCCTAAGCAACAATCTTGTCTTACTAAAGGTATTTCTCAAGAACTTTTCATCTTATTTCAAGTATAAAGATCATAGTTTTCTAGCTTTTAAGTCATGTCTTTATGGTTAAGTGTGATTTATTTTAGCCATGAAATATGAAGTTTTATTCCATGAATATGAGGTTTATGGACTTGTATGACTTGTAGATAGTGAATTAAACTTGAAATGGCATGATTTAGGTTTGATTTGGTTGAAGAACCTTGGAGAGGTTCAAGTGTTTTTGTGATAAATTTGAGTGAAATTGAAGTGAGTTTGATGTGAAATTGGTAGAACTACTTGAGATTGGGTTGTTTGGATGTTTTTCTTGCAGGTTTAAAATTTTGGGTTAGTCCGATTATAGGGGAAGTGCTGCCGAAATTTCGGTAAAACCTAAGAAATAAAAGTGATTAGGCTATGATTTAAAGCTTTATAAGCTGTAATTTAGTGATTAGAACGTGCAGAAATTTTCGTAGATTAGCTATTAGTGAATTAAACCTTTCCGAGCGAAACCCTAAAAAGTTAGAAAATCCCTAATTTTGAAAACCCTAAACCCTAGGGTAAAACCCTAAACTCCAAAACCCTAGAAATTAAACCCTAGAAATACTTGAGGTATTTCTCGAATTTTCTTATCGAATTACTTAGATTTTTATCTGGTTTTTATACGACTATTTTCTTTTAAATTTCAGGCTCCGGAAGTGAAACCCGACCGTATTACGAAATATTTTCTTAAGCACTTAAGGTGAGTGTCTTTATGTGTGCATGATGCATGAAATATTTTGTCATACTTGAGAATGCTATATTATGAAAATTTATGTTATACTTGTAATTGTTATTTGATGACATGTGCTACTTGAGGAAGGATGTGTACTTTATCGCATCTATTCTGCAATGTGTTATACGCTTTCATTATCCAACTGTGTTACTTGTGCATGAGACTTCCGTGACTAACTTCACCGTTACTTCACGGATAGTCAACCCAGGCAGGCTTGGGAGGATATAAGGTGCTGGGTGTTTTAGGGCGTGTTGTTCTTTCCCTTTTGAGTTGTGAATCCTCAAAGAGGCCAACTCCGGATTGAACTTTCTCGCGTGTTGGCCCTCCAAGGTCGAGATTACTCCCTGGATGTGGTAGCTTGTACGGAGGTTATAAGGTGAACTGGTGGTTAGGGCGTGCGTGATAATACTGGCATGTCCTTTGATAAAGACCTGAGTTATTATCTCGGTCCTAACATCATGGTTACATGAACAGTACTTGCTTCTCCTGCGGTTGAGCTTGCTCCCGTAGTTGGGCCCTGTATCCGCCATTAACTACTTGTTAATTAAATTGTTCATAACCTGTCTATTTACCTTGTCAATTATCTTGTTTCAGTAAAATAATAAATTCCTGGTATGATTGCATGGCTTGGGCACTCACTGGGCTATTATAGCTCATCCCGTTTATTTGTTTTCTTTAACCAGGTTTTTCAAAATACTAAAGTTGGAAAAGCTGCTTTTGGGATATAGTAAATGTTTTGCTTCATGTATTTTGACAGCCTAAATGTGTAGTCTTTTATTGTAGATATTATTTATATTTTGGGATGTAAAAACTCTTGTGATATTTATACTTTCAAGTGAAATTATGAATGTATTTCATTATGAATGTATATTATTTGAGTTAAGTATGCTTGGATGCTCTGAGTGAGTGCTTGTTTGAGACCTGGCGAGAGCTAGGCAGGTAGTCCGCTAAGCCCTTTGGTGCGCCTCTGGGTAAGGTGGGGCTGTCACACTATCGGTTCCCAAGCCTTCAGACCTAAGGGTAAGGGTCATCAATCCCAAAGCCCTCGGTTGGTGGTTCGAGCGATCCCTCGGACATTGCTATGTGCACATCGTGCCCCGGCCACGTGTCCGAGTGGATCTATAAAGTCCCCGAATCTCTAGACTTATGGACTTAAACCGAGAGTTCGAGTGATCTCCCAAACATGATCACATGCACATCGTGCTCCGCTCACATGCTTAGGTAGATCAATTCTATTTCTAATCGGGACAGGTGGTTGACAACCACCAACAAGATAAAAAGGGTAAAAAACATCGTATGCACATATGAAGTGCTCTTTATGAGAGGAGGAAATGATAAAGCGTGGACTTTAAGGGTGATTGACCCCCTCCCAAATGCAAGTGCGGTCGAATAAAGCAAAAGTAAATAAATTACACATATATACATCACATAAGTAACCGAGAGACGGGAAGTGTGTGAGATGCAAAAGAGAAACTTAAAAACCTAAGAAAGAAAAATGCAATCCTAACATTCAAACGCGATAAAATAAAGGGTTAAATAAGGAAAAAGTGATTAAACCTAGTGCTCGGACTCACTAGTGTTCCCCAGTGGAGTCGCCAAAATCCTGTCGCGTCCGAAAAATCGTGGGTAAAAGGGTACTAGTGGGATCGTTGACTGTCGCGTCTCGAAAAGACGGTTCGATCTCGGTGACTCTGTAAAAAATAAAGGTTTTTGAAAAAACCGTTCGTGTGTGAGAAAAATCAAATTTTAGTAAAAAAGTTTATTTTAAGAAAAATGATATTTTAAAAGAAAACAAGGCCGGGACTAAAAGTGCGACAGGTTTGGCCAACTAATTTTTGAAAAAGGTTTTTATTTTTTTAAAAAAATAGAGTCGCCACTTGGTACTGAATTAGGGTGTACCAAGTCACTCGAAAAATCATTTAACAAAACAAAAATAAAAATTTTAGAAAAATCATTTAAAACCCTTTTTCGACTCAAGTCTACGAAAAACAAAAAAAAAAAAGGTTCAGGAGTCACATTTGAAGAAAAGGAAGGCAAAGGTTTGCGCCTAAGGCACCCTTTCAACCTAGCCGAGGCTAGTTGCGAGGTTTAATCAAAATTTCTTAAATTAACCCTAAGTTCTATCGCATTTGGATGTATTTAAATGAATGCAAATCCTAAATCTAAATGTGAATATCGAGAGGGTCGGCATGTTCCGTCGAGGCTTGATCGGAATTATCGCATTAATTGCGAAACCCGAGTCGAGACCTCGAGGGAGTCACGAGTTTATGCAAAATGTGATGCAAAAAGAAAGAAAAAAATAATATATAGTAAGTGAAGAAAGAAGGTGGGTATGCAACATGATGGGTACGGGGGACTAAAAACTCGTAATTGAATGTTTCTACTCACGGAGGGGGGAACGGCCTGTACACCACTGCTTCCCGCGTGAGCAGCCGACTATTTCTAATCGAATCACACAAAATGACCTAAATTCTAAATGAGATGCAACTTAGATGTCATGCATTTTAAAAATGTGTCAAAATAAGTAAATAATAATAATAATAATAATAATAATAACAATGATAAATCATGCGAAAATGGAAAGAAAACTAAAATGTGTGAAGTGAGATGTAAAATGCATACGAGTGCACCTAATACTAAAATGCCCTAAGGGTCTAGCGTTGGATTAGCCCTTTCTAGGGATTCCCCACTAGCGTTGGACTAGCGGGAAAACGATGAAACCACAACTAGCGTTGGACTAGTGTGGTGACGAAATAATAAAACTAATAAAACATGAATTAAAGCAATAAAGCATGAATTAAAAACAAGTAAACATATAAAAACATATAAGATCACATGGGAGCACATAACACATAAGCATAATATCTAGATGCAAAATCTTAAAGAAAGCGGTAAAACATATAAGTACACAAGCACACAAAAACAAATAAACCCCAACTATTACATCGGGGGGTTTGATTTACAATTTAAGAGGGGGAAATTAAAATGCCCTATCTATTACACTTTCTATCTACTTACACAATTTTTACTAAAATATGAGAAAAATAATCTAACTATTACATTGACTAACTAAATGCACAAATATTATATTTTTCTTGAATAATTCAAAATTAAATTAAATACGTAAATACGCAACAAGTATACAAAATAAGAAATAAACAAATAATAATGCATAGAATCATATTGGAGCATATTGGAGCACATAAAGAGGAAAAATAACAAGACGTCGATATTCCTCTTTGGAGACCCGGTACCAATGCTTAAAAAAAATGAACACACACGTCAAGGTATCACAACATAAATAAATAAAACCTAAAAATGTGTAAATATTGAAAAATTAGAGTAAAATTTAAAGTCTAGCAATTAAATGACTAAAAGTAAAATTCTATAAAACTTAGGGGGGTAGAAATTGGAAAACCTAACTAATTGAGGGGCACAATTTGAAATTTACACAAGTTTAGGGGGCAAAGATTCAAGATTAAAGTAGGTTAGGGGACAAAACAATAAATTCTAGGATGCCAAAACACTTTTGCAATTAGTCAAGACTTGATTGAAAGAAGTTAAAACTAGGGGGGTCAATTCATAAAAGGCAAGGACTCAATTGCACAAAAAATGAAATCTTTGGGGGCATGTTAATAATATTGAAGAAAAATGAAGGTTAACACATAAGTGTATATTTTTAAAACCAAATGACCAGGAGAAGACAAAATGAGCATAAAATAAATAAATAAATAATAATAATAAAAAATAAAATGCTAAGCTAAATTGAAAGCACACTAATTACTAAAGAAAATAACTAAGTTAATTCAATTAATTACTACATTAAACAGGACATAAGCCAAATCAGACATGATTAATTAAATAGCAAGATAGGAAATCAAATAGAGAAAAACAAAACATTAAAACAGCGTTTCACCCCCCTAAAATCATTCTTCTCTTTTTAAATTTCAGAAAAAGATGACTTCACCCATCTTTTCTTTTTCTGTTTTTTTATTCTCTTTCTTCTTTTTCCCTATTTTTTTTGCTTTTCTTTTTCTCTCTTTCTCCCTCTCTCTCTCTTTTTCTCTCCTGTCTTCTCTTTGTTTTGTCTCGCCCCCCCTTTTTCTTGTTTCTTCTCCGTTTAATTTTCTTTCCCTTCTGCTTTTGTTCTCTATTCCTCCTTTCTTTCTCTTCTCCATTTTTCTGTTTTTCTCTA
Organism: Mitragyna speciosa; assembly: GCA_024721245.1. Lineage (NCBI taxonomy): Eukaryota > Viridiplantae > Streptophyta > Magnoliopsida > Gentianales > Rubiaceae > Mitragyna > Mitragyna speciosa. The sequence goes on from CM045568.1 coordinate 5,258,065, forward strand.
AGAGCTCTCCTTCCCTTTTTTTCTTTTTTGTTTCTCTCCTCTCCTCCCTCCAGACGATCGCTCTTTCTCTCTATTCTCTTACGTTCTTCTTCTTCCTCCTCCCTTTCTGATTTCTCTTCTTCCTCTCTTCACACTTTCGGATTCACTCTCTCTCTCTTTCCCCACTCTCGCTGTCTCCTTCTCCCTCGGTTTTCCATTCTTAATCTGTTTCTTCCTTTTTTTTTTTTTGAAATTCGGAATTCTCATCTCTCTCTGTTCGTCCCTGTTTCTTGCCTCTCTAAAGCATCAAAACTGATTCACATAGTCAATCTCCTCAGAATTAGTGGAAGGGGAATGTAAGCTGTGAGTTTTTGATTTTATAGGGACTGTAGGCTGCTAATGATCGAGCTGCCTCTTTGGATTTTTCTGCAGGTTTGGAGGTGCGATTGGGGCTATTTTGGTTGGGAATTGGACGGTGATTGGGACTGTGAGAAACGTTTGTGCTATTTGAGCCATGGAAATTGAACGGTGTTGTTGGGATTTTGTGATGTGCCCTCGTGCGTGGTGGTGTGTAGGCTGACTGGGTGTGGTGGGCATGGACAGTCAGGCGATTTGGTAGTTTTCTGGGAAGATTTGGGTATCCTGTGTTGTTTTGTGCTACTGCGTGTGCAGTGCTTGTGTGTTAGTTGTGGTTGTTGATAGTGATTACGGGAGAATTGGAGATGAAGCTGTGATGATGAAATAATGGCAGGCAGTTCTTGGTGAAATTGGGAATGTTCTGTGCTGGTCTTGTGCAGGTTGTAGTTTGCTAGTTGGTGTGGTTCGAGTTGGGAAGGAGGTAGAGCTGGTGAAATTGGGCTGAGAGTTGAGGTGGTTGTGACGTTCACAGGCGAGGGATGGTGATGATCCTTGGCAGGTTTGGTTGCTAGACGGGCCTATGGGGGTTTGGCTTTTGGTTGAACCCAAAATGGAAGTTGGGTTGGTGGTTTGGGTAGCGTTGGAGGAGCTGGGATGAACTTGAGCTTTGGTAGGGGTTTGTATGCTGTGTTTGGTGATGAATTTGTTATTTTGTAGGGGGTTTAGTTGAAATTGGCGGTGGTTCCGTGGCTTTGAATGAGTGGACGGTGGTAGCTGAGTGACGAAATAGCGGTGGAGATTTTGCTGTGGTGGTGGCTCTGGTGGAAAAAGAGAGGAGAGAGAGAAGATTGCTGGTGGAGTAAGGGTGGTGGACGGTGGAGATAGGTGGTAGACGGTGGAGGAAGAACAAAAAAAAAAAAAAACAAAACCAGAAACGGGACTAAAAAAAAAAAATTCAAGAAAAACAAAACTAAAAGCAAATTTAATAGTTGCAGTAAAATTCTTCAACCAAACATATAAAATTTAATCAAATTTGCCTAAAAATGAAAGAAAATTTAGTAAAATCAAAAGAAAAACTTACCTTTTCAAACTTCAAAAGACGATATGATGAATAGTGTGTAGGATGAACAGTGCCATACGACTCTTAAGAAGACGATGAACAGTGAATCAGTTCTTGAAGGTGGCGGCTTAGTGTGTGTTCTTAGGTGTTTTATGTGTGTTTTGATCCTCTGGGGTAAAATCAAAGTGTGTTTTAGGGTTTTTTCATTTTTTTTTCTGCTGATTAAAGAGGTTATTTATAACCCACTTGTCTTGTTGGCCCAGAATATTATAAAATAATGGAAATACCACCGGTATTAAAAAAATGCTAATTTAAAAAAAATATTTTTTTAGCCCTAAAATTAAAAATAATCTGACAACAATTTCTAAAATTTTAAAAAGAATTCATAGCAGATTTCAAAATAAAAACTAGATCTCAAAACTAATAAGAAATGCACTCGGGGTGTAAAATGACGATTTTGCCCCCGAATAACGAAAATACACAAAAAATAGATATTAGCCACGAAAAATTACCAAAAATTAAAAATAAGTTTAAAATACTAGAAAATGCATTTTTGACTCAAAATTTGACAAGAAATGAATTTAAACTGTAAAATGACGATTTTGCCCTCAAACAATGAAAATTCACAGAAAAATAGTTATTGTCCTCAAAAAATTATCAAAAATTACAAATAAGCTTAAAACACTAGAAAGTGCGTTTTTGACTCAAAATTGGTGAAAAATGAATTTAATTTGTAAAATGACAATTTTGCTCTTGGGCAATGAAAATTCACAGAAAAAATAGTAATCATCTCTGAAAAAATCAAGGAAATTAAAAAACATGCTTAAAGAATTAGAAAAATAAATTTGGAACTAAAAATGAGCTAAAATGGTATTCGCGGGGCGAAATTATCATTTTGCCCTTGTGATGGTAAAAATACAAAGAATACTAATTAAATCTAAAAAAATCATAAGAAATTAACAAATTCACATAAAAGTAAAAATATGAATTTAAAACCCCCAAAAGTTGATAGAAGAATATTTACAGATAAAACTACTATTTTACCCCCCAAATTATTGAAAAATTAAAATTTGTCACAAAAAGTGCAAACATGCCTTTCCAATGTTTTGAAAATAAATGGTGTGTCAAAATTTAGTGTCTACAGTCCCTGTAATCACCAACACACACAATCAAAACAACCCCCCTATAGTCACCGTTTCCTGCATTTCCTCTGCGTCTCTCCAAGCCATAACCTGCAAGAAAAAACCAACAATTAAGCCCATGCACCAAAACCACAAACAATCACCACCGCCCATTTATCCTTTGTCATTCAAAAATGTCAAGTCCTGGGCTCCTTTTAAATTTTTCTGCATCCAGCCCAACCTTGTTTGATTCGTGCTTGATTTGCCATGCTTTTTTCGATTTCTGAGTTTAGAGGTGAAGAGGAGAATAATCAATTTTTGGGGATTTTGATTGAACTGTCGATTGAAGAACCAATTGGGAGGGGAGAATTTGTGTTCTGGAATTGAAGGCCTTGAGGAAATGGAATTCGGGTTTTAGGGAATAAAGAAGAAAGGAATTAGCCAAAGGTTGCAGAAAATGATTTGAATGGTTTGAGACTTTCGGTAAAGAAGAAAGCCGAATGGACGGGAATTTGGGTTCCGTGGACTTTTATGCCCTTTGATTGTTTATTCTATTAATTGTTTCTTGTCGTTTTGTTAAGGTTATCAAATCAAGTCAATTAATTGATTCATGGTCACCAATGCAAGTTCATTTACGATTTTTTTCTTTTTTTATGTTTTGCTCTTTGTTTTTATTACTTTCTTTTAATGTAGTAATCTGAGTGTTTTGTTTATGATTTGGTTATTAAGTTAATTAATTCAAATTAGTTTAGATAATTGCTAGAATTTACATTTTACCTCAATTTATCAATATTTACATATTTTTTAGGCTTTATTTATTTATATTGTGATACATTGACGTGTTTGTTCATTTTAATTAGTATTAGTACCGGGTCTTCAAAGAGGTATCCCGATCTCTCATTATTTTTCCTTTATGTGCTCCAACGTGCTCTAATGTGATATTTTATGCAATTTTTTATGCGTTTCTTATTTTATGCATTTTTGCGTATTTATTTATTTTGTGTTATTTAATTTTAAATTTTATTATTTTTGACAAAAAATGTAATATTCTTGTATTTAGTTAGTCAATGTAATAGTTAGATTATTTTTCTCATATTTTTAGCAAAAATTTGTGTAATTAGATAGAAAATGTAATATATAGGACATTTTAAATTTCCCCCTTAAATTGTAAATCAAGTCTCCCGATGTAATAGTTAGGATTTATTTGCTTTTGTGTGCTTATGTGTTTATTTCTTTATCGCTTTTCTTAGGATTTTTGCATTTAGAATATTATGCTTATGTGTTATGTGCTTCTATGTGATCTGATATGTTTTTATATGTTTAATTTGCTTTTAATTCATGCTTTAATGTTTTAATTCATGATTTATGGTATTCCGTCACCACACTAGTTCAATGCTAGTTGTGGCTTCATTCTTTTCCCGCTAGTTCAACGCTAGTGGAAATTTTTTTAGAACGGGCTAGTCCAAAACTAGGTCCGTAGGACATTTTAGTGATTAGGTGCATTCGTGTGTATTTCTCATTTCACACACTTTTAATTTTTTTTTCCATTTGGCATGATTTTATTATTACTATTTACTACCATTATTATCATTATTTTTTACACGTTTTTAAAACGCATGACATCTTGATTGCACTTCACTTAGAAATTAGGACATTTGTGTGATTCGACTAGAAATAGTCGTCTACTCACGTGGGAAGCGGTGGCGTACATGCTGTTGCCCCCTCCGTGAGTAGAAACATTCAGTTACGAGTTATTAGTCCCCGTACCCATTATGTTGCATATCCACCTTCTTTCTTCACTTACTATACATTATTATTTTCTTTTATTTTTGCATCACATTTTGCATAAAACTCGTGACTCTCTCGAGGTCTCGATTCAAATTTCGCAATCAATGCAATAATTCCGACTGAGCCTCGACAGAACATGCTGATCCTCCCGATATTCGCATTTAGACTTAGAATTTGCATTCATTTATATACATCCAAAACGCGATAGAATCTAGGGTTAATTTAGAAAAATTTGATTAAACCTCGCAACTAGCCTCGGCCAGGTTGAAAGGGTGCCTTAGGTGTGAGCCTTTGCCTTCTCTTTCTTCAAATGTGACTCCCGGACTTTTTTCTCTCATTTTTTCGTAGACCGGAGTCGAAAAAGGGTTTTTTTTAAATATTTTTTTAAAATTTTTATTTTTATTTTGCTAAACTATCTTTCGGGTGACTTGGTACATCCAACTCAGTACCAAGTGGCGACTCCATTTTTTTTTTAAAATAAAACCCTTTTTCAAAAATTAGTTGGCCAAACCTGTTGCACTTTTAGTCCCGGCCTTATTTTCTTTTAAAATACCATTTTTTCTTAAAATACACTTTTTTCAATAAAAATCCGATTTTTATACATGCGCACGATTTTTCTAAAAAACTTGCTTCTTTTCAAAAGGGTCATCAGACTAGACCATCTTTTTGAGAGTCAACGACACCACTAGTAACCTTTTACTTTACCCACAATTTTTAGGACGCGACAGAGTTAAATATTGTTGAGGCAAAACTTCAATGATTATTAACTCATAATAGAAGTAGTTATCTTATATTTATATATTGCTAGAAGAAATTTTTTAACCCGTAGAATTACAAAGCCCTTAAATTGGTAAAAAGCCTATATATTAAGCCCCTAATTTACAAGTCTTTCCTAGACTTTAATAGTCCTTATCTTTAACTCTTTCTCAAAAAGAAAGAGCCCCTATTACCCCCTCTCTCATTACATATATTATAATACATACAATATATATAATATATATAGATAGTAAATACATACATAAATGCATACGTACATTCATGCATACATGCGTACATACATATTTATATATAAATATATATAATATATAATATATAATATATATTTATATATAACATATTTATATATATTATACATACATACATATGTATGTACATGCATGCATGTATATACATACATACATACATATATAATATAATATATATCAATATATGTATGTATATATATTATCTATATATGTATTATATTATGATACATATAATGTATATTATATATAACATATATAGATAATAAATATAGTATATGTACATACATGCGTATGTAGATGCATGCGTAGATACGTACATACATATATTTATATATAAATGTATAATATGTGATCTATTGAATTTTATTGAATTTTATTTACTTATTCTATTATTTAGTTATTTACTTGCTAGAGTCAAAAATGGAATTGAGGGCATTCGATATTACTATGAAATGAATTAAGGATACCAAGTCATTAGACATGAGATATTGGTGCCCTCAAGGTTAAGTAGTATAGGCATTTCTTACCATATATACAAACATTATATTATGCATATGTGATATATTATAATCTTAAATTAGACACTTAGCAAGTTCACTAATTAAGTTATTACATGCTGAACCAAGAAGGAAAAAAGATAGAATGGGGAGCTGGCTGCTAAGTTTAAGAAAAAAGAAAAATTGGGAGTAAAAATAATAATAAAAATAATAACAACAAAGGGAAGTAAGTTGGCATGAGCTACAATGTTGGGAGGGGAGGAAAGATGAAACAAGTGATTGAACAAGGCCCTAACGCCTGAATTATTAAGCTAAGGAGGACAAAAGAAAAGAATGAAAGAAATAAAAGGAAGGCCGGTTGAAGGATGGAATTTGGGCTAAGGGAAAAAAAAATTACAGCATGAGCTGTCCATTTTTTTAGGAGTGTGGGATGAAGCAAGCTGGTGAATCACACAATACAAGCTGCCAGCTTAGACCAAGGCTAGACAAATAAAGAAATCAAGGAAATAAAGAGAGAAAAATGGAGGATTGAAGTTGGAAATAAAGAAAGGAAACCAGGAGAGAAAAAGTAAAATCAAAGCTGGAATTTTAGGTTAGAAACTTGTGGCTTTGAGAACCAATTCTTGAAGAAGATGTGGAGCTTCAGTTTGGCAAGTAAGGCTACCCAAAATTTACACAAGAGCTCATGGTAGAAGAAGATTAGAGGATCAAAAGAAAGACGGTTGAAAGAAAGCTGGAAAGTTGGAAAACAACTTGAGGACTTGAAGCTTGGAAACACGAGCTAAGGGTAACATCTGTTCTATAGTTTTTGCTCATTTATATTTGTTATGTAGCTGAGACGGAATGTAATTAACAAGAAAAGATGTTATATTTGATGATTTGGAAAAGCAAGTGGAGTAAGAACTAAGAAATTCATGGTAAGAAAAGCTTGTGCATAAGCCAACAGTATACGCAGGCCAGCCAGGCCAGTTTCGATAAATTGGTCATAACTTAGTATATAAAACTTGGATTTGGATGATTCTTATTGATTTTGAAACTAGATTCATAGGAATTTAAAATAGCATAAAGCATGCACCAAAGTCCTTTGTATATTAGTCGCAGAAATTATGCAAAATGGACTAAAAATTTAATTCTACATAAACAGGTTTGGTGAAGGGCTAATTTTAGGTGAGATTTTGAACTTGTTCCTGTTGGATTTTGGGTTTATGTTCTTTACAAAAGTTGTAGATTGTATAATGGAGCTTTCAACCTGTAAACTGTACAATGTGTATTAACTCCAGCAATAATGCGAACTTGGTTGGACACCCAACTTACATGAACAGGATTGGTGCAACACCAAATTGTAGACTAATTTCAAACCTATTCCTGTTGGAATTTGACTTGATATTCTTCACAAAAGTTGTAGCCCTTAATCTCTAGTTTCCAACCATATAAGCCATGAATCTTAATTCTTTGTAGATTGAACCCAACATTCAATGAAATTAGGCAAGAAACTCAAACTGCATAATAGGGCGGATGACGTGTCAAGTTGTGGATAGAAGTTGCACTTGTTGTTGTGGGAACCTAAATTTGTTTTCTCTATGAAAGTCATTGACGTGGTTTTGATTAGGTGTAATAATTATGAACAAAAACACTACAATCAAGTAATAAAAATCTAATCTCCTAACTTATTTTGCAAGTGCATGTGTCAGTTGTAGTAATTGGACTATTAGGTGTCGAATCCCAAAGGGAATCAAATATGTGCAATTGCTAAAGCTTTTTCACTAACTTTTATTATCTAAACACCATAAAAAATGGAGATGGGGTCCCTTCAATAGAATATGTGTATGATTGAGAACTTCTGTAAAATTTAATTCAAAGAAGCCTAGAACATAGAATCCCCTAATGAATCTTGCATGAATGACTTACTAAGTTTTACCTTGCCTTGTTTAGAATCCAATTCCATAAGTGTCATACATAGATTTCTCTATTCAATGACAAGATTCCAACTATTCTCATCATGAAATATTATGAAAACATGAATTGTAATGATTCACCTAAGTATCCATTATTCTCATGTGAACCACTTAAGTATTATTTGTTCATTTTCTATTATTACAAGCATTTCTCAATGTCAAGTAACAACTAAATGACTTGTTTAAGTTGGCCAAGCAAAAACAAGTGTTAAACCTTGAACAAATAAATAAACAAATGCAAGCTTTGCAAGTTTTGATAATATAAGTCATGTTTTTGGATTCATTAGCTTCATCTATATTCTAGATGAAACCTTTAGTGAATCATGACTAATGAAACAACTAAAAGTACAACTTTAAAGTAAGAATTCATTCAATCAAGTGAAAGTAAATAGAGGGGAGAAAGAATTGTTCAACTAAAGTTTTAGACCAAGTTCCTCTTCTTATTCACCTTCAAAGTTGAACTTACAATAGTTCTCTTACAATGTTCTTCCCTATTCTATTGAAAGATGAAGAGAACTCTATTAATTTTCTACCAAAACTAGTGTAAACTAAGCTAATACCTACCTTCTACTACTAGAACTTGTTTTTAAAAGCTTTACAAATGACTTCTATTTATAAACAAATGCTCCTCAAGTCATTTTCCAACTTGCATGGATCATTAATGTATGGAAATGATGAAGATTTGCTTGGGGATTCCAAATGGGTACGAAAGTCTTCATTTATGCTTTCAATGTATTCTCCCACTTGCAAAGCCTTATTCCCATCTGAAAATTTCTGCAAAAACCAATTAGAAGAGGATGCATGTTGTTGCCCTAGAAAGTCTAGCCAACTTACGATCCGCGGATGGTCATCCGCGGATCACACCTTTGTGGCCCCCACTTGATTTTTGATTTTTGATGAGCTGGACCTCATGTGTGCAAGCATTTTTCACGTATTTACAAACATTGTGGTGAAGAATTGAATTTTTTTATTATTTTTGCACAATTATTTCTTCAAGTTGTTCATCCAACTTTAACTCTTTGAATCACCATTGACTTTGCTTTTCCTTTACTCCAATTGATCCAAAATAACTTTAGGTATGATGAACCTGCAATTATACATAAAAATTGTGCATTAATTTGCTCAAATAAGAATTCTGCCCCAAAAACCCTAATTTCGGTGAAAATCCTAATTCTTATGAATTGTTCAAAATTGAATTATTTGCAACTAAAAATATTATAATTATGCTTAAATAACATCTAAAACATATAATAATATATATAATAATATTGATAAATTTATTGCTTATCAGTTATAGTCCCTAAACACTTGTTTCCATACCTATAAATTGTTGAGCATTCAAGTTTTCTACTGAAAGTTAAGCTTGATTGAAACTAGACACTTGGGACGACTAAAACTTGAACATTGACAATTGACGAACTACTTTGTGATTGAGATGTATCTAGGTTATAATTGAATTTAGAATTGGATTTCTTCATGAAAAATATTCTAATGGGTATTAAGCTTGTGAAATTTGGTGGAATAAAAATAGAGTTAGGCTTGAGTGTACAAGCTCCTCTTTCAAGATACACTAATTATTATTATTTCATTTATTTACCTTGATCTGATGATTAATTAATTTACCTCTAATTAATGAATCACTTGGACAGTTCAAGGAATGAGCTTTCAAAGAACCCATAAACCTTAATACACTGGTAAGTGTCCATTAATTTGTTATGTTTTCAAAACCAAAGAATTCTTTGTTTTACTATATTTCACTTGATGAACATGGTTATGTGACATTTGATTTTCTATAGATCTAAGATCTAAAATTTGATTGTTTTCAAACATGCTTAACATGTTATTATTGTGTAATGGATATGAATTTGATCAATATGCTTGTGTATGTGTTATGAATTTGGGGTGTACTTTATCGCACTGGAAAAGTTTGCTATATCTTGAAATATACTTGTGCATGTTGTGAACCCAGTTGTCATACTGGGGAGGCTGGGGCCTTGCCTGGAACACGCTAGCTTGTGTTCGAGCCGACAAAGGGCCTAGTCATCCAAATTCTGGTTGCCTTGGCTTCTCAGCACTTTCTAACCTGCGAGGAATTTTTGTAGGCGTTGGGGTGTTCGAGAAAAATATGTGAATAATACTTGAGTTTACCAATCGGTGGGATGCGGCCACAAAAATATAATGGGTTAATGATGCAAAGGAGGGATCGTATATGCAAGGCCATGGCATTTGATATGATATGATAAGTTGATGAATGAGGCGACATGATTTTGAACAGTATTTGACTGGACTTGGAGTGGTATATTTAGGGCTCGATCTTGAACGGTATTGGGCATGATCTTGAACTTGGCTCGATCCTGAACAGTACTTGGTTTGATCTTGAGTGGTATTTGACTCAGTCCTGAAGGGTACTTGATGAGATCATTCTGTATCCTTTTGATTATATGTTTACTTAATTTAATATCTGTTCCTATGTGTTGTTTATTTGAGTAAATTCACTTTTCAAACAATATGTTTTAAAGAATTTTTCGACTAGATTTTCACTACGGGACCTCACTGGGCTTTAAGCTCACCCTTGTTCAATTTTATTTTCCTTACAGGTGTCTGACCACAGGAAGAGGGATGAGAGTGTGCAGGAAAAGAGTTTCCTAGAATAGTACTGGTAAATAGGTGGATGTATTTTGAGGCCTACGTGGCTCAAACGATGTAACAATTTGAAGATGTAGGTAAATTTTAGCATTTAATTATATTTTTGGCATATGACCGCTTGTATTTGAGACCTGGCGCGAGCTAGGCAGGCGTCTCGATCAGGGAATCGAGGTTAGCCCTGGTTGGGGACGTCACATAATATATAATACATATTTATATATAATATATTTGTATACATTATACGTACATACTTACGTATGTACATGCATGGATGTACATATGTATCTATTTATGTATAATATACATATATACATGTGTGTGTGTGAGAAAGTGAGCGTATGTTTTTGGTATCTTGGTGTGAGTTTGAAGGTGAGTGTGTGTTTTTGGTGTTCTTAGTGTGTAGGATTTTAGTGTGAGTAAGAGTGTGTGTGTGTGTGCGCAAAACCAAAAAATGTGCCAAAAATACTCTTTCTGTGTTTTTTGTGCCAAAAAAACTCATTTCTTAAAAAACAGTTCTTCCAAACACACCCTAAGTTTGTGCATATGAAGTGTGTCTTATGTGTTTATGTGATAAATCATGTGTCTTAATAAGGCCTTAGGATGCTGATAAGGTGTAATTAGGTTAATAAAGTATAGCAAATATTCTAATTCTATTACACACAAATTATCAAGTTATCAACTATATACTGCAAGTGCACAAATCGTATTGAGTATATGGCAACAGGATCGATCCCATAGGGAAAAGGTTATTGAAGTACTAAGGTCTTATTGCTCGCTTTATTATTCAAAAAACCAAATAACAATGAGAAAAACAAAGTATAAACTGAACAACTAAACTAATCTAACAAAGTATAAACTAATAAACTCTATAGAATAACAAATCTAGAGGAAACTCACAATTTTAAAACCCTAGGGAACATATTTAACTAATGACCATACATAAAAATAAAAGGATCAACTCATGCTATTATTTCTTGTCTTGTTTAGAGTCCAGTCCAAATTATATTTAACCTTTACTCTCATGACAAGTTAACGATTACCTCTCTGTTAGTTCTTTCCTACTCTTGTGGTGAAGATACTAGTATTGGTTCATGTACCTTATGGATTGCCTAATTGACCCACCTAGGAGCACCACTACTGTCATGTGACATGCAACCTAAACTTCAACTATTACTTTTCCGTTATTATTACTAACTTTTGTTGCATAATAACAACTTATAATTTATAGTTAGTGATCAAGCAACTACAAACCCATACAATCCAAAATTAAGAATAAACAAATAGAAGATAGCATGAATAATCGCAAATAGTTCATATGTATGAGTTCATTAGTTTCCTCTAATCCTGGATTAACAAATTAGAACCCACGTGATGGATTTCACATAAAAGATCAAAACTTTAATAAACAAATCCATAATAATTAAGAAAGAGATAAAAATAAAATAAAAAAAACTTATTGATTGATGAACAAGTTCCAATTCCTCTATTCTCCATTCAGTCTTGATGTGTACATAAGAATCCTTAAAGTATAGCTACTCTATAGAGAGATTTCCTAAGGGTGGCTCTCTCAAAGAGAGAAAATCTCCGTAAAAGAGACCCTTGCTAATCTCTATTCTACTCTCTCTCTCTCTCTCCCTCTAGGTGTGTGTATGGTATGAAAGTGGTTGGGTTTTCTCAAAGAGTTAATACTCTCAATATATAGAGTCCCCTAGTCTAAAAATTACAATTAGAATGTTCAAAATTGGACTCATAAAGTGTTGGATTCATTTTGCAAGATATGTCCTGCATTGCAGAAAAAGAAGTTAGTTTTCGCAGCATTCTCATGACCCTTCCCATGGACAAAAACCAACCACGGGAACCAAAAACTTTTTGTCTAGTATTCGCGCTTGTATCCACAAACGGATTGTCACCACAATTTCTCTCCAGTCATGCAGAATCACTCTTGATCAAAACGCGAAAATTGTAGCCTTTGAATTAGTTTTCTAGAGTACAACAATCAGGTCATTTAGAGTTTTGTACATAAAGATATGGCTAAAAAACCAAAACATGGTCGAAAGAGCATCGCTGTCCAAATATGCTTCAATAACTTGGAATTTTGACATTGCAAACGTGAGAATCAAACTTTGATGTCTTCATAAGAATTGTAGATAATTCTCTGAGCTTTAAAATGATTCAATAATCATCTCAATTCAATATCTCTAGCTCAATTTATCTCCAAAACACCAAAATATGTTGGTGCAGTCAAACCCTTTCCTCACCAATTCTTCTTCTACCATTGTTTCTTCGTGCCACATCTTTAGTCCTTTTTGTTTGCCACTTTTCATCAACTTCAAATCACTTCCAAATTAGCATTCAAATACACTTCACTTGATTTGAATTGATGATCAAATAGTTAAAATCTACAAAACACAAAGAATTGCACATTAAACCACTCATTTGTATATTTTAGCTACCAAACTTAGGATGGGAAGAAATAGATATAAAAATGACTATTGTTCATTATTTAAACCCTAAAAACTAGCTTAAAATACTAATCTAGACATACTTATAAATATGTAAACTAGACACTTATCATATGCCATTGCTAAAATTGTTTTCAAAATAATATGAATTTAGTCCTACAGCTTTTAATTTCAATTTTTAAGGAATGAAAAATTGGAGTTTTTTGTTATAAACTTGAAAAGTTTTTCGGCAAATTTTTTGGAATAATGCCATTTTAAATAAAAGTCCCAATTTGGAGACTTTTTTTGTGGTTTCTAGGCTTAGAGTTGCCGCAAATAGACAAAATTTTTTTTTAAACTTTTGCAGGTGTGTGTCAGAATGGCTAGGGTGCAATTTGATCAAGTTTTGTTGCACATAGACAAAATTTTTTTTTTTTAACTTTGCTGCACACAACGGACAAATTTCTGTTTTTTTATTTAAATTTTGCAGGTGTATTTTTTTAATGTGTCTCAGGGCTAGGAAATTTGATAAAGCTTTGCGGAACAAGACAATTTTTTTAATTTTTTTTCTAAATTCTGCAGGGGTGTAGAGGGCCCTATTATACATTTTAATAAATTTTTGCTGCACAGATTATGCATTATGTTAAAATGTTACAAATTATGGATAATATTTTAGTTAGTATGAATTATCATGTTAAAATTATTGTAATTGTATTATATTAAAATTAAGTTTGTATAGTAAAGTTAAAATGTTTATTTTCCCATGAATAATTAGTTATGTTAAAATGTTATATATTATGGATAATATTTTAGTTAGTCTGTTAAAATGTTAAATTATGTTAAAATTATCATGTTAAATTATTTGTAATTGTATTATGTTAAAATTAAGTTTATGTAGTAATGTTAAATGCTTATTTTCCCATAGATAATTAGTTTTGCTAAAGTGTTAGTATTATGGACAATATTTTAATTAGTATGTTAAAATGTTAAAATTATTGTAATTGTATTATGTTAAAATTAAGTTTATATAGTAATGTTAAAATTTTTATTTTCCCATGGATAATTAGGTTTGTTAAAATGTTATCTATTATGGAAAATAATTTTGTTAGTATGTTAAAATGTCAAAATGTTAAAATTATGTTAAATTATTATGTTAAAATTATTATAATTGTATTATGTTAAATTTTTTTATGGACAATAGTAATGTAGAAATTTCATTTTAATTTTTAATGTTTAATTGCCAATGAATAGAATTAATGCAGTCAATTATATGATTTGTATTATTTGACATAAATTGGAATAGTATGTGATTTAATTTGTTTTGGAATTAATTATATTAATTATGCATTTAATCATTTCATCTTAAAAAATAAAAAAAAATACAACTTAAAAAATAACTTAAAAATGTAACTTAAAAAACATTTAAAAAAAAATACAACTTAAAAAAAATTATATTTCATTCACGTTGGTGGAAATTAATAAAAAACTTAATGAAAAAATACATTTGGTAGCCTCACAAGAACTGTGGGGCAACGTGCAGTTAATTGATTGTTGCACAGGCCTTGTGCTGCAACTGTCTCACTCATCTCCTTTAAAAAACTTTAAGAAAAACTTAAGATGTTGCCACATGAAGGTTGTGTGGTAAAACTTTATGAAATTGCATACCAAGCTCCTCTATTTAGACACACTTTTGTAATGTTAAAAAAAACACAAATTTCACCTGTTGCTGCACACTAGCACCGACCCCCAAAGGGTCCCCAAATTGGAGACTTTTCTTTAGAAATTTGTGAAAGTTTCTCACTTGCATATGACCATGTAAGATGATTAATAAAACATGTTTTATATGTTTGTATGTACATGTATATATGCGTATATATAGTTTGTGCGTGCATATGTATCTATCTTTGAAAATTTTTAGGTCTATTCATCTTTGCTAAATTTGTTGAAATGTATTATTATTCTCCATGTTCCTCGAAATAACATGGAGAAAGAGTCATTAAAGTTCAAATTTAAAATCTCTAATTTATTTTATTTTATTTTTTCCAACATGCCATCTATTTTGAAAACTTTTTCCAAATCATTGCATGTTCTACTACTTCTTCATCTAATTCACCAAATATTCTTAAAGAAGAAACAAATTTTGAGGATATTAATAATCTATAATCAATTGTAAAAACACCTAAACACCATACTAAGGAAATCTATCATGATTCAAAATGGAAATTGACTTCGGATTACACAATTAAAATTGTAAAGTAGACTATTGTGCTAAACTTGAATCATGAAGAAATCAAACTCTTGACTGTAAAAATAATCGAAACGTATCGACAAAAACATAACGACTTATATTTTCGACTTATTCAAGTGCCTAAAAAACCTTTTACAACTAAAAGACAGGACATTCCCTATTATTTTGCCTAAGAGACTATTGAGTCTTAAATTTTAGTGACTCTTTACTTTGGATGATAGAAACAAGCTTATTCGAAGGACCAATATATTTTGACTATGTTTCAAACTTCATGGTCTCTCTACAAGAGAGGAACATTCTTGACACTAACATTAAACATAAAAAAGGCAAATTACAACACAAAATTTGCATATTTGCTTGTTGGCATCATTAACAAGATAGAATACAAGGCAATAAATTCAGCTTTCAGCACAAGAGGCTTGAAGACTTTCCAATGAAACTTACCAATTTACTTAAGGTAGTTTCATTATGATGATGAAATTTCGAGTCATGAAATTTAATCCAAACATGAACCTTAGTTATACATTTTTTTTCGACGTCTAACTTAGAAGACCAAGTTTTCAAATGGAGAAATTTGCTAAAAAAAGACAGAGACCCTTGTTCTAGCACAATTCATTTCATTTTCTCATTTTCAAATCTAAACACAAAAAAATCATTTTAGTAGAAATATTATATTTTTTTTATACTTAGACCAGTATTGATCAACAAAATTGCACATATTGGAGAAGGGCTACATAGTATAAAATCAAGAATATTTTTAGCTCATTTTTCAATACTTAATTAGACTTTCTCCTTTGAAATATGGATGGTAGGATTATTCTCATCAACTTTATAAGGAACATATGCAAATTCCATCCCATTAGTACTGTACCATATTAACCTAAGAATTTGATCCTTGTTTAGTCAAATCTAACTTCTATTCCTTCAAATATACTTCAATAAGTGGAAGACATTGATCCTAAACTTTTGTAGGTTTAATATCAATGGCAAGCTATGCCTTTTTTGTCAAATCTACTCAAGTAATACTTATAAGGCAAAAAACTAGGTTGTAGCTTGCTAATATTAAAACCTATTCTTGTGGTAGAGTTTTACTTGATTTCATGCTAGAAGAAAAAGTAACTGTTTCAAAAGTTTGAAACTATTGGAGTAATTAAACCAAACTCCTACATAATTACAAGTTTTCTATATAGTTTTAAAAGTTATATTGGAACTAATTTTTCATAATTTATTTATTTAATGCATTAAATATTAATTGCTAGTTTTCTATTAGAATAATATTACTATTCCAATTAAGTTTATAGTTTTAGAAATTATGTTATAGTTAGGGTTAGTTTTAGGTTTTAGTAGTTTATTTATTTAATGCATTAAATATTAATTGGTAATTTCCTATTTAAATTGTAATGTCTATTCCAACTAGATTTCTTATCATTCGAGTCTTGTGGGTTATACAGTGTCACCTTATCAGACCTTAATAAATGCATCTTTGGGCAAAAACCTTAGCCTCCTCAATTGGGACAAAATTCTTGGACTTAGACAATGGCCCTGACTCAACTCTTTTGCTGAGGGAACTCAACTGGCTCATTGAAGATGCTCTTGAGAACCCGACTACACTTTCACTAGATAATTGCAATGATGGAATGGTAGTTTCATTAAGGGAGTGTTTGGATGATCTTTATTTGTTGTGGAAGCAAAGGATTGAGGAGAGAAGGCCATTTCAGTATGTGGTTAGTTGTGAGCACTAGAGGGATTTGGTTTTGAGTGTTCAAGAAGGAGTCTTGATTCTAAGGCCTGAGACTGAGCTGATTGTGGACTTTGTCAGTGATGTGATAAAGAAGAATGATGTGTTGAGGGAAGCATTGTGGGTTGATTTGGAGACTGATAGTGGAGCACTTGCTATTGGGATTGGGAGAATTTTGGGTTCTAATGGAAGAGTCATAGCCACTGATTTAAACCCTGTTGCTGTCGATGTAGCTTCTTATAATGTTTAAGAGGTATTCTTTGCAGGATAAAGTTGCAATAAAGCAAGGATCTTGGTTTGAACCTTTGAAGGATCATGAAGGAAAAAATTGCAGGAATTGTAAGTAATCCACCATATATCCCGAGTGAAGATATTGGAGGACTACAAGCTGAAGTGGCTAAACATGAACCCAAGCTTGCACTAGATGGGGGTGAAAATGGCATGAATGACCTTCTCCAATTATGCACTGGTGCTACTTCTATGTTAAGACCTGGCGGATTCTTTGCTTTTGAGACAAATGGTGAAAAACAGAGCAAGTTCCTTGTGGACTACATGGAAAGTAATCAAAAGGCAGCTTCTTTGATATCAGAATGGCATCAGATTTTGCTAGTACCTAGAGATTTGTGACTGGCTATAGAGCAAGTTGAGTTTAATACAATCATGGGCACTTGGATACATGGATGAACAAAAATGAAGATGTTACGGATGGTTTATTGAAATCAGTTTAAAGTTGTCTGTGTTAATTTCTTATGCTGATTCATTGCAATTCAGGTTTGTGCCATAATAGTTAGTGATACGATTTTGTTCTTTAAACAATTGTTAATATTAGAAAGGGAGTTTTACAATTATGTTTTATAGGATCTTGCCTAAAAAAAAAAGTCTTGTGGGTTATATGTAGGGAGTTTTATTATTGTATTGAGTTGAGAAGAGTTGAGAGTTTGGAAAAATTCTAAGTGAGATTAAGGGAACGGTGTTGTGGGTTTATGCTGATCTGAATATAAGAGTTTGAGGTGCTTTATTTTATTTCTCTTTTTTCACATATTTTTATTTGTATTAAATAAAAAATATATATGTCTATATATATTGTGTTAGCAATTAGTATCAGATCACTCCTTATAGATACCAAATTTTGACACACTGTTTATTTTTCCAACATTGGGGGCATTTTTGCTACTCTTGGGGTCAAATTCTAATTTTTCAGGTAGAAGGGGCAAAGTCAATTATTTTGGAGGGGGGAAGGGGGCGAAACAATAATTTTTAACATGTAAATATTTTTCACTAATTTTTGTGGTTCTAAGAGGATATTTTGTATTTCCATACGTGTTTTTGAGTTTTTTTTGTGAATTTTCAGATTAATAGCTATTTTTAAAATTTTGTCAGTTCAAGGACAAAATGGTCATTTCGTCACGCAAACACCATTTTCGCCCATCCTGGGTTCTGAATTTATTTTTTAGTTTTAGGCACATTTTCACATTTTTGTAATTTTTTGGAGATAATTGCTATTTTTCTGTAAATACTGACTTTAAGGGTAAAACGATCATTTCGCATCCTGAACGCGTTTTCTACTAATTTTTGGGTTGTTAATTCACTTTTCAGGTTTCTAAACCTATTTTTAATTTTTGGTATTTTTTCGGGGACAATTGCTATTTTTTCTGTGAATACTGCGTTCGGGGACAAAACAGTAATTTTACACAGAAATTTATTTTTCACCCGAATTTTATTAATAAATTTATTATATGCATTTTTTGACTTTTTCTATTTTTGGGTGCTTTAAAAAAATCATGACCTTTTTAGTTTTTAATTTTAATATTTTGTGTAAAAAAATATTTTTAGGGTAAAATGGTAATTTTATTATTAGGGGTATTTTTGTCTTTTCCTTATCTCTTGAAAGGTAAGATTCCCTTACACTATAAATAATCCATTTTGGGATTAAAAAAGGGGGAGAAAAAAGAAAAGCTTAGAGAGATTTTTTATTTTTTTACACTACACACATTACCCCAAGAACACACACTACATTTTCGTACATCTTCAACTTTTCACCAAGAACACACACTTATTTTTTGCACTTATCTTCAAGTTTTCATCAAGAACATCAAGAATACACACTTATTTTCTACACTCATATTCAAATTTTCACCAAGAACACCCACTACTCTTTTAGTTCATTTTCTTACCCTTACACACACTCTCCCAAGAACACACACTATATCCTAGTACATTTTCATACACTACACACACTTCCCCAAGAAAACACACTAAATCCTAAGAGCACATCACACATTTCATACACCTTTCTCACACAATGCCCACGCCTTCAGTTCCATGCAATCTCACACACACTACACACATTGTTCACATACATATTCACACACAATACACACACTAACACACGTTTACGCACACTTGTTTCAAAGCTCACACATCACACACACACTACATTCTCATTCGTACAGTCACAAACACACAATCATACACAATCCCTCAAGTATAATGTACACACTGATTCACAAACAACTCACACACACTACACACAAGGCACACACAGATTCACACACACACAAAAAATGCAGTAGTACACACAATCAAGAACACCACTCACGGCCACAATCATCAGCCAAAACCACCAAAAATCACAGCCTAATTCAATCATCACCAACTGCCCGGTCCTTAAAACACCAAAAACAGACTCACCACCATAAACATAGACAATCACCCAAGCCAGTCCAATTATACACAATCGAATCCCAAATCCAGTTACCCACTCCTCATCCACTACCCTCAAACGACCAATAGTCCCTAAACTTTCATCTCCATCATCTGTCACTAACAAGGGGTCTCCATAGGACCGTCTATAATCTCCCCATAGACCACCAAATTCCAATATGAAATCACCACCACAAACTTGCAAAAACAACAATCAACAACCACAAATAAGCCAAAAAAACTTCACCGTTCCCCTTCTTGTTGGACCAAAGCCAGAAAACCTAAGTCATCAGCTTGTCTTCCTTCATCCGCAACCCCATTCCTCCCTACTAAAGTCAATTAGCACCAATTAATTGTAGCCAAACAACCCCAGAATAGCTCTTTTCTCCCAACCTTTACCATCTCTACAATCACCATCATAGAACAACCAAAAAACACCCAGTAGCTACAACCAAACCTCCAATTGTAGCTGCCTCCCCATAAACACAGCCACCCAATCACAATCGAAAACAAGTCCACAACCACCACTACAATCAAATTCCACCCACTACAAGTCACCCAAATTCACCATCAGTTCTACAAACCCCAAAAGACCACTATTCAATTCAACCCAACTAGCAAAGAACAGCAACAGAACCATCCCCAATTTCAACTAAACCACCTACAAAATAACAAATTCACTACAATACTATAGCCCCAATGCCTAGTAAAACCAGCCATCCCTCCTTCCCAAGCCATTATAGCCATGCCTAGAAACCAATCAAAGAACCACTAGACCAAACCAGCCCCATTTCCCCCTATCAACACCAACAACCACCAAGCTCCACCTCCATTAACACAAAACAACCAACAGGCAGCCCTAATAAAACACAATTCCCCACAATTTTGCAGCCAGCTCCATCACAAATAATCATCTGTAGTAGCACCACTACTTCACTTTGACAGCTGCAACAGCTTCGGACCATTACCACTCGCACCGTCAGTGAAGGCTGCTTGCAGCCACTTGCACCACCATGGCCAGCCTCCTCCTCGATAGAACCAAGTAATAACTACCTTTCTATTTCCTGTGGTTTCTTCATTTGATGGAAATCTTGGGTTTGAGAAAGTTTCGACTTTATGTTGGTTAAGAAGAAAACTAATTTGGGAGGGGTGCAGAGTGATTTTTAGTGGGAATCACACAGAGAGAGAGAGAGAGAGAGATAGAGACAGAGACGAGGGGAAGAGGAAAAGAAAGGAAAGAGAGAGAGAGAGAGAGAGCGAGATGGAGAGCGAGAGAATAGAGAGAATAAGCTAAGAAAGAGAGAGCAGAAGAAGAAAGTGAATTTCAAAGAGGAAAAATAGAGAAACAGTAGTAAGAGAATTAAACCAAAAAGGTGAAAAACAAAGAGAAAATTAGAAATAGAAGAAACGGAGAAAAAGAAAGAATGGAAGCATAGAGAGATGTCTTAGAGAGAGAGATAGAGAGAGGGAGAGAGAGAGAAGAGAATGAGAGAGAAATTAGGGGAACAGAGAAAATGAAGAAAAAGAGAAAACAGAGAAAGGAGAGAAAAGAGAGAAGAATAGAGGAGAGAGTGAGAGAAGCGGGGAGAAGAAAGACGAGAGAAAGAGAAAGGTAAAGAGAAAGAGAAGAGACAGGAAAGAGATGACTAGAGAGAGGGAGAGGTGAACTTGGTCGGGAGGGGGAAGGAAGGAAGCAGAATAGGATTTATGGTAATTTTGAGTAGATTTTAGGATTTTATTTGTATGTATTTTCTTTGTTATTATTGTTTGTTTAGTTAATCCTTTGATCTGACTCTACTTTGTCTTAATTCAACTTTTCTTAATTCCTTTAATCAATTAGTTGACTGAATTAATTTAGTTAATTTGTCTCATTTAATTTAATTATGCATTTTTAATCTTGCTGGTTATTTTATCATAAAGATAGGCATTCACATTTTAACCCCCTAAGTTTCGTTTTTTCTTTCAAATAACTTGCTACATTTTAATTTTAACCCCTTAATATCTTGTTGGAATTTTGATTTTAGACCCTAAAGTTGCTGGATTTTTGCTTTTATCCACTAACATTGCTAGAATTTGCATTCTTGTGCTCCAAACTTACTAGAAGCCCCCCAATTTGCTTTAATTTTGCATCTCTATCCCTTAGACTTGTGAATTTTCAATTTGACCTCTTAAGCTTTACAAAAATTTACTTTTAGTTTTTTTAGTTGCTCAACTTTACATTTTTACCTCAATTTGTCAATATTTACATACTTTGTGCTTTACTCATGTATATCGTGATACATTGATGTGCATGTTAATTTCTATTTATGTACTCTCATGTGCTCTTATATGTCTTTATATGTTTATTCACTTTCAATTCATGCTTTATTACTTTGATTCATGTTCTATTAGTTTATCATTATTTCGTCACCACATTAGTCCAATGCTAGTTGTGGTTTTACTGCTTCCCCACTAGTCCAACGCTAGTGAGAATTCCTGAAAAGGGCTAGTCCAACACTAGACCTTAGGTTATTTTAGTGATAGTTTCACTCCTCGTGTGCATTTTGTCTCATTCCACACTTTTCCTTTTTTGGGACTTTCCATATTTTGGACGATTTTTGTATATATTTTATTATCTGTTATCTATTTTTGACAAATATTCAGTGCATGGCATATAGATTGCATTACACACAGAATTTAGGACATTTGAGTGCTCCGATCAAAAATAGTTGCCTACTTACGTGGGAAGCAGTAGCTTAACAGGCCGTTCCCCCTTCGTGAGTAGAAAACGTCAGTCACGAGTTTCTTAATCCCCCGTACCCATTATGTTGCATTCTCACTTTCTTTGATCACTTACTAGTTGTACTACTATTTTCCTTTCTTTTTGCATTACATTTTGCATTTACACTGGTGACTCTCTCAGGGTTTCATTTCTGGATTCGCAATTAATGCGATATTTCCGATCAAGCCTTGACGGGACATTTTAACCCTCCCGATATCACATTAGACTTAGGATTTATATTCATTTAGACACATCCAAACATGATAGAATAGAAGGTTATTTTAGAAAAATTTGATTAAATCTCGCAACTAGTTTCGGGTAGGTAGAAAGGGTGCCTTAGGCGTGAGCCTTTGCCTTCCCTTTCTTCAAATGTGATTTTCGAATTTTTTTCTCTTGTTTTTTTGCATACCGGAGTCGAAAGAGGTTTTCAAATATTTTTTCCAACAATTTTTTATTTTGCTTGGTTTTGTTAAATGATTTTTTGGGTGACTTGATGTATCTTAACTCAATACCAAGTGGCGACTCCATTTTTAATAAAAACCCTTTTTCAAAAATTAGTAGGTCAAAACTGTCACACTTTTTGTCCCGGCCTTATTTTATTCTTAAATATAGTTTTTCTTTAAATACACTTTTTTCACTAAAAATATGATTTTTCTCACACATGCATGATTTTTTTCAAAAACTTTGTTTCAACCAGACTGCCTTTTTGGGGCTCAACAATTACGGACCGGGTACTTGTGCGTATTTTCGGGGCGTGACACTCCTCGTTGATTCTAAGATGACATTGTTAAAGTTAAATCACAAGATTTATGTTTGCTGGAGTACTTGAATATCAAATAAATAATTGGACCACTTGATTGCTCTTAAAATATTTGATTATTGACTATTAAGATGTAAAATTTGGTCATATTTGGATATAGATCTAAAAGAGTCATCTTGCCAAGTTTATTGATTATGACTGTTGGAACAAAAAGCATTGAAGGATCTTCGATAATTGTTTATTATTATAAAGTTGCAAAAGTGAAAGATTTAATTCAATTATTAGTCAGATAAACTTGAAACTAAAAATAAAATGAGTGACAAATTCAAAGTAATTGATGAAGATTTATTTATCCAGGTGCGTGAATCACTTAAATAAAAATTTGTAAGATGAAGATCAAATAAAATTTAGTGGTGTGAAAACATGCATTGAAAATTGCAGATAAAAAGTCAACGAAGTTTGCTTCATCATGCTGTTAGTGATGGAGTAGACTTATATTGTTTGTGAGGGTGAACAATTTGGTTTAAGAAAGATATTTTTGGCATAATTAAATCAAACTTCTTAAAAATTACAAGTTTTTTATATGGTTTAAGCAGTCATGTTTTAATTGAGTTTTTTGTAATTTATTTCTTTAATATTTTGAATATTATTCGGTAGTTTCCTATTATAATAACATTGTCTATTCAAATTAGATTTCTTATTATTCAAATCTTCTGGGTTATATATACGAAACTTCATTATTGTGTTGAGTTGAGAACAGTGGAGAGTTTATAGAAATTCTAGATGAGGTTAAGATAAGTGTGCCATGGGTTTATGCCAATTTCAATATGAGAGTTGGATATACTTTATTTTGTAACTCATTGTCTCTTACATATTTTTGCATGCATTAAATAAATTTTTTAATTTTTTTTGTGCTAATAAAAACTATCTTTTATTTTACTATAGCATGAAAAGTCTCACTGATATGTGCCTAATTTATAGGTGTTTATAGAGTACTTTATGTGATTTTAATTAGGAAAATTTAGTCTTTTTAGGGTAATTTTATTTGGTGAAAGTCATTTTAGAATGGAATTAATTTGTATTGCTTTTCGCAGGTAGAAGTGAAGGAAATTGGATAAAATTGAAAGTGCCAAGAAAGAACAAAAGTAGTCAAGGTTCCAGCATTTTGTTTCAGTGAGCTAGTTGGGTCAATCGAAACAGAAGGTGTTGCATCCAAGTCGCGATTTTAGTGATTTCTTTTCTTTTTCATCTAAAAGACTTGACTTTTTGGAAGCCTAAGCACTGTTAAATATTGAGACACACGAAAATATCAAGGACAAGCAATGACAACCCTAGAAAAATACCCTACAACACAAGAATCATCAAGGAAGAGATCAAGAAGAAAATTAAGACTCAATATTGCAGATTTTTACTCTTCTCCTCTCTTTTTCTTTATGAATTCTTTAGTGTTTATGGATTTTATTGTTCTGGATTGTAAGACTATAAGTAGCTAAATTTGTTATTAGGAACTAATGCTCTAAACATGATGTTCTTTTGATTGATCTATATATAGATCATACTTTTATTATGTGATGCTTGTTATTCTTAAAATTTAGTCATGCTTGTCCACCATGGTTATGATTTATGTTGTGCTACGCATTGAGAGATGGTAGCATAATAAATCTACAATAATCAATTTAGTCACTTATTGGCAAGAGATTGTGATAAGTAATTAGATGCCTATAGGAGTTGTTTGTATTAGGTTTTTACATTGATTGTCTAATGAGTTAGCGCCATGAGAGTGAGTTAATTTGCTCTTCAATTGATCTAACTAAGGTTTATTCATTAAACGTCGAGAGAGTTTCATTGATGCCTTTTGGAAAAACTCGGGTCATAATAAAGTATGAGTAATTCATAGATTAATTAATTGAATTGATTGGGAGTGAGTGTTAATTCCTAATATTCGTGGGTTGTTGATTTTTCTTCAGATTTAATTGCTTTGTGCGATTCTAGTTTAGTTAATTTGGTATTAATTTAGTTTTAAAGTAGTTTCAATCTAAAATTTACTGTTAGTCTTCTTAAATTCAATTGAAAGCCTTAGACAAATAAAAGCTAGTTGATAGGTGGCTAAGTAACTAATTCCCATGTGAATGATTTCTATTCATCATTGTATTAGTTATTAAGATTCTGTATACTTGCAAAAATTAAGCAACAAGTTTTTGATGCCGTTGCTAGAGATTAAGTTTATTTAACATAATAATCAGTTCAATTTTGCTTGATTTAAGACACAATTCTTTTATTTTCTATTTTATTTATTTTTTATTTTGTTCTCTTGAATAGGTGTGGTTTTGGTATATGTACAACACTCGACGAGCAAACCAGCAACTTGAGGCGTACAAACCCGAAATCACCAAATATTTGCGAGAAATTAAGAAGGCAAAGCAAGAAGAGGAAACACTTATAGTAGAAGGTGAAGAGCGTCCAAGGACTTTCTTAGAGTTTTCAATGCCGGGTATGAATGGGTCTCAACAAGGAATTACACAACCGGTAGTCAATGCAAACAACTTTGAGATTAAAACGTCTCTTATTCAAATGCTTCAAGCAACCATCCAGTTTTATGGCTTAGCTAATGAGGCCCCAATACTCATATAGCTAACTTCTTGGAGATTTGTGACACGTTTAAAATCAATAGAGCTTTGGATAATACAATCAAGCTAAGGCTCTTGCCATTCACATTAAGAGATAAGGCTAAGGTTTGGCTTCAGTATTTACCGTCACAATCTATCACAACATGGGCGCAATTAGCTCAATCATTCCTAATAAAGTATTTCCCTCGTACCAAGATAACAAGAATTATAAAGGAGATCACCAATTTTCAGCAACAGGAGGGAGTCACTTTATGAAACATAGGAACGTTCAAGGAGTTGCAAAGAATTTTCCACATCATAATCTTCCTAGGGAGTTGTTGATTCAAATCTTTTACAATAGAGTGAATACAACCACAAGGGGGACAATAGATGCTACTGTTGGAGGTTCCTTAATGAGAAAGACCACAGATGATGCACATGAGCTTCTCGAGGAGATGAGCAATAACAATTGGTCATGGCCCATGGAAAGAGTAAGAAAGATTAATATAAATGAGCAAAAGGGAGTTCTTGCTGACCCAATGACCTCATTACAAGCTCAAGTTACTAATCTCATTAGGCAACTTAACGACTTGAGAGTCTCATCAAATTCTATTACAGCTATTCAAGCGGGGTATGAGTTTTGTGGTGATATGAGTTATAGTAGTAATGAATATGGTATAAAAAATTTTCATTATCTTGAACAAGTCAACTTTTTTGGGGCTCAAGTGCAAGGAAGGTCGGTCAATAATTCTTACTCCAATACATATAATTTGGAGTGGAGGAATGACCTTAATTTTTATAGAGTAATAACAGTGGCAATTCAAATTTTAACATAGCAAGGCAACAAGGGCCATCGGGATTTCAACTGCCTCCTCATCGAGATAAGTTATCGTCTTTTGAACCCAAGATGGAGAAGTTAATGAAAGGACTGGGTGAAAAGATAGCCAACTAAAATGAAAACCAAAGACGGATGGAAGTGAAGTTCGATCAAGTAGTGGAGAATCATGCCTATTCTATTCACAATTTGGAGGTTCAAATTAGGCAGTTAGCAAATGTCATGTCTTCAAAGAATCTTGAAAGTCTCCCTAATAACACTGAAGTGAATCCAAAGGAGCAACTCAAGGCAATCACATTAAGGAGTGGAAAGGAATTGTTACTACCTCAAGAAAAGCATGAAGGAGGCAAAGAAGGGGTGGAGCTATGAGATGAGGATAAAATGCAAGAAGAAGAAGAAAATACTCGAGTAAAGAAACTACCTCCTTTGTATGTACTCATGGTGCCATTCCCTCAAAGATTGATTGAGTACCAACTTGATTAATGGTTTGCAAAATTTTTAGAGAAGATGAATAAGTTTTAAATTAATATGCCACTTGTTAAAACTTTAAAGGAGAAGCCTCACTATGTCAAGTTTCTCAAGGACCCAATCACAAACAAAAGAAGTTGGGATAACAATCAAACGGTTTCTTTGACCGAACATTACTGCTCAATTATAACGAGTAAATTGCCAACTAAACTTAAAGACTTAGGGAGTTTTACAATTTCATGTGTAGTTGGTAATTTAAAATTTTCAAAATGTTTGTGTGATTTAGGTGCCAGTATTAACTTGATGCCTTTGTCTATCCCAGAAAGTTTGGGGAGGGAGATATCAAGAATACCTCTATGTTATTGCAATTAGCGGACCATTCAGTTAAGAAGCTATATGGGGTAGTGGAAGATGTTCTTGTCAAGGTGGACCGATTCATAATTCCAGTAGATTTCGTGGTTTTAGATTTTGAAGCAGATAAAGAGTGTCCTCTGATTTTTGGAAGACTATATATGAATACCGGAAGAGCATTGGTGGATGTGCACGAAGGGAAGCTTACCTTGAGGATTGGTGACGAGACGATAGACTTCAGCATATCCAAGGTCATGAAAAACCCTTTGGAAGATGAACCCTGCATGAGGATAAATGTTGTGGATGAGTATGTGAAAGAAGAGTATCAAGTTGAACAAGAGGGAAAAAATAAAAAATTCATAGAATCTTCTGTTTCAATCGACCAACTGGTTTGCCCAAAACAGAAGCTAACGATGACCAAACTTGTGTGGATAATCCAAAACTTTTGGTGAGAACGGAAGCACCTACTCCTACATTTATAGTGAAACCACCTTCTTTAGAGTTAAAACTTCTACCTAATTATCTAAGGTATGTCTTTTTGGGAGATGGAGATAACTTGCCCATCATTATCTCAAACAAACTCTCCATGGAGTAAGAGAGGAAGGTAGTAGAGGTAATAAAGCATCACATCAAAGCTATGGGATGACAAATATCAAATATTAGGGGGATTAGTCCTTCTTTCATTATACATAAAATCAATCTTGAGGATGGAAGCGAAGCAACAGCTCAAAGACAAAGAAAATTAAACCCCAATACAAAAGCGGTGGTCAAGAAGGAAAACATCAAGTTACTCGATACTGGTATTATATACCCCATATCTGACAATTCTTGGGTAAGTTCAATTCAATGTGTACTCAAGAAAGGAGGAATGACTACGGAGAATGAAGAAGGGGAGATAATCTTAACAAGAATGGTAACGGGATGGAGAGTATGTATTGACTACCGAAAGCTCAATTCGGTAACAAGGAAGAATCACTTTTTCCTTTCTTTTATCGATCAAATATTGGAGAGGATAGCGGGTCATGCTATACTATTGCTTTCCTTGATGGATATTTCGGATACAATCAAATTTTATTTTCTCCTAATGATCAAGAGAAACCACATTCACATGTCCGTATGGTACTTTTGCTTATAGGCGCATGCCCTTTAGGATTGTGCAATGCACCTGCTACTTTCCAAAGGTGCATGATGTCTATATTCTCTGACTTGATTGAGGATATAATGGAAGTTTTCATGGACGATTTTTAGTCTTTGGGGATTCTTTTGAGCTTTTCCTAGCCAACCTTGAGAAAGTGTTGAGAAGATGTGAAGAGACGTGTTTAGTACTTCAATTGGGAGAAGTGCCATTTTATGATAGAAAAGGAATTAGTTTTGGAGCACAAAATATCCAAGGAAGGAATAGAGGTAGATCGAGCAAAGATCGAAGTCATAGAGAAACTTCCTCCTCCGACTTTCTCTTAAGGGAGTTCGTGCTTTCTTGGGTTATGCGGGATTTTATCGACGATTTATAAAGGATTTTTCTCTTATTGCTAGACCTCTTACTAATTTATTGAGCAAGGATGTCTCCTTCAATTTTGATAATGCTTGTTTGTGTGCTTTTGACAGGTTGAAGAAGGAACTTGTGTCGCCACCAATAATTTTTTCTCTGGATTGGTCTCAACCATTTGAGATCATATGCGACGCAAGTGATCAAGTTGTAGGATGTGTGTTAGGACAAAAAAAGAATAAAATGGTGCATGTCATCTACTATGCCAGTTGTGCACTTTCACGAGCCCAAATGAATTACACTACAACCAAAAAAGAGATGTTGGCAGTAGTCTTTGTAATAGACAAGTTTCATTCCGATCTATTCGGTTCGAAGGTAATCATTTATATAGATCATGCGGCTTTGTGATATCTTTTTGCCAAGAAAGATGTGAAGCTAAGACTAATTCGATGGATATTGCTTCTTCAAGAATTTGATATTGAACTTCGGAATAAAAATAATTAGAGAATGTAGTGGTAGACCATCTCTCTCGGTTGGAATGGACAGTTGAAGTTTATACAAAAGAGATGAAGATTAATGAAAAATTTCTTGATGAGTCTCTTATGCAAGTTCGTGAGATTTGTGCACCATGGTATGCTAATGCGGTAAATTTTCTTGTGGGATAATTCCTGTTAAATTCTCTTACCAACAGAGAAAAAGATTTTTATTTGAAGCCAAAGACTATCTCTAGGAACATCCTTTTCTTTACAAAATTTGTGAAGATGAACTGATTCAAAGATGTGTACCTACAGAAGAGTCATTCGAAATTCTTACTCACTGTCATAGTTCACCGTATGCTGGTCATTTTGGAGCAAATAGGACAGCTGAGCGTGTTTTAGGAAGTGGGTTTTATTGGCCTACATTATTTCAAGATGTTAGAGAATTTGTTAGTCATTGTGATCATTGTCAAAGAGTGAGAAATATTTCAAAGAGGAATGAGATGCCCCTCCCTAATATACAAGAAGTGAAAATTTTTTATGTTTGGGGAATTAGCTTTATAGGACCGTTTCTATCATCTTATGGAAACAAATACATCTTAGTGGACGTTGACTATGTGTCTCAATAGGTGGAGGCAATAGTTTCTACAACAAATGAGGCTAAGGTGGTGGTCTGATTTTTCAAGAAACTCTTCGCAAGATTTGGAGTTCCCCATGCAATTATTAGTGATTGTGTCACACATTTTTGCAATCGACAATTTGAATCTCTCCTCAAGAAATATGGGGTACATCACAAGGTAGTTACACCATACCATCTCCAAATGAGCGGTCAAGTGAATGTCTCAAATAGGGAATTAAAAAGAATTTTGAAGCAAATGGTGAATAGAGTAAGAACGTATTGGGCTAATAAATTAGATGATGCTTTGTGGGCGTATAGGACAACTTTTAAAACACTTATTTGAATGTCTCCATATAGGTTAGTTTTTGAAAAACATGTCATCTACCTATCGAGTTGGAGCATCGTGCATATTGGGCAATCAAGGCTCTAAATTTTGATATGAAGACAGTTGGTGAGAAGAGGTTATTGCAACTCAACGAGTTGGATGAAATTTGATATTTGGCATATGAGAATGCTAAAATTTATAAGGAGAGAACCAAAAAATGGCATGATGCTCACATTGTTCCCAAGGAGTTCAAGGAAGGTGATTTTGTCTTGTTGTTCAATTCAAGATTAAGATTGTTTCCTAGGAAGGTTAAATCTAGATGGAGTGGACTATTCAAAGTTACAAAAGTATTTAGTCATTGTGCTTTAGAGTTAGAGAATTCCAAGGGACTATTTAATGCAAATGAGCATTGCTGCAAGCCATACTTAGGAAAGCTCGTGAATCAACATAGAGAAATTGTTTCCCTCCTATCTATCACATAGCCAATAATTTATTGAAAGTCGAGTTAATGACTTTAAACAAGCACTTCTTGAGAGACAACTCAAGTTATCTTCGTTATTTATAAGTTTTTCTATGATGTTATTTAATTTTTCTTTACTATTTTGGGTAGTTTTTTGTCTTATTTTTGTAGGTTCCAAGTCCTTTCCTTTGAAGAAAAGAAGTTAGCATGCTTTAAAAAAAAAGGGTGCACATGTGTAATAGTTTTTGTTTCTGTTGAATTGACCAGTTCAACCGAAATAGATTGTCTACCAATCTGTTACAGTGAACCGCATATTTGCATGTCGGGCCCTACCAACCCCCAACTCACCCTAACTTTTTTCTCCTGTTTTTCTTTCATTTTTTTCCCTCATTCTTCTCTCCTTAGCCGCCGCCCACCTCCCCCTTTTCAATCCCTTTCTCTAACTTTCTTTATTCACCAAATTTACTCCCAATTCCTCCAACAAATTTCACTCAAATCTTCCACCCCTTTCTCCCCTCTTGCAGCACCATGCCTCTAAGACAAAAAACAAGAGCATCTAAGGACTCCTCAAGGAAGGGAAAGGAAGCAATGTCTTCAATGGAGGTCAAGGATCTTTCCTCCCAATATGGTGCCTCATTCCCCCTCTACACCCAAGAGGAGGGTGACAGGTATCTTTTTTTGACCAAAAGACATTTTGCTCTTCCTAGATATCTATACTTTAATATTTTGGAGAAGCTTGAACTTAAAGAGAAAATAGAAGAGTTTTGTGGAAGGTTGGGACTTAAGAAATTTGTGAAAAATCCTCATCATACTTGCAAGGATTTAATTCTTGAATTTTATACCACTCTTAAATTTGATCAAGGCAATACCAAAGTGTTAGAATGTAGAATGCTTGGTCAAAATATCGTCATTGATTATGATCTTATGTTTCAAGTTTTTGAGTTTTCTAAGAGTAGTATTTCTAAGCCTAGTGATAATTTTTCTTATGCTTTGTATTGAAAGAATTTGATGGGTGAATCAATTTTTGACCCCCATAATTTTTCGAACGGCATTATTCACGATCATGCAACTCTTATTTTTTATAAATTTTTTTGTCATTCAATTCTTGGGAAACAAGAGGGCAACAAAATTTGCTGCCCAAGATTTGTTTTTGTTGAATTGTTTGTAGGGTTCAAAACAACGACTCTCAATCACGTCAATTATCTTCTAAAATTTTGTCGATGTGCATCAACATCACAAATGCATGATTACATTGGGGCATATTGTGACTGGATTAGCCATTCATTTGGGTATTTTAAACACTAAGGTGTTGACTTTGAGTGGGGTATGAGAGCTCGTATTTGGATGTTGAAGCATTGACACAGGCAGAAATTATTTGACTTGGTATGCAGCTTAAACTTACTCCGTATCGACAATGTTATAAAACACGTTTGGCTGCCAAGGCTAGTGGATCTTTAAGACATAATGTTGTTTCGGACGATGAGGAGGGTGAGCAAGAGGTTGCGGTGGTAGAGACACTCAAGACTATGATTGTTGAATCTCAACAAGGAGGGAGTGCTCAAGGTGGTAAAGGGAAGGAGAACATGCATACACAATCTAATGATAATGAGGAAACTGGGTGGAGACAAGTTTTACACTGACTTGATGATATGAAAGCAATGCACTGTACTATGAATGATCAATTGACTTCCATGGTTGATGTTAACACAAGGATGGTGACCCAACTTGATTCGATTGATCGCCGTTTGTCTAATGTAGAGAGCGACCAAAAGTACCACACCTTCAAACTGTTGAAGTATATTGAATTTTTGGGTCTTCGTGTGCCGTCTCCATCTCTATGAGCTAGGGGACTATTGTTTTTCATTCCTTTACTTTTCATGCTTTTTTTATAGTTGTGTTTATCTATTTTGTGTTACTTATGTCTATTTGTGTTACTTGTGTCTTTGTTCCTCCCATTGAGGACAATGTGAGAATTTAAGTGTGGGGGGGAGGAATTAGTGGAATGAATTCTTGAAGTATTTTGTTTTGTGTCATGTTTTTGTGCCATTAATGTGTTAGTGTTTGTGTCTTATGTTTTTGTTTTAGTTTTATGGCTTTGCAGTGGGGTGGTGTAAATGTGTGTTTGATTTGTTATTGAGTAGATGAACATGATTATTCGGATGGAAATATGAAGATTGAATTTCTTCGTTAGGTTGAAGTATCTATCACTAGCACATTTCTTAGATAAAATTTTTTTATTAGCTTTGAGAATTGAGTAGTTAGTAACACGATGATCACACATAATTGGCATTTTTGTTCTTTAGTGTTGGAATCTTCATTACTTCCTTAGTTTTTTAGTTACCTTGTATTGCGTAAGAATTTGGTTGTGGAACAACATGTTGAAGTCAAGCTTGTGAGGATGTATTTGAGTTATAAGAATGAGAGTGCTCAATAAAAAAAGAAAAAAGAAAAAAATGTGAATGCCCAAAGATCATTAAAGTTAAATTATTCCGCTGATTTTAAACTTTAGAGATATGGGTTGAATTTATGGATAGTGCTAGTAGCCACTTAAGATTGTGATTTGACTAAGTAACCGGGTATTTTCATAAGCCCCATGTTAGTGATTCGCGTAAAAAGGTTGAATGACATCTTAAGTAAGGTTAAGTGTGCATAGAGTGGGATGGAGCATAAAACGCACCCATGAACCGGGAAAA
The DNA here is from genome assembly GCA_024721245.1 of Mitragyna speciosa. Taxonomy (NCBI): domain Eukaryota; kingdom Viridiplantae; phylum Streptophyta; class Magnoliopsida; order Gentianales; family Rubiaceae; genus Mitragyna; species Mitragyna speciosa. The sequence continues at coordinate 5,291,463 of CM045568.1, forward strand.
AATAGAAAGAGAAAGAAAAAAAAATAGTTTGACACCCTAAAGCTTCGTGTGTGATTCCTTGCTTGTAGGACTTTGATAGTTCTTTTACAATCTAAATTGTTTTAACAATACTTGGTAATTCTTAGACTAAAGTGAATTGAAGTAATACTTATTATTATTTTAGTTTTTGTGTCAATTTTGGTGTGATTATCTTCGTTAATGACTAATCCTAGTTCTTGAACTACTTGACAATTTTGGAAAAAAATTTTTAAGTGATGGATGCTTTGGCTTAGTTGATGGAATTTGGTTGGATTGTTGAAATCTGAATGATCATGCTAGTTTGCTTAAGGACAAGCAAAAGTCTAAGTGTGGGGGTAGTTGATGTGTGACCAATTTATAAGTGGTTATAGAGTAATTTATGTGGTTTTAATTAGGTAAATTTAGTCTTTTTAGGATAATTTTATTTGGTGAAAGTCATTTTAGAATGGAACTGATTTCTATTGTTTTTCGCAGGTAGAAGTGAAGGAAATTGGATAAAATTGGAATTGCCAAGAAAGAACAAAAACAGTCCAGGTTCCAGCATTCTATTTTGGGTAAACCAATTGGGTCGCTCGAAATAGAAAGTGTCGCAATAGAGTTATGATTTTAGCGATTTCTTTACTTTTCCAACTAAAAGCCTTGATTTTCTGGTAGCCTAAACATTGATATTGGGAAACATGAAAATATTAAGGACAAGCGACGGCAACCTTAGAAAAACACCTTACAACACAAGAATCATCAAGAAAGAGATCAAGAAGAAGACCAAGACTCAATAATGCAGATTTTTACTCTTCTCCTTTCTTTTTCTTCATGAATTCTTCAGTGATTATGGATTTTATTGTTCTGGATTGCAAGACTATGAGCGGCTAAATTTGTTATTAGGGACTAATGCTCTAAACATGATGTTCTTTTGATTAATCTATGTATGGACCATGCTTTTATTACGTGATGCTTGTTATTCTTAATGCTTAGTCATGCTTGGCCACCATGGTTATGATTTATATTGTACTGTGCATTGAGAGATAGTAACATAATAGATCTACAATCATCAATTTAGTCACTTATTGACAAGAGATTGTGATAAGTAATTAGATGCCCATAGGAGTTGCTCATATTAGCTTTTTTAGATTGATAATTTTAACGGGTTAGCACAATGAGAGTGGGTTAATATGTTTTTCAATTAATTGAACTAAGGTTTAGTCATTAAACATCGAGAGAGTTTAATTGATGCCTTAAGAAAACTCCGGTCATAATAAAGCATGGGTAATTATAGGATAATTAACTGAATTGATTGTGGTTGAGTGTTAATTCTTAATATTCGTGAGTTGTTGATTCGTTTGCAGATTTATTTGCTTTCCGTGATTCTAGTTTAATTAATTTGTTATTAATTTAGTTTTAGAATAGTTTTAAGTTAGAATTTATTGTTAGTCTTCTTCAATTCAATTGGAAGCCTAAGACACTTAAAAGTGAGTTGATATGTGGCTAAATAACTAATCCTCGTGGGAGCGATCTCTACTCATCATTATATTACTTGTTACAATTTTGTATACTTGTAGAAATTGGGCAACACTCACAACTCCAAAAGAACAACAAATAAGATTACTAATAGAAATCAAAAGTAAAAAAGAATTAGAAAACCAAGAAAACAAGAAAAAGTGAGTCAAATATGACAACAGTAGTGAATTTTCATTTTACAAAAGTTAGAATATGAAACAAATTTTCTTTTCAGTTCTCTTTGATATTGTTTTTCCATGTGTCCTCTAACATAAATTTTGAACTCTATTAAATTCCAATAATCCAATAATAAACTTATGGAAAATGAAAAGTGGCTAATTTTTGGTAAATAAGTTAACCAAAATGAATTTAATCATGAAAACAAATATGTTGTTTTTATTCAATATTTGATTCTAGGCTTCTAGATGAATTAGAAGTGTCTTAATTTTTAATTATTGTTCATTCATTCAAAGATGTCCCTTACAGAAGTTGATTTCATGTAGGGAAAAAATAGTAGAGAAGTCAAGATTTTAAATTAGGGAGCAAAATTATGAGTATAATAATTTTTTATTTTACAAGTGTCACGTCTAAAAGTATGAATTGTATGTTAACTTTTTCATTTATTTTACCTAATTATTCAATCTTGATAGTAAATTGCAACACAAAGTTAAAAATTTTGTTCTCACTTTTTAGTTCCATTCAAAATATGCTAATGAATTAGAAAGAACAAATTTCCTTAACTATAAAGTTTAAATCAAATTTCTATATCGACAAGATTTTTTTCATGACAAGGTAATTTTAGAAATGTCAAGCTAAGAAAGCTAGTATGCATTGATGATTGAGTGATGGATCAAACCATTTGATAATGTATATAATTAATATAACTACTAATTTCTCCATTTCTCTATGCAAAAAGGGAAAAAAATACAAAATATAACTTGACTACTCTCTACCATCAAATTTTGGGTAATAATTATAGCTAAAAGTTAAAGTCTGAAGTACAAAAATAAGGCATCTAATCTAATCTAACTATATAATGAAAAGGAAGGAGAGTTACTGTAGCACCATTTTTTTGGACAAGTGGCAAGCTAAATGAAAATCATTTGAGCTCATTTATATGTGATTGGCCTTTTAAATTAAAATTGAAAATTGCCAATTTTCTTTAAAAAAACCTTAATTATTCTCCTCTTTCTCCATAAATATATCTATCCCATTCTATCATAGGGTAAATTTCCATTCCCCTTCCCCTAATCTCGTCTCCCTTATTCCTGCTCCACCCAACCCATCCAAAAAAGGGTTTATTTTCTCTATCTTGATCTTGTTGAAGGCCAAAAACAAGTTAAGATAGTGATAATTAATATATTGTTGAAGTTGTTGATGAATTTAGAGGCTTAGACCTCATACTGATCATGTGATTCTTTTCATATTTTGTCAAAAATGTGCTTGTCTAATTGTTTGCACAACAATGATTGAACTCTAAATTTTTATTTTGACCTCACAAATGATTTAAAACAATTAGATTATTATGAAAGATAGTTGTAATTTCTTACTATTTTTTATCATTGATAGAATTGGGGTAGTTAATGAAAAATACTATTTTTTAGTCGAATAGTTTTGTTATTTTAATATACTAAGAACTCAATTTTTTTGTGACTTTAAATCTAATCAAATTTTTCAATGGACATAGGTTGTGCCTTGCACAGCTAGGCTCTTCTAGTGATTTATAAATATTTGTTCTACATGTTTATAAAAAGAATGTCTAAGGGTATGCAATATTAAGTACTTTAGATTTTATATATAAAGAGGGTATATATGTAAAACTAAATACCTAAATTTAATTTTCGGTAGATCACAATCGAAAAGTAGTTAAAGCTTGTATATCAACTAACTCAGCAACAAGTCGAACAAATATTTAAAGAGGACTAAAATTTAAAATCTTTCATGCAGAAAAATCTAAGTGGAGGAAGCACTGGACTTTTGTCAAAATTTTAAGAGGCAGTGTAAATAAAAATTCACAACATCTACTAGGGGTTAAAAGAAATTCTCAAAAATTTTTCTCTAACTTTTTTTTTTTCCCTTAAGAGGAGAAGGGAGCGAGCGGTAGAAAATGGTAGGAGCTGTCGCGCCCCATTTTTCGAAGGGATAATAAATGAGTGTTAGATGTTTGGAAAAAAGAAAAGGAAGTAGTTAAATGTGGTTGTGTTTATTTTATTGGAAAAAGAGAAGCGTGTAAATTTTTGTAAAAATAATTCTTAGAAAAATGCTTTGTAAAAGATAATTCGATAAAATGTGACAAACAAATACTTTATTTTGAAAACAAAAGAAAAAGGGCCTAAAATGGGACTTTGAAAATGCGACGGTTTTTGGGCCCGAAAATAGAGTCTAAAAAGGGTTTTTAGTGAAAAAAGGAGTCGCCACTTGGTATTGAGTTTTGGTGTACCAAGTCACCCGAAAATATTTTATAAAAGGTAAGAAAATTAAAAATGATTTATTTAAAGAAATGATTTTGGAAAAATATAGGAAAAACAAGAAAAACCCTTTTAGACGACTCCAGGTCTTTGAAAACAAGAGAAAGAGGTTCGGGAGTCACAGTTGAAGAAAGGGAAGGCAAAGGCTCGCGCCTAAGGCACCCTTTCAACCTAGCCGAAACTAGTTGCGAGGTTTAGTCTAAATTTTCCTAATATAACCCTAAGATTTTATCGCATTTGGATGCAACTATATGAATGCAAATCTAATCCTAAAAATGAATATCGTTAAGGGACAAAATGTTCCATTGAGGTTTAGGTCGGAATTATCGCATTAATTGCGAAACCCGAATAGTAGACCTCGACTGGAGTCACGAGTATAGATGCTGAAATGGAAGTGCAAAAGAAAAGAAAAATAGTAGTATAGATAGTAAGTGAACAAAGAAAGTAGGGATGCAACATAACGGGGTGCGGGGGACTAATAGACTCGTGACTAACTGTTCCTACTCACGGAGGGGGGAACGACATGTACGCCATCGCTTCCCACGTGAGTAGATGACTATTTCTAGTCAAATCACACAAATGACCTAAAATTCTATGTGTAGTGGAATCTAAATATTATGCACTAAAATAAATGTTAAAATAGATAATAAATGATAAAATATATCATAGAAAATTATGTAAAAATGGAAAAGGCCTAAAAAAGAGAAAATGTGTGTGTAATGGTCATGAAATGCACACAATAAATGATTCTATCACTAAAATGACTTAAAAGTCTAGCATTGGACTAGCCTATTTTCTAAAAATTCTCCGCTAGCGTTGGACTAGCGAAGAAAACGAAATTAGCCACAACTAGCGTTGGACTAGTGTGACGACGATACACATATATAATTATAAAGCAAATAAATAAATAAAACATGTATTAAGGCAATAATCACATAAAAAGCACATAATAGCACATAAGAGCACATAACACATAAGCATGATATTCTAGATGCGAGTTCCTAGGAAAGCAATTAAAAGAAATAAACACATAAGCACATAGCACACATAGCACACAAAGCCCTAACTATTACACCGGAGAATAACCTAATTACAATCTAAAAATAGAAAAAGAATAAAAGATATCCTATCTAACCTATCTATTACACTTTCAATCTAAAATACAAAATTTTTTTGTTAACTAGATATAAACTATCTACTACATTAACTATCTAAATACAGAATTTTTTGCTCAATAGAATATTACCTATCTATTACATTTCTTTGAACAATCAAAAATTAATTTCTAATAAATAACACGGCATAACTAAATAAACACTCACATATGTATAAAAATTATAAGCAAAAGGAGATATAAAAAACATATAGAAAAACACGTAGCAACACGTAGGAGCACATAAAGAGAAATAAAAGGGTAATCGAGGTACCTCCCATTCGTAAACCCGGTATAAATTGCTAAGAAAATCAACAAACATGTCAAGGTACCACTATTTAAAGTATAAAATATGAAATACTTAAAAATTGAGCATAAAATGTCGATTTCGAACAAATTAGGGACTTAGAATAAAATACCAACAAGTATCTAGGGCTTAAAACTAAGATTTCAACAAGTATAGGGACTTAAACTAAAATTCCAGCAAGTATAATGACTTAAATAAAAATTTCAGCAAGTTTGGAGGACAAAAAAAATAAAATTTCAGCAAGTATTCTAAGGCAAAATAAAATTCCAGCAAGGTTGGGAGGGATAAAAATGAAATTTCAGCAAGTATTCTAAGGCAAAAATAGAATTTCCAGCAATGTTGGGGTACAAAATAAAATTCCAGCAATGTTTGGGGGCAAAATGCAAAATTCCAGCAATATTCTAAGACAAAATATAATTTCCAGCAATGTTGGGGTACAAAATAAAATTCCAGCAAGGTTTGGGGGCAAAAAATGCAAAATTCCAGCAATATTCTAGGGCAAAAATAAAATTTCCAGCAATGTTGGGGTACAAAATAAAATTCCAGCAAAATTCAGGGGTCAAAATGTAATTACCGAGAAATGTAGGGGTCAAAAATGGAAATTGAATAGTGCAGGGGCAAAATTATAAATATCTAAAAGTTGGGGTACCTAAATGCAATTAATTAGGACCTAATTGAAAAGAAAATAAAATTATGGGGGTCAATCTATAATAAACAGAAATTAAAATGCACAAATAAGAAATTATCAGGGCCACAGTGACATTAATGAAAGTATAAGGACTACAAAATAAATATCTATTATTAATTAAAAATAAATTAAAAAAAACTAAACTAATCAAAACGACGTAGTTTTGAGTGAAACTACGTCAAAACGACGTAGTTTCATTAAATTTTTTTTTTTCTTTTTTTTTTACCCGGTTTTGGTTTTTCCCCTTTTTTTTTCTTTTTTTTTTCTTTCCTTTTCTCTCTTTTCTCTCTTTTTTCTTTCTTCTTTCTTTTTCTTTCTTTTCCTCTCTTTTCTTTTTTCCTTCTCTTCTTTCTCCCCTGGTTCTTCTTCCCGATTCTATTCTTTCCCCCTCTCCCGATTCTGTCCGTCTGGTCCTCTCTCTCTCACAGGTCTCTCTCTCTCTCGCCAGAATCTCTTCTCGTCCCTCTCACTTTCTCTCTCTCTCCAGTCCACCTCTTAGTTTCATTCTTTTTTTTTTTTTTTTGTGTTCCTTAAGCGTACAAACAAAACTTTCAATTCCCCCAAATCCAGTAGCAACCCATCATCAATTGACAATAGTGGAAGTAAAATTAACATGAATTAAAAGAAGGGAGCAAAACTCACAAGGATTGAGGAAGAGGAACTCCGGTGATGGTGGATGTGGGTACGGTTGCAGGTGGTCTGACTTTCGGCCGGTAGTTGTGATTGTTGCTGTTGTTATTATCGTGCTGTTGTTGTTGTTTGATTTCTGTTTTTTTTTTTTTTTTTGCCAGGTGATGTGCGTGTGTGACTGGATTGTATGTGTGTGGCTGTTGAGTGTATGATTTGCAGGTGTGTGTGCTGGTGCGTGTGTGTGGTTTGCAGGTGTGTGTTTGGTCCGGTTGTGTGTGATGTTGTGCATGTGTTTCTTGTGTGTTGTGGCTGTGTGAATGTGTATTTTGAGGGCAGAGAGTTTGAGAGTGAATTGCGTGTGGTGTAGCCTGTGTATTGTCTGTGTCTGTGTGTGTAATTGGATGGCTGTGTGAGTTCTCTCTGTGTATGCAGGTGTGTGTGTAATGCTGGAACTGTGCAGGTTGAGTGTGTGTGTGTTTGTGCTGTTGATGAAATGTGAGTGAGGAGAGTTGTGAGATGTCTGTGTGTCTGTGTGCGTTTGATGAAGATGCAGGGGGAGGGGCCAAGAGAGGGAAGAAGGGAGAGGGAATTGTGTGTCTGTGTGAATTGAATGTGTATGCAGGTTTGTGAGCTGAGTGTTTGCAGGTGCGTTTGTGGGATGAAAAATGTGCAGGGGAAGCGTAAGGTGAAGGAGGGGCAGAGGGAGTGAGGCGTAAGGAAGACTGAGAGAGGAGTGAGGCTTGTGTGATGATGGTGAAGTGAGTAAGAAATTTTAGCAAAATCCCTTAAAATCTGATGAAGGGCAGTTTTAGGTGAGTAATGGAATGACCTTGCAGCTATGTCTGATGGATTTGGTGGTCGTTTCCTGATATTATGAGTAGCAAACTACTGCAGCTGCTGTATCAACAGCTAGCTTTTCTCTTTTTTTTTTTTTTTTTTTGAATTTTGGAAAGAGAAATAAAGAAAAACAAATGAAATAAAATAAAATAAAGTAAAAGATATTTGGACTCCCTAAAATCCATAAGAAAAATACTAAAATTTAAGGTTATAGAAATGAGTAAATAAAATTTACCGCAAAATTCAAAAAGTAATATAACATAACATAAAAAAAAATGTGCTATTAATAAAAAAAAGGTAAAATATTGAAATGAATACTAAAAAATTATTATTATTATTTTTCTCTTAAATCATGAAATTTATACAAAAAATTTATGAATATATAAAATGCACATATAACATTTTCACTTGAAAATTCTCGTAAAAAGAGTGCATTGGAAAACGTGCCATTAAGTTTAAAAATACTAAAATTTTAAATAACTAATAAATGACTCTAAAAAATCATTAAAATTATAAATAATGATAAAAATAGTAAAATTATGTATTTAGGAAATAAAATAAAATAAAATAATATTTACGTGGTGAAATTACCATTTTGCCCCTATGTGACGAATTAGACATAATATGCGAAAATTGTACTCGACCCCCTAAAAAATAAGAAAATACCCCTAAAATAAAAGTGACACATATATTTTTACAAAAGGTGTGTCAAAATTTGGTGTCTACAGGAGCTTTCCCCCAACTTGTCTTCTCAAGCTGGGATGGGATCAGTCAGTCCGACTGGCCACTGGGAACCTGCTAGCCATCTAGTTTTGAGTGAATTGGAAAAATTGAAAATGAAAAAGACCGGTCAAATCTGGTAGGCATTCGGTCCAAGTGAATTGGAAAAATCAAAAATGAAAAAGACCAGTAAAATCCAGTAAAAAATAGGATTTGATCGGCCAAAACCGGGTTTGACTGGGTAATGGATAGAACCCGATTTCTACATCAGCCCTCAAATTAAAAGTGGTGGGCCCACTGGTACACACTCAACCTTTCTTGCATCGAAATTTGCAAAAATTCCAAACCTGCCATCTCATTATTATACCTTTTGGGAGGTACCATTGCTCCATCCTATGGAAAATAATAAATATTTGTACTACTTTTTTGTTTTCTTGTGCAAGTGTGTATACATACTTTCTAAAAACTTGAGCTCCGATCTGAATCTCAAATGAGGCAACAGAGGGATTGGGATTTCTATAACGGGTGGTTTCCCCTCTTTGTTTTAGTCGATGATTTCTTCACCACCAAAAACCAACAGCCCTTATATGTTGTTCGTTTTTCGCGGGACCTTTTAGCTACCATGCACTAACAATTAGAGTTCAACCAAACGAGGCTTTAGAATTTCCTAGAAAGTTTCTTATCCCAAGCTTGGGAGTTTGGTAGAGAACATGTTTTCTCAAAAAAAAAAAAAAAATAGAGTGTGTGTGTGTGTATACACACACACACACTTATATATGTATGTATGTATGTATGTGTATATACATACATACATACATACATATATATGTCCTAATTTTCGACATTTCTAGCATTTATTAGTATTATTAACTTCTTGAGTCTTTTTATTATAATTTTTCTTTCTTTTTACAAATCTTCTTACTATAGTATTCGATTTATTGTATTTGTTATTTTTAGGATATCTTTTCTTAAATCTGTTACTTTTCTTTTCTAAATGTTTTTTCTTTTTTGAAGGGGCTGTAATTTGTTCGTATCTGTATTGAGTACAATCTCCTAACTCTTCTCTAGTAGTTAGTCCGTCTTTTTTCATCTGTGCTTTTAACTTTAAATCTGTACATAAATGTAATCCTTCCATATTTATATAATTTATTATTTCTCCAAAGGTTAAATTATTATATGGAATTTCTCCTTTAAAAGAATCTCTAATTCTTTGTCTTACCTTTTCTGCAAATAATTTAGGTAGTCCTGAAATAAATCTATCTTTCCAATAAGAATGATTACATTCTGTTCTAATAAATACCTTACTTAAGAACATATCTTTATACCACCTACAATCATGTAATTTTGGACAAGTTAAATTGTTTAATATTTCTAAACTTCTTTCTAATACATTTTTAGGTTCTCCAATAAAATGTTTACGAATAGCATAAATTAGGGTAGCTAAAGCATCCTCTATAGTATCTATCATTGTAGTATCTTCTCCTCTACTAGTTCCTAGTCTATCTAGAATAATCGTCTTAGTTGCATTTTTTATTTTATTTCTTTCTTGTGTAGTTAAATAATTATCCCACCAAGATTTTAACATTCCAGTAAAACCAGAAACTAACATCATAGCACTTGCTTTATCAGACTTATTTCTAGCTTTATATGAAGTAGCAGCTATTCCCATTTCATTTACAGTTTTCAGTATTTGATGTTTTATCATACCATCTATATTCCAACTTATAATAGAAGTTCCATCATAATGCATCTAAGAATATAAATAATTTTCTTCATGTTGCATGTCAGGAAAACTTGGTTGTAGGTAAAAATTTAGAGTGCGACCTTTAACCCTATTCCTCCTTTCCCCGGGATTTTTTGAATAGGATTTTATCTTATTAATTTCTAAATCATCAATTATAGTATCTTGAAATTGTGATTGTAGATTATCTATATCATAACTAAGCATATTTACTTGTTTATTTTCATTATTTTCGATAGAAGAATTACTATTTACTATTTTAATTCTGGAAAGCTTTTGATCTATTTGTTGAAGAAGGTCTCCAGTAGTGTCTAATTTAGGTTTTCCCATTTCAAAATCATTAGAAAAATCAAATATCTTAAATAGAGGTTTTTCTGGATTTACAGGTAAAGGATTACTAGTGGTTACTTCTTTATTTTTTAATATTTCTTTTTCAATATTGGTTAAATGTTCTGATATAGAATGAAGTAATTAATTAGTATAATTATTTTGTTTGATTACTTTATTTATATCTTTTATTTCTATTACTCTATTTTCATTTGAAGTATGCTTAAATGGAGATCCTGTTAATATCTCATTTCTATGATTAATTATTTTTGTCAAAGGTGGATAAGTAGATTCTTGCATTTTATTTTCTATAGTAAACCATTTTCGAGTAATTACTGAAATTTTTTGATTTTCTTTTTCATATGGCTTATATATTTCTAGCCATTCGTAGAAATCAAGATATATTTGTAAAGTTTCACATTTTTCTAAATACATTTGTTTATATTTAGTATTGTTCTACAGTAAAGGTCTCAAAATACCATTTTCTTTTATTTTTATGTTTTTCATCTAAAAACATTTTTTGAATTATGTTTCTATCTAATTCAAAATCATCTTTAGTAATTACATTTAATTGACTATCAGTAGGTGATATATGGGTCTCGTTATCTTCATCCTTTTTATAATATACATTAGGTATATTAGGATTAAAATCAACTTTTTCTAATATAGGCTCTTTACCCACTCTCTTTCTTATTAAAGGTGTTTCTACTTCTGATCTAGAACTTCTCCTTCATATATAGTTCTATCAGATTTTGTAGTCCTTGATACTTCCTTTTAAAATATTATTTTCTACAAATCCATCGATTAATTCTATTATTTCTGAAATATTACTCTTTATTACAGGATTAGGTTTTGGGGCTATAATCTTTTCTAAATTCCATTTAGAAGAAGTTATTATATTATCCCAGTTTAATCTTTTTGGAATAAAAATATTATTAGGTGCAAGATTAGCTTCCATTATCATAGTTTCTCTAGGTCTAGACATTTGGTATTTATCCTTCATTCTTGGTGAAAGCTGAGTTTTCATAACTTTATCAGCAACTCTATATCTAATAGCTATAGATCTTACTCCTTTATGAAAATTCATATTTTTAGTTTGATCAGTTAATGTTAAAGTCTTTAGTATGTGTTCATCTAACAAATCAACCGAAAAATTGGGATAGCCATTAAAATAGACGGGTCCACCTTCTAGATTAGAGTCCAATATTCCAAGTAAAGAATTCTTAAAGCTTTTATGTCCAGCATCCCTTAGACAAAATAAAATTGGTATACCTAAACCTAGTCTTAACAAAGGTTTTACTGCAATTTGTACCAATCCAATATGTAAATATCTATATCCATTCCTAACATGATTTTTAATAGCATTAAAATCTAATAATTGAATACTTTCTAAGTCTTTATTTAAGATTATAGTTTGTTCAATAGTTTTTTTGAATAATCTGTTTTAAATATAAAGCTCCCTTTAGAATATATTTCGGTAACTGGAATCTTAGGAATAGTCCAATTGAATAGATCTTGTTCAATTCTTTCTATATTATATTCATCAGAATTTATTATACTAGTATTACTACTCTCACTAGAATAATTTTCAGATCTTAAGTCAAAGCTTCTTGATAAGTGCTAAAGTATACTAGTTTTTAATAGGTTTTTAGATTAGGTTTTTAGGATTTCTTATGAGTTTTTCCTCTAGTTCTAAGCCATTTCTTCTCATTTGTGATTTTTATGTCAATTTGAGTAAATTTGTGATCTACATATGTTTTCGTGCTATTTTGTAGGTTTTTGATAGTTTTCGTCATCGAATTCAATCAATTGAAGTTACAAGGACGGAGTTTGATGGTTGATTCGATGATGGAGGACTGATTAATAGAGTAAAATATGCCAAAATATGGAACAAAGTCCAAGGGTTTTGAGCTACAAAGTCACTGGAGCTACTGGACCACAGTTGGAGGCACAACCAGATGCAAAAGAAATGTTTATGACCTCGGCCGCGCTCGTATCCGCGCCGCGGACTTAGCCACGGCTGAGATCAGAATGTTTGGAATCTCAGTCGCGGGCTGAAGCCGCGCCCGCGGCTCACTTGAATCTACCCGCGGCTCACTTAGCCGCGGGTCTAGCCACGGTCACGGCTCACAGAAGGGAGCCCACTGGCTCGACCAAGCCGTGGTCAGCGGCTGGGACAGACGTGGGGGCGGCTCACTTACGGGATTTTGCGAATTTTTCAGAAGTAGAGTTGGCGTGAACGGGAAGACCAAAGGGAGAACATTAAAAGGCAGAACAGGAGGTCTTCTCTAGGGGAAGAAGGAAGTAACGAGGGAACATATGAGATAGAGAGAAGAGGCAAGAACGACGAGAAGAGAGAAGTTGTAACTACGGGATAATTTCTACAACAACACAAGCGAAGATTTGGTGGCTTCATGAGAATGAGTTCTTCTGTTTTCACTTTGTTGTTTATTGATATTTTCTTTGTAGTTATGAACTAAATAGATTAGGAACTAGATGGGTTGAACCCTATTTCACTTATATGGATCTTTTTCCTTGATTAATGAATGGAATTCTCTTTGTTTGGATTTATTTGTGAATTTACTGCTTGATTGAATTGGGTGTTTGCGCGTGACCTTTGATTTAATCACTGATTTCACTTAGGTTTATTGAGAAATAACCTAATTGAATAGATCTTTTCACAAATAATGAGACTTGCATGGGTTGCTAGAGATAGAACCACATAAGTCTTCCCGGGTAGATTCATACCTAGCCCACACAATAGAATCTCTGATTTGTAACTTCATCTCTTTGGGGTTTTAATGGTAGAAGAGATTCTCATTAATCAACTAGAGAGATAAGGGTTATGATACTTGAGAGAGATCATGACCTAACATAGGATTCTAGGGTCTGAACATTTGAATTCATTCATTCATTAATCTGGAATTGAGACATAATAAGGAAAGAATTAGGGGAATTCCACATCTAGTTCCTACTTTTGATCATTGCTATTTTCTCTGTTCAATTGTTCTTGTTTGCTAGATAGGTCTAAGTAGTTAGTTTATTTTAATTCATTTATTTCAATCTTTCGACTTTGTGGGTTAGATAATAGGGAACGTGTTAGTACTAGTATTCATATAGTCCTTCGTGGGAACGATATCTGGTACTCACTTATCCTGTACTACCGGAACGATAGGTATACTTGCCTAAAGAACCCGTAGTGTAGCGTGGTGAACATCAAGTTTTTGGCGCCGTTGCCGGGGACTTAGATATTAGGAACACATAATTTTTATTAATCTAGCCATTTTTATTAGCTTGTGTTATTACTATTATTATTAGTTTTTATTCTACTTTATTTTTACCTCTACTTTTCATATTATTATTTTGTCATTGTTACACTTTTACTTGTGTATTTTGTTTGTTTTCATTGTAGGGATCGACGGTGCATGACTAGAAGTAGTGCATCAGAACTATTCCGAGAAGATCCTGAGATTGAAAGAACGGCCCTTCGTGCACTTAGAGAAAGATTGAAGCAGAGGGCAAAGGAATTAGAAACGGAGTTTTCATCTGGACAAGTGGAAGAAATTGAGATGGCAGAAGAGAGGCAATTGACTATGTCAGACTATGCCAGACCGTCACTAACTGGCACTGAGTCTAGCATAGTCCGACCACCTGTTGCAGCCAATAATTTTGAAATTAAGCCAAATATTATCCAAATGGTGCAGCAACATGTGCAGTTTGATGGGTTAGCTGACGAAGATCCAAATGCCCACATTGCTAGCTTCATTGAGATTTGTGATACTTTCAAGATCAATGGGGCGACGGACGATGCCATCCGACTTCGTTTATTTTCCTTTTCATTGAGGGGCAAAGCAAAGCAGTGGCTGACTTCACTGCCAAGGGGATCTATCACGACGTGGGACCAGATGGCAGAGAAGTTTTTGTCCAAATATTTCCCGCCCGCCAAGACTGCAAAGATGAGGAACGATATTTCCTCGTACTTTCAGATGGAGTCTGAGACCTTGTACGACACGTGGGAAAGGTTTAAAGATTTATTGAGAAGGTGTCCACATCATGGTCTACCTACTTGGCTACAAGTGCAAACCTTTTACAATGGACTCAACCCAGCAACCAGACAGATGATAGATGCCGCAGCTGGGGGAACATTAAATAGCAAGACACCTGAAGCTGCCCAAGAATTAATTGAAGAGATGGCCATGAATAATTATCAGTGGAATTCTACTCGTTCAAGGCCAAGTAAAGCAGCTGGGAGTGTATGATGTTGATGCAATCACTGCACTAGCAATCCAAGTGGAAGCCTTGAGCAAAAAAATGGATGGACTTCTCTAGTGCACAACAAAAGAATCAACTTATGCAGTGCTGAAATGTGTGGGGAGGCCATGGAACCAACGAGTGCCAAGTTGGGGCACAAGTATCCTATATGGGAAACTGCACCTCGTCCCCAACAGAATCCCTACAGCAACACATATAATCCAGGGTGGAGGAACCATCCGAATTTTTCATGGAGAAACCAAGGGCAAAATCCTCCACCTGGGTATCAACAGCAACCCCCTCAGCAAGAGAGCAAGTCAAGCTTGGAGGAAACCATGACGAAATATATAAATAGTTCAGAGGCTCGCATGCAAAATGTGGAACAGACTCTAAGGAACCAGCAGGCATCTATTCATAATCTGGAGACGCAGATTGGGCAGATCGCAAAGCTCGTCTCGGAAAGACCACAAGGAGGATTACCTGCTAACACCGAGCTGAACCCGAGAGAGCATGCAAATGCCATCTTACTGAGGAGTGGCAAGGAGCTCCCCTCTGGTTACAAGGAGACAACACTTGAGAAGGTTGCTGAACCAACTTCTACAGGAAAAGGTGTTGCAAGAAATCAAACGGAAAGAGAAGAGGTGTCAAGAGACGAAGAAATCCCGCAACAAATGAAGAAACAAGTGGACACCTACACGCCAACCGTGCCCTACCCACAAAGGCTAAAAGGGGCCATTTCTGATTCTGAGTTTCTAAGTTTATCACAATTTTAAAATCATTGCATATTAACATTCCATTTATTGATGCTATCTTGCAGGTACCATCTTACGCAAGATTTTTAAAGGAAATCCTTACGCGTAAGAGGACGATTGAAGATGTCAAGAAAGTAGCATTATCTGAGGAGTGCAGTGCCTGCATTCAAAATGATTTGCCACCCAAGTTGAAGGACCCTAGGGAGTTTCACTGTTCCTTGCACCATAGGTAATTTCACTTTCCCTAATGCTTTATGTGACCTAGGTGCTAGTGTCTCCTTGATGTCCTTGTCAGTAGCTAAGAAGTTAGGGCTCACCAATTTAAAGAAATCTACCATGACTCTACAGTTGGCAGATAGGTCGGTTAGACATCCTCAGGGAATTATTGAAAATGTATTGGTCAAAATTGACAAGTTTATTATCCCTGTGGATTTCGTAGTACTTGATATGAGTGAGGACACTAATGTGCCTCTGATTTTAGGTCGACCCTTTTTAGCCACTGCTGGAGCCATAATAGATGTAAAAAGGGGTAAGCTTAGGTTCAAAGTAGGAGAAGAAGAATTTGAGTTTAATTTGCACTCTAATTTTATAAATTCATCTTCTACTAATGATATTTATGTTGTGGAGGCAACTCATACCTAAGAACCAAGAAGAGTGTAGTCCTCTTGGGGTTCCCTCTCATGATGCAGGCTCTGATGAGAATGGATATGCGAATGAAGATTTAAAAGTGTCTGGGAAAGAAGAGAAGTCAGAAATAGAGTTCAAAGGAGGGCAGAGAAAAATCCCAAGGCGCCGAAAGAAGAAAAAGAAGTCTTGGCCAAGATCAAGCGAGATGATTAAAGCGATAAAGCAGGGATTAATGAAGTGGATTCCCAAAACCAAGATGGTTGGAGACTGTAGTCCTAAAGGAGCCCTCAATCCTTTAGGCGACAGTGTTGAGGTTTGATAAGTGCATTGAGGACGTCGAGCTAACGACGCTAAAATTAGCGCTTGTTGGGAGGCAACCCAACCTTTATTTTAGTACTTTGCTACTTTTGGTTGCTTTTAAGTTTAGTAGGAATATTGTTAATTGGTGTGTTTCATGTGTGTTATGCAGATCTAAAGAAAGAAGATGGAATTCGCAATCACTGCTCTAGAAGTCCACATCAGCAATGAGGGAGTTTTCATTTTTTTTCTTTACTTTTTATTGTTTTTGTTACATGATTTTCATGTCAAAATTTTTCTTTTGGCTATGTTTTGAAATGCATGCAAGCGTTAGGAGTAATCTTTTTATTTGGTTTATAAAAAAAAAAAAAGGGTTTCTATCAGGAGCTAGCGGCTACGTTAGCCGCGGCTGAGGGCAGACAGTTGCCGCGAGCTGAGCCGCGGCTCGTGCTCGCGGCTCGCTCCCTGACACGATTAAACCAATCGCGTCAGTGGGCATTTCCTGCATTCTTTTCCCCAAATTTTTTCATCTTTCTCCCAAACCCTTGCATCCCCTCACTATAATCCTTCATTCCACCTTTATTCCACACCAAATACACTTCACCCACCTTCTTGCTACCTCATTTAGAGCAAAATACCCAAATTTGGTGGATTAGAACTTCATCTTTTGGTGGGTTTTGCCTCCATCCGAATTTTGTGATTCAAATTGGGTGTTTGTGTTTGGCGAATTTTGGGTTGATTTTTGGACATCATTTGGCTTCTCACTACACTAGTCATTCACTTATTGCATACTTTTGTGGTAAGATTTCCATATTTTATGGTTATTTTACTTAATTATGTTGGATTTTACTTCATGAATTATATGGCAATGTAGTGAAATTTTGTTAGGATTATGAGCTTAATTTGTGTTCTTGGAGCTAGTTAAGTATGATTGTGCCATGGGTTTGGTGATTTATGGTCTATTTGTACCTATGGAATTGTTAATTGTGCTTAATTTAGTTCTTGGATTTTTAGGATAATTGGTGCAATCCATGAAAATGTATGAGTTTACTCTATGTTGTTTGACCCTATGACATGATTTGAAGGTTGAATTAGGAGTTTTATGCATACAATTACTACATTGATTGGTTAAATTCCTAATTTTCATTATTTGAGGATTAAATGTCTAGAGTTTATTATTTGACATTTATTGGGTTGCATAAATGTATATTGTGATTTTAGAACGTTTATGATGTGTTATAAACTCTACTTTTGCAGAAAATCAGTTAAATTTGGAGGTGATGACTTCTTTATTATAAGGGATGACTTACAATTTCAAATTTAACTATGAAGAAGTTTTTGGGCATAAAGGATTGTAGAGTTTATTTTCATATCATTATTTTGTGTTTCTAGCCTAATGATGATCTTCATATGTCGAATGTGGGTGTGGTAGTGTATGTGGATTATGTTAAGTGGCTTAAGGTGTGAATAATATTTTGTTTCGCTATGATATACTAGTGAGCTACTTTAGCATTTATTAGTGCATATTAAGTTACTAGTTGGTTTATAATGGCTACCTTTGAGTGAATTTGGTGATACATTTTCGTGTTTCATTCACTCGGTAATTGGCAAATTGTACTTTTCATTGCTTGAATAGCAACTTATATGCATATTTAGGTACTTCTTTGATTGGTTCACTAGTATTCATAATGATATGGAGATTATGTGTGGGAGTAATTCATAGTTCATTTGCATGTGTGGATTTCGCTTTGTGGTTTGATTATCATAAGGAGAAATGCCTTTCTTTATGCCTTGTTTTAAATATTTTATTTTCTTTAAGTGTAGGTACAATGGCACGAACTCGAGGAGCGGCGTCTGCAGGTGCAAAGAAGAGAAGGACTGGAGCTTCATCCTCTAGATCTCAGGCATCATTGGATTATGATGCCACACGCTTTACTTCGAGAGATAATCAGGTGTGGTATGAGACGAGTAAGAAGAAAACATTGATAAAAGAGAGAAATTTAGCACCAGAGGTGGAGGCCTATTTCCCTCTAGCTGAATACTTGCAAAGGCTTGGATGGGCCCCACTCCTTACACTGCCAGGAGATTATCTACCCTGAATTGGTTAGGGAGTTCTACGCCAATGTGGTCAATAGGGACCAATTCAGTGGGAATTTTATTGAATCATTCGTGCGGGGGAAGCGTCTGGCAGTCTCTCGAAGGATGATTTCTGATACATTAGGATGCCAGAACGATGGACCAGATGTGGAGTTTAGGAAATATTTCATATGCCCGGCATCATGGAAGTTCAACGATGCTAAAGACAGGTTTGGAGTGGATTGGGAGACATCCCGGGAGACAGGGAAGCGTGTTATATACGCACATACATTTACTCCACTCCAGCACATCCTCCTATTCTTCTTTGGCACGAATGTCATTCCAAGAAAGAGTGGGAAGAATGAGGTTCGGCGGAGCGATATGTATTTTTTAGATACCATATTTCATGGGCCTCCGGACCGACATATCTCACTACCTAGCATCATCATCAGTTACATGGGCATAGTGGCACGCTCCCAGAGAGGAGAGGCATGTTTTGGCTTTCCTCGCCTCCTCACATTGTTGTTCCGGGCTGCGGGAGTTGAGCTATCTGATGACGAATCGATTGGATTGTCAGTTAATGATTGGATCACACCTAGGATGCTTCTTTCGATCCAGATGGATGCGACAGTGGTTGATGCGATTAGAGGGCATCCTAGAGCTGAGGAAGATGACGGAGACTTTGATGCTACTCATAGTGATTATGAGGGAGATGACGGGGAGGGTGATGAGGAGCCCTCTGCTAGGCCGTCTATTTCAGCTAGACCATCCACTTCTGCTAGGCCATCGGTATCTGACTTGCCACCACCTCGTACCTCTACGAGATCCTCCAGGTCTAGATCACCATGGGATCGGATCCTTCATAAGATATGTTGCATGGAGACCAGGGTGATGGAGCGTAATGGACCAGATAGAGGCACGAGGTAGAGAGCAGTTCGCCCAGATAGAGCACCTGAGTGGGGACGTGAGAGCACTACGAGAGGAGATTCGATCAGCACGTCCATCTTCGGCTACTAGTGGTGACATAGGAGGGGGTGGAGAGCCTGCCTTATAGATGGCAGACGTGTCGACCTTTTTCACTGCTTTATGTCATTTTCCTTTATTTCTTTCTTTCTGGGTCTGTACTTATTATTTTTACTTTTCAGGATTTTTAAGTCGCTTTGGCCTTTATCTAACGAATTGGATAATGTAGTTATTTTCCTTATGATGTGACTGCAGTTGAGTTCGATTCTGGATCTCTTACCTGTAACTGGACCATAGACAGCAACTACTACGGAATAGGGGAGTATTAGTTCCATCTTTAATTGTTTATCTTCTCATTTCTTTACTCTGTCACACATTGTGGACAATGTGTGGTTTAAGTGTGGGGGGGGGGTGAGAATACTTCGTAGTAACTGTTGCTTGTTGAATGATATTTTGAAAAAAAATTTGTTTGGCTGTTGTCTTGGCTGGATTCTTTGTGTTAACAGGGGGTTGGCCTTATTTTAGGGGAAACTCTGTCAAATTTTTTTTTTCAAAATAAGTGTCCAACTTATTTGAGTTGTGAAGTATTACTATATCCAATTTGTTAGTTTTTCAATTTTCCCTGCCCAAATAGAGTGATTATGCACATTTTCAGGATTGTCTTCTTAATTAACTAGGGTGATGCGATTGTGTGATTTTGAAGTTTATTTTGAAGAAAGTATATTAGATAAAGTAGATTGAATTATGCTGAAATTTTTTTTTGTGAATTTAGTGAAGTTTCTCTGCTTTATTTGTTTTTCATCATGAGTTAAGTAGTGAATTAGCTTTTTGGTACAGCTTATGCCTATGATTGGTAATATGTTAGGAAAAAGGGACTAAATGAGTTGAAAAAAATATTTGAAAAAAAAGAGAAAAAAAGAAGAAAAAAAGAAAAGAAAAAAAAGAGTAATTAAGCTTAGGTTCTACTCCGCTAGTTTTAGTACTGAGTAACCGGGGGTCTTCATCTGGTCAATGTCGACTTTCGCGTAAAAAGGTGCTAGAATTATGAGTATGCATAGCAGCTTAGACAGATGAAGTGCTGAGTAACCGGGGATCTTCATCTGACCAATGTCGATATTCGCGTAAAAAGGCAACTTCATGTTCTAAGTAAAGGCTAAGCTTAAGAAGAAAAAGTCCCTAGTTGTGAAAAATGAATGGATCATGGGCATATAGTTGTACTTGTTTGCTATAGGATCTACTTACTTATGAATTTCGAATAAAGTAGAGAAATGAAACTAAACTTGTTTAATTGACGTATAATTCTTTCTTCTTTGTTTAATATGATGAGTATTTAGAATAAGATAGGATGATTACATAATTGTGTTCCATAGTTGTTGAGAAGTTATTCTTAGATGTGTATGTTTTGCTTTCATTTTGGTTAAGTCAATGTTTGAGTTTTATATGGTTCATTGCTTGAGGACAAGCAATGGCTTAAGTGTGGGGGAATTTGATAAGTGCTAAAGTATACTAGTTTTTAGTAGGTTTTTAGATTAGGTTTTTAGGATTTCTTATGAGTTTTTCCTCTAGTTCTAAGCCATTTCTTCTCATTTGTGATTTTTATGTCAATTTGAGTAAATTTGCGATCTACATATGTTTTCGTGCTATTTTGTAGGTTTTTGATAGTTTCGTCATCGAATTCAATCAATTGAAGTTGCAAGGACGGAGTTTGATGGTTGATTCGATGATGGAGGACGATTAATAGAGTAAAATATGCCAAAATATGGAACAAAGTCCAAGGGTTTTGAGCTACAAAGTCATTGGAGCTACTGGACCACAGTTGGAGGCACAACTAGACACAAAAGAAATGTTTTTGACCTCGGCCGCGCTCGTATCCGCGCCGCGGACTGAGCCGCGGCTGAGATCAGAATGTTTGGAATCTCAGCTGCGGGCTGAGCCGCGCCTGCGGCTCACTTGAATCTACCCGCGGCTCACCAGCCGTGGGTCTAGCCACGGTCATGGCTCACAGAAGGGAGCCCACCGCTCGACCAAGCCGTGGTCACGGACTGGGACAGACGTGGGGGCGGCTCACTTACGGGATTTTGCGATTTTTCAGAAAGTAGAGTTGGCGTGAACGGGAAGACCAAAGGGAGAACATTAAAAGGCAGAACAGGGGGTCTTCTCTAGGGCAAGAAGGAAGTAACGAGGGAACATATGAGATAGAGAGAAGAGGCAAGAACGATGAGAAGAGAGAAGTTGTAACTACGGGATAATTTCTACAACAACACAAGCGAAGATTTGGTGGCTTCATGAGAATGAGTTCTTCTGTTTTCACTTTGTTGTTTATTGATATTTTCTTTGTAGTTATGAACTAAATAGATTAGGAACTAGATGGGTTGAACCCTATTTCACTTATATGGATCTTTTTCCTTGATTAATGAATGGAATTCTCTTTGTTTGGGATTTATTTGTGAATTTACTGCTTGATTGAATTGGGTGTTTGCGCGTGACCTTTGATTTAATCACTGATTTCACTTAGGTTTATTGAGAAATAACCTAATTGAATAGATCTTTTCACAAATAATGAGACTTGCATGGGTTGCTAGAGATAGAACCACATAAGTCTTCCCGGGTAGATTCATACCTAGCCCACACAATAGAATCTCTGATTTGTAACTTCATCTCTTTGGGGTTTTAATGGTAGAAGAGATTCTCATTAATCAACTAGAGAGATAAGGGTTATGATACTTGAGAGAGATCATGACCTAACATAGGATTCTAGGGTCTGAACATTTGAATTCATTCATTCATTAATCTAGAATTGAGACATAATAAGGAAAGAATTAGGGGAATTCCACATCTAGTTCCTACTTTTGATCATTGCTATTTTCTCTGTTCAATTGTTCTTGTTTGCTAGATAGGTCTAAGTAGTTAGTTTATTTTAATTCATTTATTTCAATCTTTCGACTTTGTAGGTTAGATAATAGGGAACGTGTTAGTACTAGTATTCATATAGTCTTCATGGGAACGATATCTGGTACTCACTTATCCTGTACTACTGGAACGATAGGTATACTTGCCTAAAGAACCCGTAGTGTAGCGTGGTGAACATCACTTCTTCTAGCACCACTAGTTCTGCCACTAAAACTTCTTAAAAAATTTGCCATTATATCATTATCCTAATCAAAGTCTTTAATTATTTTATCTTTTGGATAAACAAGACTACCCCTACTCTTTGGGCTGACTGACGGATCTAAATAGGTTGACCAACGATTAAACAGGCTGACCAACGTCTTTCTAAAAGACAATTAATCATAGAAGCTGAATAGAATAACAATAAATAATAGCAAATAATGTCAAAGTCAAGTGGCTCTGATACCAAAAGGGTAGGATCAGGTTGGAGTCAGCAATTAAATAATTCAAAGAATAAATGAAATTATATGAACACGTGGAGCAAAGACAAGATATATTTGAGTATCTGGATGAAAAAAGATATAGGAATCAATCGAACTCAGTTTAGTAGTAAAATGGAAATTAATATTTAAATATTCATTCAATTAGTAATATCCAATATACATTAAAACTTGAAATAGAAAGCTTACAAATATATAGTAGCTACCAAATTTCTAATCCAAGCTCTGTACAAGCAAAGAAGGGATTCTTTATCTATTATTGCAAAAGAAATGGAGAAGGAAATAAAGAAAGAACAAAGTTAGTAAAATTTGCTAATGCCTCTAAGCGTAGGAATGCTTCACTTGTATAGGCATTTTGAAGTACTATTTGTTTTTCATTTTAGAATCCGATTCTGAAATCTGTCACGGGAGGAGCCACTTTAGTCCTTCATGGTTTGCTTTTAGTCTTCTCATTACTTGTCAACTTTTTCTTTAGTCTTCTCATGTCTACCGCATGCATTTCATTACTTGCAACTTTTTCTTTAGTCTTCTCACTTATTTAACACATGCTTTCTTTTGCCGTAAGTTGTCCTTAGTCTTAGGCTTTAGTCATTTCCCTGGAAATTTCTGTTGTCATGTTGGTTAAAGAAGATATGGATCTTGGCTGCAAGGCCCTCCATAGGGATCGAATAGAGTAGATGGAGAAGCAATGGATGACGATGACTTGTTCTCCTTTTGAGCAAGGGAGCTTACACCTAACAAATTTCTTCCTTCTCGTCTGACAGCTGGAGTAATGCCTGCTTGACAATATTTGCAAACTCTTCCCTCGAACCTGTTGCTGCTAATTGACTCTGAAATTTGCTTTTTTTGCATTAAAAATCTTTTATTCTCTTTTTCTTTCTATTTATCATCAGGCAAATCTTGAATCTTATCCCACCATTTTATTTTATTTTCTCTCACTAAACATTGGAAACCATCAGATTCTTTCTTAGTAAAATTCCAACAATAAATAAAGGGAACTCTCTTCTCACTGCAGTAATGGAGCAAAGTTCTATCATCTTTCATGTCACCTGGAAGAAAGGCATTCTTGAATTTTTTAAGTCTTCAGTATAATTTTTTGGGAGCATATGTACCACAGCACCATAATAATCCCACCATTTGTAAAACCAAATTGGAATATCTTGATGATTGAACTTGTAACCGAATTGAATAAACCAAGAGTGATTGAAGGGTCTGAATAAAAAGTAGTTGTACCAAGCTTTAATATAGTCAAAGTAAGTAAAATGGGGTGGATTAAAAGGCTGAGAGAATTGTCTTGGAGTAGCTAAGGAGCCTGTCCAATCTTGAGGATGAAGGACCTTTCTAATAACTATTTTGTGATAATTGGCTTGCTCCTCTGGAACAGTATCTGGGATCCATCTAGGTGGATCAATAGAATTGGTATCTACTAGTATAAATTCATAAAATCTCCTGGTTTTAAAAGGGATTTCACTCTTAAAAGTTTAAGGTTCAGAAAAAATATTCTTTCTTTCAATTGTTGAAAATTTAAATTGAAAAATTCTGGTTCAATAAAACATACAAAATTCAAGAGCTCTTTAGTAATATAAGAAGAGGTGTACTAAACTGGAGTCATTGAGACTGGAGTGTTTAAGGTATTATCTAGAGTAACTTAAGTAACTGGAGATGAAGGCCTATAAGAAGAAGAACTTCCTGACACGGGTTGAGAAAATGTATTTGGACTATGCATCGTGTAAGATGCTTTTTTCCTTTGATTTGGAGTAGAAGGAGTTTGAGGCCGTTGAGCCATCTGGTTGTCCTTGTCAATAACATTGTTTTAGTAAACTTCTTTAATGTTGTAATCTTTTCTTTAAATCTTTCATTATTAATAAATTGGTTTATTTTCTTCCATTTCTCTTTTTATTTGCGAAATAACTTCTTGAATCACCAGTCTGCGAGCATAAGTAGTCCAATTCATTTTATTTTCCCTGATAAAAATTCTCTAGTCAAAAAGTCTGGCAAGTGAATTAGATTTTCCTTTTATGAATTCTATCTGAAAATCAAAATTAGATAATAATGCTTGCCATCTTGCAAATATCTGTTTAGATACTAAATTCTTTACATCCTTTTCCAAAACATCTTTTGCAGCTTTGCAATCAATTCTTAATAAAAATTCTTTATTTATCAAATCATCTTGAAATTTAGTTATGCATAAAACAATAGATAAAATTTCTTTTTTAATTGTAGAATAATTTTTCTGTGGTCCTGTCCAAATTCCCGAACAATATCTAACTAATTCTTCTTTAGCATCTTTTGTTTTCTTTTGTTTTAGTATTCCTCCATATCATTTTCTGATGCATCTGTCTCTACAATCATAAAAGCTTCTGGATCTGGTATACCTAAACAAGGCAAATTTCTTAATTATTTCTTTTATTCTCTTTACTACTTTAGTATGTTCTTCAGTCCATTATGGGGCATTTTTTCTAATCTTTTATACAAAGGTTCACAAATAATTCTTAGATCTTTAATAAAATCGGAAACATAATTTAAGCATCCCAAAAATCTTTGCAATTGATTTTTATCTTTAATTTCATCTGGGAACTTTTGAGTAAATTCTAAACTTCTACAAATAGGTTTATAAAATCCTTTATCAATATCAAACCCAATAAATCTTATTTTAGTCTGAAATAATTTCATTTTCTTTCAGAGACTACTAAACCATTATTTTTTACAATCTTAAGAAAAATATTTAAATGTTTAAAATGCTTTTCAATGGAGTCCGAAAATATTAATACATCGTCAATATATACTATAGAAAAACTTGAATAGGGATTAAATATTTCATTCATTATATTTTGAAATTCTGAAAGGGCATTCTTTAATCCAAATAGCATTACATTCCACTCGTATTGTCCAAATGGAACATTAAAAGCTGTCTTATATCTATCTTCTTCATGAATTTGTACTTGCCAAAAACCTGATTTCATATCAAATTTTGAATATATAGTTGAATTAAAAATTCTTTTTAATAAATCTCTTTTATTAGGTATAGGATATCTTATCCATTGAAGTACTTTATTTAAAGGTTTATAGTTAATTACTAATCTTGGGGCTCCTCTTTCTATCTCAAGCAGAATTTTGTACATAAAATGCAGAACAACTCCATGGGCTTTTGCTAGGTCTAATTAATTTTTATTAATAATTCTTCAATTTCTTTCTTACAGTAATCTAACAATTCTTTATTCATTTGTATGGGCCTTGCTTTAGTAGGAATTTTATCTTTAGAAAATTCTTTAATATAATGTAATCTCACAACATGTTTCTTTCTATCCCAAAATGCACTTGGGATATCCGAACACACTTCTTATTTTAATTTATCTTCTATATCTAAAATCCTTTCTTTAATAATTGGAGTATTTAATTGTTCTTCTATCCTTTTGATTCTTATTTCTTCTTTTAGACAGGCAATATGATTTTCTTTATTTTTAATAGCCTTTTCTATTAGCCTTTTTGTTTTTTGAATCAGATTAATTTCTCTTTCCACTAGAGCATATACAAATTCAAAATAAATTTATAGTCCCTGCTATATAAGTAGATATTCCTTTGTGATTAACATTAAAAGGATAAATTTGTGCAATAAAAGGAGTGCCTAATATTATATCTTGATTCAAATCTTTTACTAAAATAAATTGATTTTCAAAGCAATATCTTCCATTGCAAATATGAGCTTTAGACAATTTATAATTTATTTTTAATCTTCCTGCATTAGCAGTTCTTAAAGTTTCATAAGTTTTCTCATAATATTGAGTAGGTATTAATCCTTCTGCAATACAATTATAGTCGGCTCCTGAATCTAATAAAGCTAATCCTTCTAAAGTGAATTCTTTATTAATCTTAATTATTACTTTAATATACCACTTATGTAATATTACTTTAGATATCATATTTATAAAATATCTTTGTTCTCCTTGTTCTCCTCCCATTACTTCTTTGTTAACATTTTTCGTCTTTTATTTCTTTACCCTTTTTAGATTCTTTAAATAGTTGAACTTCAGTTTGCAAGGGTTAATAAAGTATAATTTAAATTAGAATTTTTAGATTTAGTTCGCTTTACTTTATCTTTTAAATTTTTTACTTCTTTTTGTAAATCTTCTAGTTTTACCGTAGTTTGGGGTTTTTGAAATCTTTCAAATACTTCTTTTAAATTAAAAGGTTCGATATCTTTAAGTTTTCTTTTTGGCTAACCCCATACACCAGGGAGAGGGAGGCGCCACTCCCAAATTTTATTAAAAATAATAATAAAACATGAAGGGGACTTAGACCTTACCTCAAAGTACATGGAAAATTTAAAAACACAAGAAAAATTAAAAAATTAAAAAAGGAGTACTATTCCCTTACAAAAGATGCCTTATTACATTTCCTCATAGTAGGTAAACCTAACATATCTACACGAAATGACCCCTTGCCATCCTTGGAAGCTCCTTTTCTGAATTATATATAGAAACTGAGTTATCTCTACAGCCCACATTAGATAGACAATCCGCTACCATATTTGCTTCCCTGAAACAATGAGACACTGAAGCAAAAATCGAACTCAATTCATGTATCTTGGTAATGTCTTGCAAAATTGACCATGGGGCCTAGCATTCATCCTTAATAACATCCACCAACAACTTTGAATCCGTTTCGATGTGCACGCCCAATATTCCTCTTCCTTTATATGGCTTAAGGCCTAGCAACATAGCACTAGCTTCTACTTTAATACTTGTTGCTAAGCCAAAAGAAGCTGAAAAAGCAAAGACCATGTTGCCTTGGTGATCACGTAAAATGCCTCCTCCTCCACTTCCTCCCAGATTCCCTTTGGAGCATCCATCTATATTAAGCTTAAAGCAAGGTTGAGGAGAAGGTTAAGAAAGCTGAGGAGAAGGTTATTTTGGTAGAAAAATCCTTGGAGGAGGTGGCTTCAATTGAGAATGAGTTGACATTAAATAAAGCTCAAGCTGATTTACGGCGTGTGTTGGCTATGGAGGAACAATATTGGAAGCAAAAGGCTCGTATCAAATGGCTTACTGAAGGTGATAGGAATTCCAAATATTTTCATGCTGTGGTTAAAGAACGCAGAATGCAAACTACAATTCATAAGATAAAGAATGAAGTTGGGAACTGGGTTTCAGGGGAAAACAATATTGGTGATGAAGCTGTCAAATTTTTTGAAAAATTATTTCGTGCAGAGTCGAGCATGCCAGTTCACTTAGTGGAGGTGATTCCAAAACTAATTACAGAACAAGATAATAATTCATTAGAGGCTGTTCCATCTTTGGACGAGATTAAAGAGGTCATTTTTCAGATGGATGGGGATAGTGCGGCTGGACCAGATGGATTTACAGGGAAATTTTTCACATTTGCATGGGATGTAATTGCTAGTGATGTTCATCAGGCAGTTGTGAGTTTCTTCTGTGGGGCTGATCTTCCTCGAATGGTGACAGCAACATCCATTGTTCTTATTCCTAAAAATTCGAATCCACAGGAGTTTTCGCAATTCAGGCCTATAAGCCTTTGTAATTTTATAAATAAAGTGATCTCACGAGTGTTATCAAATAGGCTAGCCCTCATTTTGCCTAAGATAATCTCTCCTCAGCAAAGTGGCTTTGTTAAAGGCAGAAGCATAACGGATAATTTTTTGCTAGCCCAAGAACTTATTTCTGGTATTGGGAAGAAGTCCAGGGGTGGGAATGTGGCAATTAAACTTGATATGGCCAAGGCGTATGATCGGGTTTCCTGGCCTTTTTTAATTTGTGTGTTGCGTAAATTTGGATTTGGAGAATGCTTCATTGATATGATTTGGAGACTGATATCTAATATTTGGTTTTCTATTGTTATTAATGGTGTGAATTTTGGTTTCTTCAAGTCCACCAGAGGGCTACGTCAAGGAGATCCGCTATCGCCTGCGTTGTTTATTATTGGAGCTGAAGTGCTATCTTGTGCTTTAAATCGTCTGGCAGAGCAGTCCAATTTTTCGGGTTTTAGAATTCCTCCTGGGTGCCCTTATGTCTCTCACTTAGCATTTGCTGACGACGTGCTAATTTTTTCAAATGCTTCCAAAGGCTCACTCAAGAGATTGTTAGAGGTGTTGGACAAATATCAGAGTGACTCAGGTCAGTTGATTAATTCTCAAAAAAGTTGTTTTTTAGTTCATCCACATTTATGTAGAAATCGAGGTGAAGATGATTGAGAGGTTAACTAATTTCTCTAAAAAGCAATTTCCTATCAAATATTTGGGATGTCCTTTGATTTATGGCAAGCCTAAGATTGAATATTTTTCAGAACTTTGTCAGAAGGTTTTGAATAAAATTTTATCTTGGAAAAATCAGTTTTTATCCTCGGGTGGAAGGATGACTCTAATTAAGCATGTTCTTAGTGCCATTCCTTTACACTTGATGGCGGTCTCTTCCATCCCGAGAGGTGTTTTCCGGTTGATTAAAAAGGCACTTGCTGATTTTCTTTGGAATGCTAATGATAGTGAACATAAATTCCATTGGATTGGTTGGGATCAGTTGTGTTATCCGGTGAAAGAAGGTCGGAGTTGATTTTAAAAGGATAGAAGACACATATGCTGCATTTTCTTGTAAGCTATGGTGGAATTTCAGACTTGGCTCCTCACTTTGGTCAAAATTCATGAGGCAGAAGTATTGCTCCAATATGCATCCTTGTCAGGTAGACATGACCATGAATAGTTCTGTCACATGGAAGCGGATGTTAAATGTAAGGGGGTTGGCTGAATTGAGTATTTCTTGGTTAATGAACAATGGTGGATGCCATTTTTGGTATGATAATTGGATGGGTACGGGGGCCTTATATTCTAAACTTGGCATCACTGCAAATCATTCTGTGGCTGATTTTGTTAATGAGGGGACCTGGGATACTTCTCTTTTGTATCAGTGGCTACCTGTGGATATTGTTAACAATATTTTGAATATTGATGCACCCAGTGGGTCAACTCCAGACGAGATGGTTTGGCAAGACACTGAATCTGGTAACTTCTCATTACTTTCAGCTTATCATGGAATTAGAGATTGTAGACCATATTCGTTGTTTTCTTCAAAAATGTGGCAACCCCAGATTCCTTTGAAGATGTCATTTTTTCTGTTCAGATTGCTATTGCGAAGACTTCCATTGGATGAGATATTGATTAAATTTAATTTTAATCTTCCGTCCAAATGCTTTTGTTGTGTGCATGCAAATGTGGAATCTATTGATCATGTTTTTGTTACTAGCGAGTTAGCATCTGTTGTTTGGAGGATTTTTGGGCTAAATTGTGGAATTAAGACATCTGTGTCAAATGTCCGTGCAATGTTATCTAATTGGTGGTTGGCAAATCATAAACACAGTCGTATGAGGTTTGTTCTGCATGTGCTTCCAATATTTATTTTTTGGAATCTATGGAAGGTGAGGAACAAAGCTTTTTTTGAAGGTGAGAGGATTTTGATGCGTACAGTTTGTGACATGGTTTATAGAGATTTGAGGGATGCGTTTTATGTGAAATTTAAAGCTTCTTTGGATTGTCAGTCTTGGTTGTCTTTTATTGATGCAGTATCAAGTATTCCTGATAGATTTACCTGGAAAGCTGTAAAATGGATGCCACCGTCTATGGGAATGATTAAATTGAATACGGATGGTAGTTCAAAAGGAAATCCTGGTAGTTGTGGGGGTGGTGGAGTGCTGAGAAATTCGGAAGGGAAAGTACTTCTGGGTTTTGCATGTTCCTTGGGTCATGGCACTAGTTTGCAAGCAGAAGTGAAAGCAGTTCTCAATGGGATCAAGATTTGTTTTGATCAAGGGTTTCATCATTTCCAAATTGAGTCTGACTCTATGATATTGGTTGGCATTTTGCAAGGTAATTTTTCATGTCCGTGGAAGGTGAAGAAGGAGGTGAGGCAAATCAACAATTTAATGAACTCCATAATCACAGTATCTCATTGTCCTCGTCAAGCCAATATGGTAGCAGATTGTCTAGCAAAATTGGGTACTTCTCAAATCAATTTTTTTCAAGTATATGGCCGAGGTTCTAATTTACCAGCTGAAGCTCATGGAGCTATGAAGATGGATATCTTAGGATTGCCTTCTTTTAGAAAATGTTCCTTTTAGATTTTATCGTTCTATTTTTTGTAAAGGGAGTAGTACTCCTCTTTTATGCTTTATATAATAAACTCTTATGTAACCTTTAACTTTGATTATTAATAAAATTTAGGATTGGCGCCCACCCCTGTGTACAGGGTTAGCCAAGAAAAAAAAAAAAAAAAAGGTTGAGAAGGGCAATGCCACCTTACCCATCTAATTGTAAAAACCTTTTTAGGCCTACATATATAAGTGTAAAAACCATGCCAAGAATTGCCATCAAACACCACTTCAGGGAATTGAAGATGGAACGCTTCACATACCTCCCTAAAAGTAGAAGAGATTGCAAAGACAAAATCCATCTCATTACCTCCAAATTTTGCACTATTCCTTGCCTTCCAGATATTCCAATAGACAAAATTTGGCAAAATCTGCCAAATAAAAGATATAAGAGGATTATTTGAAGATTTGAACCACCTAGCCGCCAATTTGCTCCTA
This sequence comes from Mitragyna speciosa, assembly GCA_024721245.1. Lineage (NCBI taxonomy): Eukaryota > Viridiplantae > Streptophyta > Magnoliopsida > Gentianales > Rubiaceae > Mitragyna > Mitragyna speciosa. Next base: position 5,322,790 of record CM045568.1, read on the forward strand.
ACTGAAATTCCACCATTCTGAAGCTCCCAACTAGATCTAAGCAAATTCCACACCTTAGTGGCTAGTTCACCATCACCAAAAACATGTTGCAATGTTTCCTTTTGAGCATTTGAACAGCACATGAACTTGGAAAGCCCATGGACCCCAAATCGAAAGAGAATAACATCAACAGACAACTTATTATTCAGCAATTTAAACATAAACAAGGATACTTTAATGGGATTCTAGAGTGCCATATCATACCAAACATAAAAGAAGAAGATTTAGAATGCCTCACAACCTGATAAGCTAAAGAAGTGGAAAACTTACCAGATTGAGCTGGAGACCAAAAACGCATGTCTTGCTTATCTGAAGAGGGCGTTGAAACCTCCAGAACCTCAGATTTAATGTCAGCACTCACCCATTGATCTAGCAAAGATTGATCCCAGCCATTTGAATCTCCAAAATCCCTAACCATATGCGCCCCATGCACCTGGCATCTCTTACTAATAGCTCCAGATTGTAACCAATTATCATGCCAGAAAGATATAGCCCCATTTCCAACCCACTATTTCATGTGCAATTTCACAGTGTCTCTCACTTTTACCATCCTTTTCCAAGTCAAAGAGTCTTGAGGGGACATCTTAGCCATAGAAGGATACAGTCTAGAATAATATTTTGTCTTCATGAACTGAGACCATAATGAATCACGAGTCCTAAAATTCCACCATAATTTAATGGAAAAAGATGTGAGTACATCCATTAAAGATCTCACATTAGTGCCCCCCTTTTCTACTGGATAACACACCTTTTCCCGAGAAAACCAATGATATTTCTTTCTTTCACCCAAAGAACCCCAAAAAAAATTAGAGAAGGCCTTTTCCAAGGCATTAAAAACTACTTTAGATGGACATGTACCAACAAGCAAGTGAATAGGCATAGAAGATAATATATGTTTGATTAAAATCAATTTACCTCAACTTGAAAGAAGCTTATTCCGCCAACTGGAAATCCTAGCATGAATGGACTGGGACAAAAGGATTCCCAAGTCTTTTTCTTACTGTTGGAAGATTTTTGAAGACGACCTGGTCAGGGTGGTTCGCAATTTCTTTCTTTGCTCCTCTTTTATATTCTGTCGAGAGTTCGGATTGCTCTACCTAAGTTAAGTAGAATGAATTGGAAATGAAAAGGGAGAGGAAATTGACTTCTTAAGGTCGCTTTCCTGACTCGGGCTTTCATCCTTTTTAGCCTATCAGGAAGAGCTAACCATACTAATGACCGTGAGTGCGACGGATGGCAACCTGGTCCATGAAATCGCCATTACAAGTCGGGATGAGACAGTCGAGACAATACAATCCGTGACAAAATCATACGGCTATGCCAGGGCGAGCAATGCTGTTGTTCGACAGTCACCTGCTTTGATCCTACCTTCTTAGTTATCTGTAGAGCTAAAGGGATTTTCTTAAGCCTTAAGCCATTCCCACACATCGACCAGGGTGGGTGTTCAATAACTCCTACCCCCAAAAAACTGAGCTTTCCTCTTTCCAGCGTAAAGAGGGCATCCCAAATATCTAATTGGAAACCTCTTAGGAGAAAAACCCATCAACTGCCTCACCAAATTTTGCCTCTCCAAAGACATCCTTGGAGGTAACAAACATCCACTCTTCTTTGCATTTATCTTCTAGCCTGATATTTGTTCATACTCGTCTAGCATCTTTATGATCAACTTCAAGGACTAAACTGAGGCACTAAGAAAATGATTACATCATCTGCATAAGCCAAGTGAGTGATGGCCTCTGGGCACCTTAAAAGTAACAAAGCGTGGATTATCAATAAGGGAATTTATACCCCTTGATAACACCTCAACAGCAATGATAAACAGACTAGGAGAAATGGGATCTCCCTGATGCAGCCTTCTAGTGGACTAAAAAAAACCATAAGAAGCAGCATTAATAATAACTGAGAACCAGGGAGAATAGATGATTCTCCAGATCATGTCAATGAACTATTCCCCAAAATCAAAACTCCGAAGCACTTGGACCAAGAACATCCAATAAACCCTATAATAAGCCTTTACCATGTCTAGTTTAAGGCCTACATTTCCTCCTCTATTCTTCTTACCAATTCCAGAGAGCAATTCTTGTGCTAAAAGAAAGTTATCTGATATCAAACGACCCTTCACAAAGCCACTTTGGTTTTTAGTGATGATTTTTGGTAGGAGCATTGCCAATCTGTCAGATAATATACGAGAAAAAATTTTATTAATAAAATTGCACAAGCTAATGGGTCTAAACTCAATAAAATCTTGCAGATTTGCACCCTTTGGAATCAACACAATCGAAGTGGCAGATACTTTTGTAGGCATATAGGCCCCACAGAAGAAGCTCTCCACTGCTCTTACCACATCTTCTCTAATAAAATCCTATGAAGAGGTAAAGAATTCCCCGGGGTACCCATCGACCCACTGTACTACTGCCATCCATGTCAAAAACCACTCTTCTAACTTCTTCACTGCTTGGAGGCTTTTCCAAGGCTTTATTCTCCTCTGCAGATATTGCTTTAGGTATCAACTTCAATAATTCTAGATTTGTTATCGTGAAGAGATGTTGAAAAAACTTGACAGCAGCTTTCCCAATTTCTACATCTGACTCCACCCAATTTCCATCCTCTAAATGAATTCTATGTATTATGGCTTGAGCCCTTCGTTGTTGAACAATGGAGTGAAAGTACTTAGTAGTACAGTTTCTCCCCTGTAACCATCTGACATGAGCTTTCTGCTTCCAATATGCTTCCTCAATAGCCATTGTTCTCCTAACAGAAGCTTGCGCCTGACTGAGATCCCACCATGCCTGAGGTGAATTGTCAACCTCCATTCTACTCTCTGCCTTTTGCAGCTTCTGCTCAGCCTTCTTAACCCTTTGAAAGACATTCCCAAAAACATTTTTGTTCCAAGTCTAAAGAACTCCCCGTAACCTTTGCATCTTCCCACATAAAATTTGCATAGGACGTCCTTGGAGTTGTTGCTCCCAAGACTCACGCACAATGTCCAGAAACTGAGAATGCGACGTCCAAATATTCAAAAACCTGAAAGGCTTTGGTTTGTTGTCCAACCTCACAGAAGTAGACAGCAGCAAAGGAGAATGATCTGAAGGATCCTGAGGCAGGTGAGAGACCGCAACACTGAGCTTATCTGTACACTCCACATTGACTACCAAGCGATCAAGTCTCTTCTAAATTCGAGAAGATCCATTACTATTGTTGCACCAAGTAAAAGCAGAGTCAGTGAAACCTGCATCAAAAAGCTAGGCAGTAGCCAAGAAAGATAAGAAATCCGTAGCATCAAGTGAGTTAAAAGGCCTTCCTCCATGTTTCTCGGATGGGGCTGTTATGACGTTAAAATTTTCACACACCATCCAAACACCCGAAGATGGCTTGTCTAACAGTAAAGGATACCATACCTCTTCTCTTTCCACACCTGTGCATTTCACATGTACTGCAAAAAAAACCATAGCCAAGGGAAGAGAGCTAAGTTGGACAGATAAAGAAACATACTGTGGACTCTCCCCCATGAGTGAACAAACAAATGGAGAGTTATAGAACACCCAAATAGAACCCGAGTTATTCGAAACACAACAATCAAATTTTAACTTCAACTTGAACAACTCTGAAAAATGACTATGTTTTTTTGGTTCACAAACCACCAAGAATTGAATATTATGCAAACGCACTAAACGCTTTAACTTTTTCTATTAGAGGGTTTAGCAATACCCCGAATATTACAAAATAATGAATTAATCATTAAATAACAAAGAAAAGGAATTTTCTGTATTTTTTGACTTCGATCTTAACTCTCTATTCGAAGGAAAAAGGGGCCGAATACTTTTGTTGTTCTTGAACTTTTGTTGCTATGATTCCTCCAATAGTTTCCCATGTTCTAGACTTCCTACTAATGACATTGCTAGCGGAGCATCCATCCTTGGCAGACAGTTCCTAGGAGATAAATTCCCCGTTTCCATTTCCACCTCGGATAACAAATGCTCAGGAACTTCCACCGTCTGGTTTTCCACTTGCTGTAGGCCATCCTGGCCATTTAACGTCTGCCGCTGCTGCTGCCTAGCCTCCTCAATCATAGTAAGATCCTCCCTGTACCACCTACTATAGCGAGTCCTGAACAGGCAGATTATTAACCTGTTTAGCCCCTTGTAATTGCTGCAAATTATTCTCCAGATGATCAGGTGCTATTTCCTCTCGCCTGCATTCGAACGACTGGTTATGCACCACGTTATCTTCATCATCATGGCCATTATTGGATTGACTTGCCTTGCTTGACTGATCAGCAACCTGACCCACCACGTTCTCAGCAATATGTTTAGTCTCAACAGGCTTGTCTTTTGGCACATATATTGCTTTCACTGGCTGTTTCGCTACTATCTTCACAGGCTCCAGACGAGCTTCTTCTGCAATTTCTCTCCTTGAATGGCATCCTTCTTACACTCAGATTTTGAGTGCCCCAGGTGCCAGCATGAGTTGCAATATTTTGGACGATTTTCTGCCACCACAGGTTGCCAAAACTCTTGCATCTCCCCTGATGATCCAATCCAAACTCACTGCAGAGGACCATGCATCACGTCCACTTCCACACAAATCCTTGCTACACTCGAGTGAATCAAAGTTGTAGTAGCATTATCAGTGAAGAGAGGCTTGCCTAAAGAACTCACAATAGAGAATAGCTGTGCTTATCAAATAGATGGATCGGCAAGTTTGGCAAGGAAAACCAAACCGGGACTATTAACGATTCTCGTTGCAAATGAAGGAGACCAGAAAAAAATTCTCATAGGGAATTTATGAATTTGTCATATTCCTCTTGTCTAGATTCTACGGAAATCCGTTTCAGATTTGAAGTGAAGAACATGTCTTGCATCCAACCGTAATAGCATCCCTTAAATTCAAGGAAAGAAAGAATTTCCTGATCTCTTGTAACTTAGGTCTGCCATGTGAAAATTTGCCCACTTGAGAGAGTTTGAAAGGAGCAACCAATTTGGAAATATCCTCTTGTGAGAAGAACACAGCCAGCTCCCCTTTGTGCATGCCTGTCTGCTTGATCTAAATTGGCGAAGAAACTGATTCCGTGAAGAGTTGGGAGAAAGACTTCCGTTGGGAAGGAGATTCAAGGCTAGGGTGACCTTCCACATCGTGTAGAGGGACATCCATGGTGCCTAGCCGCCGGCCAGACGCTAGAAAGCTTGCTTGGAAATTTGAAATTCAAACTGTTGTGTCTGTAAAAAGAAGGAAGTTAGAAAGAAAAAACCAGGTAAGTCTATATTATGTAGTTTTCGATATCTTTTAGTTTTTCTTCTTGAATTATAGCATCCTTTAAAGTAGTCAAGTATTCTCTTTTAACTTCAGAATCTTGAATTTTATCTATAGCATCCAATAATAATTTTTCAGAATCTGTGAATTTACATTTATACTAGAGTCACATCCACAAATTCCTACACAACAGTCACATTCACTATAATATGAATTTTCAGAGTTTTCTTGTATTTCAAATACTTCTTCTTCTGTACTAATATTATCTTCATCAGTTTAGTTTCTAATATATTTATTATCTGCTTTCTTAAATCTTCTACCTCTAATCCTTCTAAATTTATTTCATTAATCTTTTGCTTTACTCTACAATTTCTGGCAATATGTCCTAATTTTCCACATTTCCAGCAATTATTAGTATTATTAACTTCTTGGGTCTTTTTATTATTATTTTTCTTTCTTTTTACAAATCTTCTTACTTTAGTATTTGATTTATTGTGTTCGTTATTTTTAGGATATCTTTTCTTAAATCTCTTACTTTTCTTTTGTAAATGTTTTTTCTTTTTTGAAGGGGCTGTAATTTGTTCGTATCCGTATTGAGTACAAAAATCTCCTAACTCTTCTCTAGTAGTTAGTCCATCTTTTTTCATCTGTGCTTTTAACTTTAAATCTGTACATAAATGTAATCCTTCCATATTTATATAATTTAGAAATGCCTTTGGTAAGATTATGTAAGTCTTTTTAGTTTTATTTTTTGTGTTTTTAAATTTTATTTTGTGTACATTTTTGGAGGTACAGTTTATGTCCCCCTCCTTGTAAATATTTTATTATTTTTTAATAAAATATTGGGTTGGCATCCCTCCCCCGTGTACGAAGTTTTGCCAAAAAAAATATAATTTATTATTTCTCCAAAGGTTAAATTATGGAATTTCTCCTTTAAAAGAATCTCTAATTCTTTGTCTTACATTTTCTGCAAATAATTTAGGTAGTCCTGAAATAAATCTCTCTTTCCAATAAGAATGATTACAGTCTATTCTAATAAATACCTTACTTAAGAACATATCTTTATACCACCTACAATCATGTAATTTTGGACAAGTTAAATTGTTTAATATTTCTGAACTTCTTTCTAATACATTTTTAGGTTCTCCAATAAAATGTTTACGAATAGCATAAATTAGGGTAGCTAAAGCATCCTCTACTGTATCTGTCATTGCAGTATCTTCACCTCTACTAGTTCCTAGTCTATCTAGAATAATCGTCTTAGTTGCATTTTTTATTTTATTTCTTTCTTATGCACCTTAGAAAGACAATGCTAATAGAATTTTTTACGCAAACAGAACTAATAAGAAGGCACAGGAATTGAACCTAATTTATGTTGAGTTCTCATACCATTTTGCTTGGAAACTAGATCAAAGAAGGTGGAAATTGAGAGAAAGAGGAGATTCTTTGGGTAGGCTAATGATAGCTAATCCTGCAGAAGAAGAAAGATATGATCTTAGACTACTATTATCTATTTTCGTTGTCCAAAATCTTTTGAAAATTTGAGGCCATACAATGGAGTCATAGTTAACACTTTTTGTGAGACTGCTCTTTTACGTAGCCTTTTGCAACATGATAATAGCCAAGAACTATGCTTACAAGAGGCTGCTATGTTTCATATGCCTTATGAAATGAGACGTCTTTTTGCTACCCTTTTAGTCTATTCTTGCCCCAATGATCCTAGACAGCTATGGCTCAAATTTGAGCTCATTATGTCAGAGGACTTTCTAAAATGTCCTCTGCTTACAGCCACAGATGTTAGGAAAAAAGTTTTGCAGCAAATCAATGGTTTTTTACAATCTATGGGGAAAGATATTAGCTCTTATGATCTGGTCACACCTGAATTAACTAGCTCTGATGTTCAAAACCAAACAAGAGAGGTGACTGCAGAGAAAAATATTATTGTTTCAGAACATGATCTTAATGCAGTCTCTTTATTAAACTTAGAGCAAAAACAGGCATTTGATATTATATCTGAAAGAATATACTCAAACAAAAGTGGTGCCTTTTTTATTGATGGACCAGGAGGCACTGGCAAAACATTTTTATATAGAGCCTTACTAGCTGATGTTATATCAAAAGGCTATGTAGCATTGGCAACAACAACTTCAGGAATAGCAGTATCAATATTATCGGGTGGTAGGACAACTCATTCTCGATTCAAAGTTCCTATTAACATCTCTGAAGAGTCAACTTGTAGAATAAGGAAGCAAACTCCTTTAGCTAGCTTAATAAAAGAGTCTAAATTGATTATATGGGATGAAACACCCATGGCAAAAAGAGCTACAATTGAGGCACTCGATGATTTGCTTCAAGATTTAATGGAATCAAAACAATTGTTTGGCGGAAAGTTTATCGTCTTTGGTGGAGACTTTAGGCAAACTCTTCCAGTTGTATGCAAAGGAACAAAATCTAAAACAATTAACTCTTGCCTAATTAACTCTCCACTTTGGTCGCACTTAGAAAAGCTATATTTGGTTGAGAATATGCGCACTAGAACGGATCTAACATTTACGCAGTTTCTCCTTTAGGTAGGTGATGGTACAGAAACAATAACCAGAGATGAAAACATAATAATTCCCCAATCTATTTTGCTTCAATGTGACTGCAAACAAGATCCTCTTAATCAACTAATAGAAATAGTCTATCCATATTTACAACTTACACCTGAATCAATACATACTGTGCTCAATCGAGCTATATTAACGACAAAAAATCAATGTTGTTGATGAGATAAATGATATTTTGATAAATAGATTTCCCGGCACAGAAACAGAGTATCTAAGTTACGATGAAACTCTCAACCCAAATGATCAGTCACAATATCAAGACATACTTAATGCTTTATCACCAAGCGGATTACCACCCCATAAACTTTGCCTAAAACCTAATGCTCCAATAATTTTATTAAGAAATTTAGATCCAACTGAAGGACTTTGCAATGGAACGAGATTAGTTTGCAAGACTTTAACCCATAATGTTATACATGCACAAATAGCAGTTGGAGATTTTGCTGGAAAAGATGTTTTCATTCATAGAATACCTCTTCAGCCACCCAATGATGAACAATATCCTGTGCCTTATAAAAGAACACAGCTTCCCGTTCGCTTATGCTTCGCAATGACTATCAACAAAGCACAAGGGCAAACCCTTGATTTTGTAGGTGTATGTTTGAAAGAACTAGTGTTTTCACACAAGCAATTATATGTCACTTTAGGAGTCACTTTTCCTTCTACCTAGCTCCCCAAAAACAACGTTCACCCAAGCTACATGAAACAGATTTCCAAAAGTCCACAGAAAAATTATTGTCTCTACCATGGATCAATCTACATATCTCCATAGGGCCTACAGTAGGTTATCACATGCTAAGACATCTTAAACTATTAAAGTGCTTATTAAACCTGCATTTTTCAATTCTCCTTATGTTTGTTAGATAAAAATATTATTTACAAAGAAATTTTAGAAGCTTCACGTCTTTGCCCAATGTATGTTTGGAATAATTGTTTGTATTAAATCTTCATTATGTGTATTTCCAATTATGTTATTTATTTATCTTACACTTTTTTCATTTTCACAGTCAACAAAATGTCGAGGAGGATGTGCCAAGCCTTGAATGTTTACCAGGGAATGAGAGGCTGGACACTACTTGTCTAAGTTGTTGAAAGATGTCATCCACAATTTAGCCACAGCACAACGCCAAAAAGATATGTCTGCCTTTTACTAACAGACTCTGAGGTTTGCATTATAAACAACTACTTTCTTTACACATTCATAATAACATATAGACATCCACAATATTCTGCACTTTTATGATTCTTACTAATCATACTTTTTTTTAGGTTGAAAAAAAGGGAACTAAAGTTTCGGTAGTCATATGTCAATGACATACACTACTTTGCTAATATGCTTTGGCCTTTTAAAAGATACCATGTATCAAATGCCACTGTGTACACCTATGCCCCTAACCATAGAGTTGATGAGTATGAATTCTCTTGGGTAATCAACAATGCCATGCTGGCTGAAGAACTTCTTGAACCTATAGTGCCAGCACTTCCTTGCACCTTCCAAATAACAAAATTTGGTGATTCTTCAGATTTTCAAACATTGAAAAAGTGCAAAGTAAGCTTTATGCAAAGTACATCATTTAACTTACATAATGTCTTCTTACATTTTAACAAAAGGACATCAAGGCTGTTGTTGTCCATGCATTTCCCACAAAGGAATAAGGATCTGACTTATCAAGGACAAGAGAGTTTATTGTTGTCAATGAAGACTAAGATATCAATTGCAACCATTTCACAATCCTTTTTGCTGTAAACAATTTATTCATTTTTTATTTCTCAATGTTAGGAAATACCAACATTGTTCACAATGTGAAATGAATTTGAAACACACGAAGGAGCCCATATCACAAACATAATCATGACAGGTCAAATGATTATTGCAATGCGAGCAAGGGTTACTAGTTTTAACTGTAAGTTACATCTCTTCATCTTTTTTTTTCTAGCAATTAAAACATGTTAAATGCTCCAACTTTCATTATACTTAAATATTTTTCTCCCTTTACAGCGCTTTCACTAACAACAAGAATGCCTTCTTGCATGTTGATAAATCACCCCCTCTTAGAAGACATGATGCTTAAAGATTGGTATGCCAAATTATTAAAAGCTAAAAAAAATACTAAAACCAACCTCAACAATTTATTTTTCTCATTGTGTTGTAGGTATAATGCCAATAAAGCTTAGCTAAATGAACTAGTTACTAAGGCTTGCAAGGACCCATCCAAACTTCTGCCACCACCCAAAGAAGAAGACATAATTGATGTTGGAGTGGCACTAACGTCATTGGAATATGTCTAGTATCTTCCTGTATCAATACTATGACACACAATATTTAATGCAGTTTCTAAATTTCAAACATGTCTTCACATATTGTTAATGCAAGTCAAAACAGTGTGGGTCAAAGCAACCTCAAAATAGGCTCCTAAACAGTAGAGATATTGGTATACTGCCTACAATAATTGATACAAAGCTATCAATGCAAAAGTTGATTGGGACATAAAATGTCCCTCTTGCAAAGAAAATAGTAAAGTTGACATTACGTACAAAAATCTTTACAACCTTTATTTGCCCCTAATTAACCCACAATTTGATTTTACCATTTGTTCTTATAAATGTTATTGCCTGTATTAATGTTAGATGCCGAATGGGAATAATTTTGGAAGACAACACTGATTCCGTTATTAGTTCAATTTTTTCACCAGACTATGAAAGGTTCATTGAACTAATTGGTCGATAGTTTAAAGAGGCTGATGAAAATGTAAGTCAGAAACAAGCATGACATTTTCTCTACTTTTTGATAGCAAAATATGTTGCAAAATTTATCGCCAATAAACATTAACAACGACACCTCTCTTTCTTTAACAAAATTTTCTACAAAATATTACATACATATGAATCTTCCTGCTAAATGCTATCCAAACAGGGAACTCCACTACGCCAACAGCTTACAACATCACTTGAGAGACGTACTATTATTGCCTTTGTGTGCTACTATGATAGAGACTTTCAGCAGAAGAAGTTATGAACTACAATATAGACTTTACAGACGAATATATGCCCTTAATTACTACTGCTACTCATACTCCTAAACATCAATCACCAACAAATGCACTAGAAAAACACCAGTTTTTTACCCCAACAACAAAGAGGCTAATGAATGAAATCTCAGAAGCATCCAATCAAACATTGAAGGTGACATCTTCACTAACTGGCGTCAAAAGAAACCTTCACTTTGCTAATCCAATTTCAGAGACTCCTTTGCAAGTCAAAGAACCTACTGCAGCGCTACTTGCTCAAGCTTCTTTAAATACACTTGCCACTAAAAGTGCTACTGATGAAAAACACTCTTCTAAAGATACTGTGAAAGCCCCTGTTGCTCAATTGCAAACTAATGAGAGCCCCTCCAAGAAAAACAAAGATAAGCTCAAATCGAGCTAAATCTATTGCCTTTAAATACTACTTTTTGTAACCCTACAACTATTGCCTTATCTTTAAGTCTTTCTTTTTGTTTCATATTATGGCCCATCATATGGTAATGAAGTTATAATGCAAATGTAATAGGACATAATATGAATTCCAAATCTATGAAACTCTTAGGTATAGCTCAAAAACATTGACTTGCATTGCTGCACTTTTAGTTACACTTTTGGATATTTCATATTTTGTCACATTATGATGTAATAAATTATTGCAATTAGCAATGGTAGACAATTGTTTCCTTGACCTAACATTAGCTTCATTTGTTAACATCATGGTATCATTTCTTCTGCTACCAGATTCAATATTTAGGTGTCAAAGTACGTGTTCTCACTTTTTTCTTACTGCTCCAATATTCATAATTATTGTGCTAAAATTTATTCCCCATTAACCATGGGCATTGCCTGTGCCTTACACAGCCAGCTCCTATTGGTCTAAATAAAAAAAAAAATCTGATTGAAAGCCCCTCCAAAAGAATGGCCAAGGCCAAAAAAAAAAAAAGAAAAAAAAAAGAATAAACTATGAAATGGCCCGATCCAAAATAGCTGGCTAAAAGCCCCCCCAAAAAATGGCCAAGGCCAAAATAGAGGGAAAATAAACTATGAAATGGCTTGATCCTTCCAACTGGAAAAGAGGGTACGTAGGTAACTCTAAATTAGGCAAAAATTTTCAAACCCAATAAGAAACAAATATTTGAATTTCAGCCAAGATTTTAAAAAAAAAATCCCAATGCAAACCAAATGCTCTATTTAACATAGAGAACCAAACATCCAACAATGACATCACACCTCTGATGAAGTCAAACACAATCTAATTACTATTCCAACTTACCCTTAAACAAATTAACTACTTTCTACCACGCAATTTCATCTTATCTTCCCACAAAAAAAAAATAAAAAAATACACAAGCACATGTCACAATGTCCAATGTCTGTCATGGTGGTTGGAGCAATCACATCGGAAAAAAGTATAAAATGTACCATGTGCATTGCCGCTTGGTGTATTAGAATCAATAATTCATCGTCACGCAGAGATGATAGATCACATCTTACAATATTTAGTGATATGTGATTGATAATAATACACCACGAGACATGCCATGTTGCGCATTTGGTACACCTAATATTGACTCATCACATTGCTGGTTGGTGTAACACTACCTACAATACTACGTAATTATGGCAGGGTGCTACATGACATAGATCAGCACGGTGCTTTATGTCACAGGGTGAATTGTCTAACCCACGCAGCACTTAGACGATCTCGCTGTGGAAGCTAAGTAAGCCTTTTGAGTGTAAGAAGAGATTTGAGCACACTTTCTAGACAAAAGAGAGGTTAAGAATTTAAGAGAGCACTTGAGCATAAGAGAGCTTAGAGAATGCTTGAGTTTGTATCACTTCCAACCTGTTGTTTTCAAATGAGGGGATGGCCTATGTATAATTGTTAGGCTCCCAAATGTGTGGCTACAAATGATTCTCTAGATCTTTCAAGGTATACAAGAATCTAGATATTTAGATGGAGCATTCTAGATACTAACTAATCTTCCTTATGTTAGTATCTTTCAAGAGAATTCTACAACTAGTAAGACTTGATCTTTCTTACTAGCATGTTCTAGAACCATCCATTGCTTGGTTAAATATCCCCTCTCTAGAACGTTCCTTGGTCAAATGCTTGTTATGTTTCTAGAGCCTACGTGCTGTTCTCCTCATAAGTTCCGTCTTGAGTATTAGAATAGAGTCAGGTTTAACACCTTCCCCCACTCAATTTCACCACCTCCTCATCGCACCTTCTTCTTTGTAGCATTGAATATGTTTGGAGAACTACGATAAGATATCTTCTCGTTTCCAACTAAAATCATGATCTGATTGGTTCTTCTATTTTACTAAGTATTCGGTATAGTTGGAAACTTCTCTTTTCTGGATCACGATGTCTGCAAAGATAGACTCAACTTCTTTGTGGAATTCGATGACTATGGCAATTGCGTGCTTTTGGAAATGTTTCTTGAAGGAACCTTTTTGTCTCCATGAAATTCCTTTAGGAGAATGACATGGACGACCGGGTGGATCTTTAACTTCGGTGGAAGTTGTACTTGATAGGTAGCTTTCCCAACTCGTTTGATAATAGGAAAGGGACCTTGGTAATGCATTACCAACCCTTTATGTATCTTGCCTAGTGCTTGAATTGGTTTAGCAACAACTTTATAATCACCAAGTCCTCTTCTTTGAACTTTAAAGGATGTCATTTAGTGTTGGCCCATTTCTTTATTTTACGAGTAGCTTTGTCTAAGTATGCCTGTGTAATGTCTGCTTCTTCCTGCCACTCTTTAGCGAACTTGTAGGCTGCAGGGTTGTTTCCACCATAAGGAGAAACCAACACATGAGGAGTCAAAGGTTGTTGTCCCTAACGATCTCAAAGGGACTATTACTTGTAGACTCGCTTCATTGCAAATTGTAAGAAAATTAGGCTACATCAAGTAACTTTGCCAATCTTATTAATGTACACTTATGTAGTGCCGCAGATAAAACTCCAACAAAGCATTGATTTGCTCCGTCTGTCCATCACTTTGAGAATGAAAATTTGTGAAGAAGTTTAGCTCGGTCCCCAAGAGCTTGAAGAGCTCACACCAAAATTTTCCCGTAAAGTGCGGGTCTCGGTCACAAATGATACTTCTAGATATTTTCTACAACTTTACCACGTGTTTAAAGAATAGGCGAGTTGTTTCGTCGACTTTGCAATCGGTTGATGGGGGTATGAAAATGACATATTTGCTGAACTGATCAACCACCAGCATAATACTTCCATATCCATCCAATTTGGAAGGGCGACGATGAAATCCATGGAGACGCTCTCCCAAGGTCTTTCGGCAATCGGAAGAGGTTCAAGTAGGTTAGTGAGATATCATTACTCAACTTTATTTTGTTGACAAACGAGGCACGTTTGCACATATGACTTCACATCATCTTGCATATGTGGCCAATAGTAAGAATTTTGTACGAGAGCAAGTGTTTGTGCCATGCTTGGATGACTGACCCATATTTAGTCGTGGCACTTCTTTAAAATTTCCCTTCGAAGATTTTTCCATTTTGGCATAGATATTCTATTGCCAATGGTATATAGAATTCCATCAATAGCCCAAAATCTTCAAGTCTTTCCTTCATTGGCCATTTTCATGAGGCTGTTTACTAAGGTATCTTGCTGCATACGTTCCTTGATTCGGTCAAGAAAGTTGCTTTGGGGCAAGCTAGCAGTGAATATGGTGAATTTTGCTTCTATGCTTAGAGCGTCTACCACCACATTTACTTTGCCCAATTTGTATTCTAACCAATAGTCAAATTCGGCTAGAAGATCTTGCCAACGCGCTTGTTTTGAGCTAAGCTTCTTTTGTGTTTGAAAGTAGTTTGTAGCAATGTTGTGGGTCATAATCACGAACTTGCTATTGAGTAGGTAATGTCACCGTGGACACAAGCAATGAATTATAGCTGTCTTGCACCATATATTATTTTTCCTTGTCATTTAGCTTGCAACTTTCATAAACAATTGGACGCTCTTCTTGCATTAGTACTCCTCCTATAGAAAAGTCAGAGGCATCCATGTGTACTTCAAATAGTTTGAGTAATCGGGCAGTGCCATAATAGGTTCTTCGAAAATAGCCCTCTTAAGCTTTTCGAATACATCATGGCAATCTTGCGGCCAATGCCATACCTTATTCTTCTTGAGTAAGTTGGTTAACGGGGCAACAATGGCTGAATATCCCTCAATAAACTATTGATAATAATTCAGTAAGGCAAGAAATAATCATAATTCGGGGACTTTTGAGGGAGGTTGCCATTCTTGGATGGCTTGCACCTTTATTAGATCCATCATAAGCTTCCCATCCTTAACTTTATGCCTAAAGAATTCCACCTTTTGTTGAGCAAAAGAACACTTCTCCATTTTGACATATAATTCGTTGTCGTGAAGTACTTGGAAGACTTGCTTGAGGTGTTGCATACGTTCGTCAAGAGTTGTGCTATACACCACAATGTCGTCTAAGTAAACTATCATGAATTAGGTAAGGAATGGCTAGAACAACTTGTTCATAAGTGTGCAAAAAGTTGTCAGTGCGTTGGTGAGGCTGAATAGGATAACTAAGAATTTGAATGCACTGTATCTCATTACACAAGCGGTCTTTAATTCATCGCTGGCCGCTATGCGTACTCCAAATGAAGATCAAACTTGAAAAAGTATCTCGCCTTCCCCAACTGGTCAAATAAGTCGTCTATCAAAGGTATTGGGTATTTATTCTTGATAGTGATCTTGTGTAATGCTCGATCATCAATGCACATCATTAACGTGCCATCCTTTTTCTTTTGAAAGAGGATCGGCGCACCATGGGGAGCTTTAGAAGGTTGGATATATCTAGCATCAAGGAGATCTTTCAATTGTTTCCTTAGTTCGACAAGTTCCGATGGAGCCATGCGATAGGGTGTCATGGCAAGTGGTTTGGCACTGGGTTCCAACTTGATTTGGTGATCCACTTCACGTCTTAGTGGCAATTTCTTCGGTAACTCGACAGGCATCACGTCCTTATACTTATCAAGGATCTTTTGAATGCACTTCGGCAAGGTTTCTTTAGGTCCGGTTGGGTCTTCTGCATCATTTGACTCCCTTATTGTAGCGACATAGCACTCTGCATATTTGAGATCCCTTTTGAATTGTAGAACAGAAAGTGTGGATTTTGTTTTCTGCATATACTTCAAGGGGATTACATCGATTGTATTCATGTCAATAATCACAATGGAGTTTACCGCGGGGACAAGGAATGCATGTGCTTTGCAAAAGAATTTTAGACCCAATACAATTTTAAAATCATCCATAAGAACAATGGTGAAGTTTAACTCACCTTACTAATTCCTGATTTTCACCATCACGTTTTCGGCATTCCTTAATATTGGCTTTGCCTGCGAGTTAACTACCTTAAGAGTGCTATTGCGGGGTGTAAACTTGATACTTAAGCGCTTGCCTTCTTGAACATCCATGAAGTTGTGTGTTGCCCCCATATCCATCATTGCGATAGTTGTCTTGCCTTGTATGTCTAGGTTAGCATATAACAAGCCTTTATATTCATCCTTGGTTAGGGTGAAGAGTTTAGACAATGCGTCTAAGTGTTGGAAGGATCCCAAGTCGACTTGTGATTTTTGGGTTTGCTTTTCTTTCATTTTAGCAACAAGGGCGTTCATTGCCCTCTTGTTGGGACAATCATGTGTCTAATCCAACCCTTCACATATGAAACATGGTTTAGGAGGTTTCAAGCCATTGCAGTTAGACGAGAAGCCCTTCTCTTGCTTAGGGTTCCCGCAAAAGGACTTTTGATTCCCTCCATCTTTGTAATCTTGGCCTTTCTTTAGTCCAACTTTATCTCCCTTACTCTTTTCAGGATTGGGCTTTTTATTCTCGGAGGAGTAGTGTACAAGAGACTCAGCAGCCGCAATGGCATCATCTAGGTTACACACATCACGTTTATCGAACTGCATTCTTGTCCAATCTTTAAGCCCATCCTTGAAGTAGAATCGGGAGGCTTTGTTAAACAAGTCTTCTATTTCAAGTATGATGGTAATGAACCCTTTAATGTAATAAAAAATACTCCCACTTTGCCTCAAGTTTTGGAGCTTACCTCTTGCTTCAGTGTCAGCATTGTGGGGCACAAAGTGCTTCCTTAACTCAGCCTTGAATTGGTCCGTGCATATGCCCTTCTCTCTTTCAACATGCTTTCGGTACCGCCAAAGTTGGGCTACATCTCGGAAAAAAGTAGGGGCATGGTTAATCCTAGCTAGATCATCCATCACTCCCATGGCCTCAAAGTATTGCTTTAAGCCGAAGATAAAGTTTTCCACCATAGTAGCATTGCGAGTACCATTGTACATTACCCGTTTGGGTACCTTCAACCCTTGAATCGTAGCGTTAGTATTGTTAGTGACTTCGGGATTGCTTGTGTGGGTATAGGACTTCCATGCTCGGCGAATTTCGTCTATCTCTGCATGCAACTCGTGTAGTTCACCTTCAATGAGCTTTCATAGGTTGAAGATGTCTTGCATGACTGAGCGTAGCTCTCTTCTAAAGTTACGACCAAGATCCTCGATCATGATCTTGGCAACACGGGTGATTTCAGTATTCTCTTGAATAAGATTATGAATTTGATCACAGAGGTCCCCCATTATTGATCTCAAGCCCTCCATGTGAGGTCCCCCTATTGGGATATATCCTTCTTTGGATGCCATTGTGCTTACCTTTCTAACACAATCAAGTTGTACCTAAGGATTAAACTGTTGCTCTAATACCACCTTTCATGGGGTGGATTCTCTAACCCACGTGGCACTTAAACGATATCGCTATGGAAGATGCTAAGTCTTTTGAGCGTAGAAAGAGATTTGAGTGCACTTTCTAGACAAAGGAGAGGTTAGGAGCTTTAGGAGAGCACTTGAGCACAAGAGAGCTTGTAGAATGTTTGAGTTTGTATTACTTCCAACTTCTTGTTTACAAATGAGGGGGATAACCTATTTATACTTGTTGGCCTCCCAAATGTGTAGCTACAAATGATTCTCTAGATCTTTCCAAGTATTCAAGAATCTAGATATTTATATGGAGTATTCTAGTTACTAACTAGTCTTCCTTACATTAGTATCGTTCTAGAGAATTCTACAACTAGCAAGACTTGATCTTTCTTACTAGCATGTTCTAGAATCTTCTGTTGCTTGGTTAAATATCTTCTCTCTAGAACGTTCCTTGGCCAAATGATTGGTATGTTTCTAGAGCCTTCTTGCCATTCTCTGCATAAGTTCCATCTCGAGTATTAGAATAGAGTCGGGTCGTAACATCTAATTGTCTTAATAGATCTGTAGCCAAAGTAGCCAACCACCAACGTGGCCATTGAGATGGTCACTCATTCTTTTTACCTAATTCTCCTCTTCAAGTTGTTTCTTCTATATCTAGGATGTTTTAACAATTGTCATTCTAGATTATCTTCTTTTCCAATTGTTTCTTTTATATTTGAGATTTTATTTCCATCCGTGAGTATTGTATGAGTAGTTAGTTATATTACCGTTGATTGTTTAAAAATTGATATTTTAGACATGAGCTTTTTTTTTCTAAATCTTTTCTTATTTCTATAAAACTACCAACTAAAACAATGTATGTTTCTCTTCTCGATATCTCCCTGGCAGTGTATTTTCTTCTGAATGTGAGTTTGTATCCTTTAGGGTAAATTATGTCAGTGAAACTAATATTTTTTTTCAAAATTTTATTTTGCTCATCGAATAATGTTTCATGTCAATTTACCCATTAAACTTCTTAAAGTATTCTGTTTTGACTATTACATCAATTAACTCTATTATTTTAATTATGTAGAGTGGCAATTTTACCATCTCACCTTAATTCCACATTATAATATTTTTTTGAAAATTTTGTGAACTTAAAAAAGATAGCAATATATCACTACAAGAAATATGGTATTAGTGACAACATTATTTAGTGTCAACAGAAAAGCTGTCACAAATTTCATCTTTCAATAACAAGATTAATTATATCCCTAACATCTAGGAAAGATCAATAATTTAGTGACAACGGCTAAATTATTGTCACAAAATTTCTCCTGTCATGATTTTCGGAGTGTGACGAAAATCATTTGAATAATCAAAGACAACTTGTAAGCTATCATCACTAATATGTTCAATTTTTGCTGATAAGAAAATATTTTTGTCATTTTATTCAACGATTTTTTTCGGTAACTTCAAATTTTGTCACAAAAGAATTCAATGTGCATATTAACAACATGTGTATTTTAATTTCTTGTATCCAATTATTTTATATCTTATTGGAAGTTGTGTCAAATTGAGAAAGTCTTATATTTATATTCTACTAGTTAGCAAAAGATAAAAGAATGAAATGTGATTATTTGTTTTGTTGATAATTACATGATATGTTGTCATTTAATTTTCAAATATGGCTTTCTTTTTTTTTTCTGCGGGCAACTCAAATAGGAGCAACTTTTCAATAAAAAATTGAAAAGTATTAGAATCTAAGTAACGAAAGAAAATCATAGTTTTTATTTTAAATATGCTTATTAAAGAATATAATATATTATCAATTGAATAAATTTCCATTACAAGAAACGAGACTTTTAAAAGTATACACCATTTATGAAGCCATATCAAAATGGACAAATCCCATCACTCTACCAAGTAAAAGAAAATAATTGATCGTGTATAGAGGTGTAAACAAATTAAATTAAATCATATCAAATTTTAAAGTTGTTGGACTTGATTCGAAATTTTGAGCTCGAACTCGAATTTGAGTTGTATAGAAGCTTAGAATTTGAGTCGTAGCTTGATTCAATAACTATGTTTGATTGACTCAGGTTTAATTTAAAAGTTTGTAATATTTTAATTTTGAAATTTTAACATTACTTTGTAATCATTTTTAATGTAAAATATTATTATATATAAAACAGAATTACTAAAAATTTAGTCAAGCTTGTCAAGCTAAATAATTATATGTTTTGAAGTATATCCAGAAATCTAATTCAATCTTTTATTTTGTTTGAGCTTCATTCAAGTCGTTAAAATTGGAATTTTGTCTCAAACCCATAACAAATCGTTACGAGCTGGATTTATTTGTGATCCCCCTACAACTTGAATGTATGATGAATCAATATCATGGGCCTCCAAAAATATAGTGGGCCTTCAAATTTTGTACGCCTTTGCACTATTGAACACGTTTTGAAGGCTGATGAATGCCTCGCGTAATAAAAAAATTTCCAATGACTTTCTAAAAGTTTGGCGAAAGGCATGTTAATCAGGCCAACAATAATTTATTTTTGGAATAAATAAAAGTTTATAATCTATTAAAAGACCTGTTACAATGCAGTAATTATTTTTATTATTTCATTTATTGCTGCCTGTATCTGACAAGTGATTGTTCAGATCATAAAGGTAAAAAATTCCTTTTAGTGTAGAAATATTTTGCCACAGATGTCAACTTGTGCCTTCGGGATTATTACTTAGTGTTCCTTAACATGCATGATAATGATGCCTTAAATATTCTCTTATAGAAGAACTTGTCATTTCAAAATTTTTGAAAGAAAATGCCATGTCCAAATGCTGCGGAGGGTCATTCATTTCCTGCTTTTGCTAGAATGACATTGAAGGCTTGAGCTATATGATTCTGGAAGCTTGGATTACAATGCAGATATCTATTATATATGTAGCACATTACGTAAGTAGGGAAGTAGAAGAGACAAAAGTTGTGTTGCTTTGTACCTGAAAGTTAGCTCATAGAGAGGATTGTCATGCGACTGGATAATTACTTAAATGCTGTGAAGGTCTGAGGCAGATAAAATGAAGTTAACAAATCTTGATGTGTGTGTGCGTGTGGCCTGGTGATCGGGTGGAGGAAGGATATGCGGCTGGTATTCGACAAGTACCACGTTGAAAGATTAATTGACGCATTGGGTTTCCGTACTTTATAAATTCATTAAATATGTCTGGAAGGTCATAAATATGTAGGACCTCTTGTTGGGCACATGTTTAAGTATTCTTGAGTACTGAGCTACATCTGTTCATGGGAGTGAGTATTGCGTGCACCACGCGCGCCACGTGGCGTGTCACGTGGTGCACTAAAATCAATCACACATCGCCAAATAATATAAGATATGACCCACCATTGCCACATGGCGATGTGTGATTGGTTTTAGTACATCACGTGACAATGCACGTGGTGTATTGTATACTTTTCCCTGTTCATGGTGGTAAGACAAATAAGAATCACATTTTTTCCCTTTACAACACCCTACCCGCTTTTGTGTATATCTTGTCATCATTTACGCGGTTTGTTACATCTGTGAAAAGAAGAAAAGATTGGTAGATAGTACAGATCATAATTGTCCTGCAAATCTGACAATACTAGCCCAGGCAATATGATTTATTGAGTATATAGAATAAATGAATCACAGAAGGTCTTGGCATTCTTGAACAGTCAAAAGTCTTGGCATTCTTGATCAGACAAAAAATGATGGGACAAGAGAGAACTGGTGTTAATAGATGATAGTGAGGTTCATAATTCTTTTGGAAGCTGGTTTCCCAGTTGTTTCAACCGAGAAATTTTATTTAGATAGCTTAAAGTGTTCCCATTCTCTTTTTCTGCTAGTTGATCTGCAAATTTCTCATCGCCCTGCCTAAAGCCTGCATCTGGTGTGCTATTTGGGGGGGAAAAGCTCGGGTATGATTTTGTTTTATTAGTAGTCTACCGGCTGGTATGCTATTTGGAGAAAAAGGCCGCGTATGATTAAGTTTGTTTTTGTTGCCCCTCATTTTCCGAGAGAGGAAGAAAAAAGCGGAAAAAGAGAGTAGTTTTGCAAGAATGATTTTCATGAAATAATTTTTATTTAAAGAAAAAAAAATGATCTAAAATGCAATGGTTTGGGTTCAAAGATAGAGTCTAAAAATAATTTACTGAAAAAAAAAAGTCATAAGAAAAATAGTTTACTAAAAAAAAAAAAAATCAGAAAAACAAGAAGAAATTTGTAATAACCCAATCCAAAAGTAAATAATGGGTTTTAATTATTTTGGGTTATTGAGGATTACTATAGTAGGCTAAAGTTATCCCTATAGGCCCATTAGCTTATCTTTAATAATTAATAATGTAGGGTAATTATATTAACGTGTTTTAGGATTTGACGATGAGGGGGAAGGGACGAACGGCTCCTTGAACAAAAGTAATTCAAGTCATCTTTCAATAATTTTTTGGCATTCTAAGTTAATATCTATTGTTATCTTGCATTATTATTGCATATTCTTACATAATTCGGAAGTTAGATAGTAGAAATCAAGTTACCGGTCATATTCCGGCAAGCCACCAATGGCCACACTTATATAGAATTGTTCTTTGTCCTCCTAGGAATCCATAGGATCAAACCTTGAGTGATTTGATTAAGTATCTGAAGAGAAAATTGAGTTTTAAGATTAAAATTTCAGTTTTAAGTTGGTAACTTTAGGCTGCCCAAAAAAATACTTTCTGGCGGCATCCATCGGAAATTAATGAATGGGCTTTGTAGAGGGATAAAAGACAAGCAGGATGGAAGTGGTTTGAGATTAAGCCGACTTCTATAGAGGACACGGGAAATTTTGAAATTTTTGGGTGAGGAAGATGAACAGTGCCATCCAGATAATATCCACTCTCGGGCAGATTTTGAGACGAAGAGTGTAGCTTACCCATTCGTCTTCTAGCCACCAATTTTGGGAAAAATTTTCCATCTATTATTTATGATTTTTTAACATTATAACTTTTATTTTGTGATCACGAATTACTTACTTTTAAAATTGTTTGAGTAAATAAAGGAAAAATTCACTATTTTGGGAGGTGAAAACTCTATATTTGGAATTTTTGTACCAAATCAGTTTCTAAAAATTTGTTATTTTACAAGGAATGATTTTGTGTGAGAGGTATATTTAAATAATGACATAATTTGGGAGTTATTCATTTTTCAAGTATTGTTTGCTTACGGAAAATTCTATAAACACACACAACGATGGTTTTAGTTGTTTTAAATCCATAAGAGTGTTTTCCCAAGGTTGTCAGCACTGGATGATGGGTAGATAGTTCATGCATAATTTAATTTTGATGGCTCTCCGCTAGCTTAGTGCCTAAAGGAATTTTAGGGAATTGTGTGTGATTTTGATCCAAGTGAGTTAAAATGAGTACTTGGATTTTTATTTACTAAACATTTTGACTTGCAATTTAATATATTTAAATGTATGGTTTTATTATGTAATGAAATTGTTTTGTTGAAATTGTCGTTTATGAAAATTGGGACAATCATGAATACTAATTTATTTTATAGTTCTGGATTTTGGAAATGTGGTTATTGTGCAAATATTTTTGGTTCTTTTTTGGTTACTTATTGATCCCGTGGCTCAGGGGTTACACTGATGGTATTTATTGTTAGAACCGGGCTAGCAATTGATATTGGAATGTGAAATGTGAAATGTGAAATGTGCAGTGACCAATAAGAACCAAATTATTAAAATGTATTTCGTTAGCTATTGGTTTACTAATTGTTTTGAGAAATGTCGAACGATTTTGAAACTATTATTTTTGAATGTGCTTCTTCCACTAGCATGGCTAGGTTTACTTATTGAGTTTATTAGCTCACTGTCGTGAATTTTTTTTTTAAGAGTATGAAGCCTAATTTGGGACATCATTTGGGGAAGAGCTGCACTAGGAATTAATCATTATGATCATCAATTTATTAACTTAATTATTTTTTTTGGACATTGTAGACTATAGATTTGTTGTTTTTTTAGTTATATGTTTTCTTATTGATAATCAGATTTATAGATTTTAATACCTTGGATATTGAGGATTTAGTTTAATAAAGTATTTATTTGAGTTATTTGTATTTATTAAATAGTTTTTGTTGGCCTAACATATGTATGAGAATGCTTTATAAGTATGTGGCGTTACCATGTTCCTGACCTATGGGTTTGGTGCCTGACAAAAACCTTTTTAAAAAACATTTTTATGGTAGTAAGACAAATAGGATGACAGAAAGCGTCAACACTTCGTTTGCTTTACAACTATGAAAAGACAATGAGGGAAAAATGAGGCAGATAATATGCTGGAGTTGAGTGGGTATAGTTTACGTCTAGTTACTATTCCTCCTTTCAGTTAGAGTTGAGTGGGTTAAGTTCCCCTTTCCCTTCCCCCAATTGTCAAAAAAAAAAAAATATGCTGTGAAGGTCTAATGATGTGGATTAATGATTTGGAATTGTCATGCAAGTGGATTAATGATGTAGGACCTCTTATTGCATGACAGCTTTCATATTAGGACCTCTTATATCATGTCCAATGTTTCCCTCTACAGGTGGCCTTTTCTTATACCATGACCTCTATAGGTGACCTTTTGTGGCTTGGATATTAGGACTTCTTATACCATGTCCAATGTTTTCCTCTACAGGTGGCCTTTTCTTATACCATGACCTGTACAGGTGACCTTTTGACAGCTTTCATATTAGGACCTCTTATATCATGTCCAATGTTTCCCTCTACAGGTGGCCTTTTCTTATACCATGACCTCTATAGGTGACCTTTTGTGGCTTGGATATTAGGACTTCTTATACCATGTCCAATGTTTTCCTCTACAGGTGGCCTTTTCTTATACCATGACCTGTACAGGTGACCTTTTGTGGTATAAGAGGTCCTACATCATTAATCCACGTGCATGACAATTCCACATCATTAATCCACATCATTAGAACTTCACAGCATATTAATCTCAAAATAAAAGTAAGTAATTCGTGATCACAAAATAAAAGTTACGATGTTAAAAAATCATAAATAATATGTGGAAGATTTTGTTCAAAATTGGTGGCTAGAAGACAAATGGATAAGCCACACTTTCCATCTCAAAATATGTTTGAGAGTGGGTATTGTCTAGATGGCACTATTCCTCTTCATCACTCAGAAATTTCAAAATTCCCCCTGCGTCCTCTACAGAAGTCAGATAAATCTCAAACCACTTCCATCCTGCTTGTCTTTCATCCCTCTACAAAGCCCATTTATTAATTTCCAATGGATGTTGCCAGAAAGTATTTTTTCAGCAGCCTAAAGTTACCAATTTAAAATTGAAATTTTAACCTTAAAATTCAATTTTCTCTCCATATACTTAATCAAATCACTCAAGTTTTGATCCTATGAATTCCTAGGAGGATAAGGAACAATTCTAGATAAGTGTGGCCATCAGTGGCTTGCCGGAATATGACCGGTAACCAGATTTCTACAATCTAACTTTCCAATTATGCAAGAATATGCAATAATAATACTAGATAACAATAGATCTTACCTTAGAATGTCGATAAATTATTGAACGATGACTTGAATTACTTTTGTCCAAGGAGTCGTCAATCCCTTCCCCCTCATCGTTAGATCCTAAAACACGTTAATATAATTACTCTACATTATAATTATTAAAGATAAGCTAATGGACCTATAAGAATAACTTTAGCCCACTATAATAATCCTCAATAACCCAAACCCATTATTTACTTTTGGTTTGGATTGGGTTATTACAATTTTCTTCTTGTTTTTCTTACTTTTTTTTTTCAATAAACTATTTTTCTAGTGACTTAGTACATCAAAACTCAATAACAAGTGCTGACTCCATTTTTATCAAATATCCTTTTTAGACTCTATCTTTAAGCTCAAACTACCGCATTTTAGATCATTTATTTTATTTTTTTAAATAAAAATCATTCATGAAAATCATTCTTGCAAACTACTCTCTTTTTCTGCTTTTTTCTTCCTCTCTCGGAAAATAAGGGGCGACAAAAACAAACTTGATCATACGCAGCCTTTTTCCCCAAATAGCATACCAGCCGGTAGACTACCAATAAAACAAAATCATACGCGGGCTTCCCCCCCCCCCCCCCCCAGAAATAGCACACCAGATGCAGGCTTTAGGCAAGGCAATGAGAAATTTGTAGATCAACTAGTAGAAAAAGAGGATGCGAACACTTTAAGCTGTCTAAACAAAATTTCTTGGTTGAAACAACTGGGAAACCAGCTTCCAAAAGAATTATGAACCTTACTACCGGCTAATTTCTAAGAATATTGTGAAAATTAAAATTTATCCCAAAAATGTGGAGGTTGGAAGGGCTTTTCCAGATTAAGGGTTGCCATCAACAACGTTGGCGGCGACCCCAAGTATTTTTCTTTTTCTTTTTTTTTTAATTTAACAGTGTTGCCGCCAACAACACAAAAAATTTTCATGACATTTGCACTCCAGTCCTGCAAGGACTGGAGTTGTAACACCCTCGAAATTCATGCAAAACCATTCATTTTGTATTATGTCCATTAGTAGAAAAAAAAAAAAGAGGAGGGCCAAAATT
This sequence comes from Mitragyna speciosa, assembly GCA_024721245.1. NCBI lineage: Eukaryota > Viridiplantae > Streptophyta > Magnoliopsida > Gentianales > Rubiaceae > Mitragyna > Mitragyna speciosa. The sequence continues at coordinate 5,349,074 of CM045568.1, forward strand.
TGTGAAAAGAAATAAGGAAATGATTTCTATTTTAAGTAGCATGTTGCACCATTTCCTTTAAGAGTTGTACCTAGAAGTCTTGCAAGATTTAATGGTAAGATAAATGTTAAAAATCTCTTCTAATTATACTTGGCCAAGTGGAGATTAATTTGCAAGGAAGTCAAGTTTTACTTTTAGTTTTGTCTTGCTTTGATTGGTCACCACTTTACTTTTTCTCCAATTCTTTTCCATTTTACTTAGCTTATTTTTCTCTCTCTTTTTCTCTCCACTTTGGCCGCCCCTTCTTCTCACTTTTCCTCTCCTTTGCTTTCATTTTCTTGGAGCATTTTTCTCTAATTTGATCACTTTTCATCCATTGAAAGTGAGTTAATCTTCCTCCTAAGCAAAGATCTTGCCTTACTAAAGGTATTCACCATGAAACTTTCCTTATTCTTTCAGGTATAAGTTGTAGTTTTGTGAATTTATACCCATGTTCTTGTTATTAAGCATGATTGATTTGAGCCATAAAAATGAAGTTTCATTCCATGGATATGAGGTTTATGGGCTTGTATGACTTGTAGATAGTGATTTAATCTTGAAATGACATGATTTAAGTATGATTTGGTTGAAGAACCTTGGAGAGGTTCAAGTGTTTTTATGAACAATTTGGGTGAAATTGAATTGATTTTGGTATGGAAATGATAGAACTACTTGAGATTGGGTTGTTTGGTTGTTTTTCTTGCAGGTTAAAAATTTTGGGTTAGTCCGATTATAGGGGAAATGCTGCCGAAATTTCGATAAAACTTAAAAAGTAAAAATAATTAGGCTATGATTTAAAGTTATATAAGCTGTAATTTAGTGAGTTGAACATGCAGAAATTTTCGTAGACTAGCTATTAGTGAATTGAACCTTTTCGAGCAAAACCCTAGAAAGTTAGAAAACCCTAATTTTGAAAACCCTAAACCCTAAGGTAAAACCCTAAACTCCAAAACCCTAGAAATTAAACCCTAGAAAGACCTGGGTTATTTCTCGGATTTTCTTATCGAATTTCTTAGATTTTAATCCAGTTTTTATACGAATATTTTCTTTTGAATTTCAGGATCCGAAAGTGAATCACGACCATTTCACGAAATCTTTTCTTAGGCTTTAGGTGAGTGTTCTTATGTGTGCATGATGCATGAAATGCCATGTAATACTTGACATTATTATTTCGATGCATGAGATGATATGTTATATTTGACATGATTATTTAATGAAATGTGTTACTTGAGGAAAGATGTGTACTTTATCGCATCTATTCTGCAATGTGTTACATGCTTTCACTATCCAATGTGTTAATTGTGCTTGCGACTTCTGTGGTTAACTTCACCGTTTTCCTCGGTTAGTCAAATTGGGTGCGTATGGGAGAGATATAAGGTGCTGGGCGTTATTCGGTGCGTGTTAATTTTCATATCTGAGTAAAGTCCTGGAAAAGGCTAACTCATGATTGAATTTTATACTTGATCTTGGACTTCCGTGGCTAACTTCACCGTTACTCCACGGTTAGTCAATTGGGTGTGATTGGGGTGATATAAGGTGCTGTGGGTTATAGGTGCGTGATATTCTTTCCTATATGAGTTTCATTCCTCAAAGAGGGTAACACTGGATTGAATTTTTCAAGTATTTCAGACCTGAGCTTTTATCTCGGTCCCGATATCCTTGTTATCTTGTTCATGATTAATACTCTTGCGGTTGAGCTTGCTCCCGTAGTGAGCCCGTATCTGCCATTGATTATATGACACTTCACTTTGCTTGTTCATTATTTATTGAAATTGTTAATTATTATCTTTAAAGGTTTATTTGTTATTGGTATGCTGCATGACTGGAGCACTCACTGGGCTATTATAGCTCATCCCGTTCATTTGTTTTCTTTAACCAGGTTTTCCAAAATACTAAAGCTGGAAAAGCTGATTTTGGACCTAGTAAATATTTTGTTTAATGTATTATGATAGCCTAATTGTGTAGGCTTTTATTGTAAATGCTATGTATATTCTGGGATGTAAAACCTCTTGTGATATTTGTACTTTCAAGTAAATTTTATGAACGTATTTTATTTTGGGTTAAGTATGTTAGGATGTATCGAGCGAGTGCATGATTTGAGTCCTGGCGAGAGCCAAGCAGGCAGTCCGCTAAGCCCTTTGGTGCGCCTCTGGGTAAGGTGGGGCTGTCACAGGAGTGCAATTTGGCAAATTTATAAGATAAAGGCTAAATTAAAAAAAAATAGGTAAATAGTGTTGGCGGCAACAAAAGCATTTCCAAATTGCACTCCGGTCCTCCAAGGACCGGAGTGCAATTTGGTTAATTTGTAACATAAAATTAAAAAAATTAAGAAAACAGTGTTGCCACTTGAAAAAAAAAAAGGAATAGTATTGCTGGCAATGATGTTGGCGGCAATATAGTTTTACAAAATTGCAATCCAAGTCGTTAGGGACTTGGAGTGCAAATAAAAAATTGAATTAAAAATAATGTAATTTTAAAAAAATAAATATGGGTAAAATAGTGTTAGTTTCACATGAATTTGTTTTTTTTTATTTTAGTTAAAATATAAAATTAAAAGCATAACGAATAAAATATTTTTCAACAAAATTGTGTAATTTTTTTAAATTACAAATTTTAAAAAAAAGGCCAAAATTAAAAAATAATTTTTTAAATTTGGAATAGTCACATCCAACTTGTTTGGCATCGACACAGTTTTTAATTTAAGGTTTTAAGTGTTTTTAAGATTTTTTAGGATAAGTGTTTGAGATTAGGTTTAGGGTTTAGTTTCAAATTTAGTTTCAAACATCAAACCCTAAATTACATAATTTAGTTTCAAATAAATTAAAAATTAGTTACTTGATAAACCCTAAATTTATCCGCAAAACACCTAATATGCATAATTTTAAAATCCAAAAAGCTTAACCCTAAACCCTAAACTCCAAAAGCTTGACTGTCTACCCTAGACCCTAAATTCTAAACTATCGATTGTAAATTATAAATTATAACTAAACACTAAACCCCAAAAATCTTAAAATCTGAAAAGATTAAACCCTAATTTCAAAAAACCCTACCCTAATCCTAAAAACCCTAAAAACTGAAACCCTAATCTCAAACACTTATCCTAAAAAATCCTAAAAATACTTAAGACCTTAAATTAAAAAGTGTGTTGATGCCAAACAAGTTGGATGTGACTATTCAAAATTTAAAAAATTATTTTTTAATTTTGGCCTATCTTTTTTAAAATTGTAATTTAAAAAAATTAAACAATTTTGTTGAAAAATATTTTATTCGTTATGTTTTAATTTTATATTTTAACTAAAATAAAAAAACAAAATCGTGTGAAACTAACACTATTTTACCCAAATTTATTTTTTAAAAATTACATTCTTTTTAATTCAATTTTTTATTAAAAATATTTTATTCGTTATGTTTTTAATTTTATATTTTAACTAAAATAAAAAAAGTAAAACTATATTGCCGCCAACATCATTGGCGGCAATACTATTCCTTTTTTTTTCAAGTTATTGGCGGCAACACTGTTTTCTTCATTTTTTTTATTTTATGTTACAAATTAACCAAATTGTACTCCGGTCCTTGGAGGATTGGAGTGCAAATGTCATGAAATTTTTTTGTGCTAGCCTGTTAAATTAAAAAAAAAAATATTTGGATCGCCGCCAACCCTTAATCCAAAAAAATTCTCCCGACCTCCACATTTTTTAAATAAATCTTAATTTTCACAATATTCTTAGAAATTAGCCACTTACTACCATCTATTAACACCAGTTCTGACCACCTTTCCGGTCTCTTGTCCCATCATTGTTTGTTTGGTCAAGATTGCCAAGACCTACTGTATGATTCATTTACTGTATATACTCAATAAATCATATTGCCTGGGCTAGTATTGTCAGATTAGTAGGACAATTATGATCTGTACTATCTACCAATCTTTTCTTCTTTTCACAGATGAACAAACCGCGTCAATGATGACAAGATATATACAAAAGCGAGTAGGGTGTTGTAAAGGGAAAAAATGTAATTCTTATTTGTCTTACCACCAGGAACAGCTGTAGATCAGTACTCAAGAATACTTGAACATGTGCCCAATAAGAGGAGTGAGTATTGCGTGCACCACGCGCGCCACGTGACGTGTCACGTGATGTATTAGAACCAATCACACATCGTCAAATAATATAAGGTATGACCCACCATTGCTATATGACGATAAATTATTGATTCTAGTACACCACGCGGCAATGCACGTAATATATTGTATACTTTTCCCAATAAGAGGTCCTATATAATTATGACCTTCCAGACATATTTAATGAATTTATAAAATACGGAAACCCAATGCGTCAATTAATCTTTCAAGGTGGTACTTGTTGAATACCAGCCGCATACCCTTCCTCCACCCGATCACCAGGCCACAAGCACACACACATTAAGATTCGTTAACTTCATTATATCTGCCTCAGACCTTCACAGCATTTAAGTAATTATCCACTTGCATGACAATCCTCTCTGTAAGCTAACTTTCAGGTACAAAGCAACACAACTTTTGTCTCTTCTACTTCCCTACTTACGTAATGTGCTACATATATAATAGATATCTGCAGCGTAATCCAAGCTTCGAGAATCATATAGCTCAAGCCTTCAATGTCATTCTAGCAAAAGCAGGAAATGACAAGTTCTTCTATAAGAGAATATTTAAGGCATCATTGTCATGCATGTTAAGGAACACTAGGTAACAATCCCGAAGGCATAAGTTGACATCTGTGGCAAAATAGTTCTACACTGAAAGGAATTTTTCACCTTTATGATCTGAACAATCACTTGTCAGATACAGGCAGCAATAAATGAAGTAATAAAATTAATTCTTGCATTGTAACAGGTCTTTTAATAGATTATAAACTTTTATTTATTCCAAAAATAAATTATTTTTGGCATGATTAACATGCCTTTCCCCAAACTTTTAGAAAGTCATTGGAAATTTCTTTATTACACGGGGTATTCATCAGCCTTCAAAACTTGTTCAATAGTGCAAAGATATGTTCAAAAATTGAAGGCCCATTATATTTGATTAATCATGCATTCAAGTTGTAGTAAGATAACAAATAAATCCAGCCCGTAACGATTTGTTATGGGTTTGAAACAAAATTCTAATTTTAATGACTCGAATGAAGCGCAAACCAAAAAAAAAAAAAAAGGATTCTATTAGATTACCGGATATATTTCAAACTTATAATTATTCAGTTTGACAAGGCTTGAATAAATATTTAGTAATCCTGTTTTATATACAATAATATTTTACATTAAAAATAATTATGAAGTATTGTTAAAATTTTAAAATTAAAATATTTCAAACTTTTAAATTGAACCTGACTCAATCGAGTATAAGAATTGAATCAAGCTTCAGCTCAAATTCTAAGCTTCTATACAACTTAAATTTGAGTTCGAGCTCAAAATTTCGAATCAAGTCCAACAACTTTAAAATTTGATATGATTTTATTTGATTTGTTTACACCTCCATACATGATCGATTATTTTCTTTTACTTAGTAGAGTGATAGGATTTGTTCATTTTGGTATGGCCGCATAAATGGTGTATACTTCTAAAAGTCACGTTTCTTATAATGGAAATTTATTCAATTTGATAATATATTACATTCTTTAAAAAACATATTTAAAATAAAAACAGTGATTTTCTTTCGTTACTTAGATTCTAATACTTTTCAATTTTTTCTTTTAAAAAAAGTTGCTCTTATTTGAGTTGCCCGCACAAAAAGAAAACCACATTTGAAAATTAAATGACAATATATCATATAATTATCAACAAAACAAAATATTCACATATTCATTCTTTTATGTTATACTAACTAGTAGAATATAAATATAAGACTTTCTCAATTTGATACAACTTCCAATAAGACATAAAATAATTGGATACAAGAAATTAAAATACACTTGTTGTTAATATGCACATTGAATTTTTTTTGTGACCAAATTTGTTGTTACTGAAAAAACATCGATGAATAAAATGGCAAAAATATTTTCTTGTTAGCAAAAGTTGAACATATTAGCAACGATAGCTTACAATTGTTGGTTATTCGATTGATTTTTGTCACACTTTGAAAATCATGGTGGCAAAAATTTTGTGACAATAATTTAGTGGTTGTCACTAAATTATTGATCTTTCCTAGATGTTAGTGATATAATTAATCTTGTTACTGAAAGATGCAATTAGTGATAGCATTCTTGTTGACACTAAAAAATGTTGTCACTAATACCATATTTCTTGTAGTGATATAATGCTATCTTTTTTTAGTTCACAAAATTTTTAAAACATTATTATTACGTGGAATTAAGGTGAGATAGCAAAATTGCCACTATACATAATTAAGATAATAGAGTTAATTGATGTAATAGTCAAAACAGAATACTTCAAGTTTAATGGGTAAATTGACATGAAACATAATTCGATGGGCAAAATAAAATTTTGACAAAATATTAGTGGCCACTGACTTAATTTACCCTAAAGGATACGAACTCACATTCACAAGAAAATATACTGCCAGGGAGATATCGAGAAGAGAAAACGAACATTGTTCTAGTTGGTAGTTCGACAGAAATTAGAAAAGATTTTGAAAAAAAAAAAACTCATTGGGACTCCACCTATCCCTTGATGACTTGACCCGAAACCTATAATTTCAGGTAAATGGTCTTACTAGTTAAGCTGTGCTTCGTTGTCAACCTAATTCAAAGTTGCCTGTGTACCCTCTTTTCCAATTGGAGGGATCAAGCCATTTCATAGATTATTCTTTTTTTTTCCCCAATTTTTTGCCGTGGCCGTCTTTTTGGGGGCTTTCAACCAGCTATTTTGGATCAAGCCATTTCATAGTTTTTTTTTTTTTTTGTTATTTAGATGCAACTCCATGTAATGTGCTATTGTAAACATGTCACTTAATGCTTTAATGTCTGGATCATTAAGGCATTAGACAACCTGCATTTGAAATTATTGAAGTACAGCTTGGTCAACTCCTATTGGGTGGAATTTTTTGGAGACAAATGGTTAAAGCCTACCACCTTGTAATGAAGTCTATGGCAAGCTCATTTCTTGTTTCTTTTTAGTGAGTCTGACACTCCAATTCTTCGCTTTGTATTGTGAAATATATTTGAAAAACTCATTCACAATATAATCTTAATTAGGAATGGATCCTTTACGAAATATTGACATATCCTATAAAAGTTAATCCTCAAGTGGTTATACGAAGAGAGTCAAATAATGGATTTATTTTGAGCTATTGATCTGTGGTGTGAGTAAATATGTTATGCATTATTTTGAATAACGTGTTACACAAAACATTCTAGAGTTTAAGTGATTGTTAATAGATGTTGAGTTATTAGTCTATAACATAACAAAGAATATTGTGTGTTGTCTTGGGTCACCTGTTTCTTGGAATATTTTATAATTTGATTGAGGAAAACCAATAAGAATAGAACATCATTTGCCCATATTGGGTATGACTTGAACAATATTTTGATTTATCTACTTGCATGGAAATGAAATCAACAATTTGCCAAACTTTTAGGATTCCTACGCTGGTTTAAAATTCAGCAAATTGAGAGCAAATTATTCAATTAAAATTTTGAACATAAATTAAGTGCTTAATGCACTAAGTAGTACGAGAATTTTTTATCAAATATTCTGAATTCAAAAACATCTTGATTTATGAATTTTTGACATTAATTAGAGTTATTGAATAGCTATTAATCTAATAATTGTATTTGCCAAATTTTTACCAAAATACAACTTTCCCTCCCCTTATCTGAAAATCCAACCGTATACGTTCCCGGACTGAAAGCCGAACAATCATCTCGTCCAGATCGACGGTGCCACAACTCTGTGGCAAACTTTGTGCCAGCCACAATTCTATGTCATGTGTCGTAATCGCTTAAGTAATCATGTGACTTTTTATATTGGTTTTCTTTGCTCCGTTTTTTTTTTTTTTTTTTGCTTAATCCAAACTTGTCTTTTTCCATACAATTCTAAACTGAACACAATTGATCTAATTATTCACCTATTATTTGCAACTGAAAAAATTAAAAAAAAAACCCTAAAAACAAAAGACACTATCTTCCTGTCACCGTCGATTAGAAAAGAAAAAAAAAATACTTAATTGTTCTCTTCTACTTCATTGGACAACAAGAGTTATATCCAAAATATATATTTGTTGAGAACGTTGCTAGAGTGCAAAAATCAAAAAGGTTTTTTTGATTGAGAACAGTTGGTGGACAGCAAACATCAACACAAGTGATTTTATCATTATCTTCAATTTGAGGTAACTTTCATGTATGATATTTTTTTAGAGTTCTTTTATTGTTATTGACTTCAAACGAATTAACATGTTATATGTTTGATACAAAACAGAAGAATATGGTACATGTTATATGTTTGAGTCTGATTTGACAATGGTGAATTAACAAAAAATCTTAATATTGATTAATCTACTTCAATTTCCATTAAGCTCATGATCTAGGGGATAATTTAATAATTTATCGGAAAAGTTGAGTTAGGTAGCTCATGCCATGATTGAAGTCTGCGATTGAAGCTGTTTTTCTTTTTTTTTTGTGGTTAATTGCAATTGAAGCATCTAAATACTACTCCTCCATCTAATAAATCCTAAGTGGCTAGCAGAGAACACTAAACCTGGAGTAATTTTGTAATTTGCAAGTCAAAATATAAGCAGAAAAGTCATAATGCGTTCGGAACCATCTAAAGATGTACTCCTAATATGTAATTTACAAGGAGGCACCAGGTTTGCTTAACTTGGTCAAATTAATACTCTTTCTAGAAAGCAAAAATAATAATGACTGTTTGGATAGCCTTTTTTGGAGATTTTTGGAAAATTTTTTTTCAAATTGTGTTTGGCATGAAAAAATTTTTTGGTCAAAAAGTACAAAAAATTTTTGGTCAAACTTTTTTCACCAAATATTCCCACCAAATTTTCATTTGAAATTTTAAATGAACTTTAGAGATTTTTTTTTGTAATTATTCATAAAAACAAGCATGTTTGTGTTCAAAATTTGTTTAGAAAAACTGAAAAAATCGCTAGTAACAAAATAAAATTCATTTTTGGTAGGTTTTGAGATCAGATGACGAAGTGGACGATGCAGCGGACGTCCGCTAAGACACAAAAATGTCTTAGCCGACGTTCGCTTTTTGAAACCACCATTATGTCACATAAAAAAATTTTTCACATTCAAACACTTTTTCACTTTTCCCACAAAGTCAACAAAAAATAATCCAAATAATTTTTTCAAATAATCTTCAAAAAACACTCCAAATAATCATATCCAAATGGAGCCAATAATATTAATACTCTTCCTATTGCATGTATCAAAACTAAGTAGCTTCAGAAATTCGTTTCAAATCAAGCTCTTTTGTATTTTTCTGGTCCATATCCATTGCATCTTAAGTTGAAAACTTGTACTTTTTTTTTTTAATTGGCTAACCCCGTACACGGGGGAGGTCGCCACTCCTCAAATTTTATTAATGAAGATAAACTTATTACAAAGAGGGGGACTTAAAACCTTACCTCCAAAGTACATGAAGAAAAATCAGAAAATACCAATAGGAAAATTAGAGAATAAACTAGGAGTACTACTCCTTTTACAAAGAATCAATTCAGGATTTCTTAAATCTAAAGTAAGGAAAACCAAGCTGGTTCATACAAATAGCACCTCTTACTTGACATGATAGTTATCCGAATGATTCATAAGTCTTCACTTGAGGGAGAGAGATCCCTTCATTTGCCAGCAAATCTGCAGGAGCATTTGCTTGTCTTTGACAATGAAGAACCCCTTTCCAAGTAGACTTCAGTTTCCAAATTGCCTCAACATACTTCCTTACTTTCCACGGGCAAAAACCAATGCCTTCCAAAATGTTATTAACACCATAGAATCCGACTCCAAAATAATATCAATAAAACCTTTGGAATGACATATTTGAACTCCAAGTAGTAGAGCTTGAAATTCTGCCTCCAAACTCGTACCCACCTCAAAAGAAGAAGCAAAGGCTAGGATCACCTTCCCTTGAGAATTCTGTAAGACTCCACCTCCCTCACATATGCCAAGATTACCTTTGGAACAGCCATCTGTATTCAATTTGAGGAAGTTCCTCGGGGACGCCACTTAACCAGAGTAATCTGGACATTTTGCTTACAGTGAGAAATATCCCACATAAATTCTGATCAAGAAGAGTATGGGATATGGCATCTAAACTGCAACTCAAAGGCTAATTTAATGTCAATAAATAATTTTCCTACAATTTTCTCCCAAGCCAAAACAATCCCCATGAAAAACCAATGGTTCCTAGCTTTCCACAAATGCCATATAATGAGAATGGGAGTAATATGACATAAGAAGCTCATCATATTATTTTGGCATGCAAGAGTCCACCATTTAACTAACCTCATACGAATCATCAATTGAGATGGAGCAAAACCCACAGGCATTCCAAAGTAATTCCATATGTTGAGTGGAATGTCACCCATATACAACTTGTACTTTAAAGTCGATTACATGTACATCATATACAACTGGATTTGGTTCCTTCTCAAGCTTCAACCTGTATTTTTCAATGCTTTCAATTGTGACGATTGAGGTGTGTTTTTTTTTAATATATAACGTTATATGCTGGATATATAACCTAGGAATCAAATAATTAAAGTTAGGATTTTATTAATTTTTCAAGTAAGCTTAAGAAAAGTTGAATGTCCTATTAACAGTTAGTTGTTTTTTTATATATTTTATGTATACTCACCAAATTCAAAAAAATGATACAAAAAAGAAAACAACAATAGCTTTCATGACTAGGTGCAACTTGGAGTAGTGTAGTTAACGAGTATAGATTGTAATTAATAATTTGGTCATAAAGCTACAGTGATTAACAAAATTTATGCAGTGTATAAATATAATTGCAACGTGGGAATATATTCGAATTCATAGGAATTGTGCCATGGACAATTGCCCCTAAGCTACTGTATTCATTCTTTTTTTTTAATTTAATAGAAAAGCTATTTCAATTAACTTATTTAGGAGAAAAATTAATTTATTTAATTAACTTATTTTGATTGACTCATGTTTCAATTAACTTTATATGGATATTTGTAGGATATGGATGCTACTTCTTCTACGGACCCTCAATTATCGTCATGTCGCAAATTGGACTTTCAACAAGTAGACCAAACTACCAATGATGAGGTTATCACTCCAATGGTCTTGAATGTGATAAAAGATATCGACAAAATTCACACATCTATTCCTCCTAAAGTAATTCCCAAGCTCGGCATGGAATTTGAAAGTGAAGAAGTAGCTTATATTTTTTATTTAGCATATGCGAAAGAAGATGGTTTTGGAATCAAAAGAAGTATTGCCCATAAAGATAAGGATGGTAACCTCATGGATAGGGTATTTTGTTGTAGTGCTGAAGGGAAAGGGGGAAAGGACAAAAGAGATCTCAACGTAAGAGCCCATCGTCCTGAAACACGGTTTAATTGCTTGGCAAAGATGAAAGTTAACAACAGACAAACATGGTAAGTTTCGTATATGTTAGCTGATCATTGAGCACAATCTCTATCTTTCAAGTCCCAACAAAACTCACTTGACATAGATCCCATCGAAAGATAAATTTTGTGCATGCAGCTGAAATTAATATGGCACATAGTGTGGGTATAACGCCAAAAGCTTTTCATGAACTTATGGCACTTCAAGCCAGAGGAAGGGAGAGTTTAGGTTTCACTCTTGAGGATTACAAGAACTATTTACGTTCTAAGCAAACAATGCAAATGGAAGTAGGAGATACAAGAGGCGTACTTGAATACATGCAAAAAATGCAATTGGAGGATCCTAACTTCTTTCATGTAATTCAAGTGGATCAAGATGATCTGATTACAAATATTTTTTGGGTTGATGGATTAATGAGGGTAGATTATTCAATTTTTGGAGATGTTGTTTGTTTTGACACGATTTATGGGAAGAACAATGAAGGCCGTCCACTTGCATTATTTGTTGGAGTGAATAATCATAAGCAGATTGTAATATTTGAGATTGCCTTATTATATGATGAGACTGCTTCGACTTTTGAATGGTTGTTTGACACTTTTGCAAGAGCCATGTCAAGAAAAATCCAAGCACTATACTTACAGATTAGGATGTAACAATGGCTAAAGCACTAACTTGTACATGGTCAGAAACACGTCATCGATATTGTGTATGGCACATATTTCAAAATGCAGCTATTCACCTCAGCCATGTATTTGAAAAATTTAAACAGTTTGCAAATGATTTCAGTAAGTGTGTATATGATTTTGATGAAGAAGAAGACTTCATATCCGAATGGAATGCAATGTTAAAGAAATATGATCTTGAAGACAATGATTGGTTACAGTGCATGTTTAGAATTAAAGACAAATAGGCATTGGCATATGAAAGGGAAACATTTTGTGCAGACATGACAACAACTCAAAGGAGTGAAAGTATGAATAGTGTGATAAAAAGGTATGTGACTTATAAGAATAAATTTTATGAGTTCTTTAATCATTTTGAGAGGTTAGTTGCTGATTGTAGATATACAGAGCTTAAAGCTGACGTCAAAGCATGTACGAGTAGTCTAGTCATACCATTTGATGTTGATAGTTTGAAGCAAGCTGCTACTGTTTATACTTTTGAAGTATTTAAGTGGTTTGAAGTTGAGTGGGGTAAATCTCATGATTGTGGTATAATTACTAGTGGCGAGGTTGGAATGGTAATAGAGTATATGATCACTCCTAAAGGCAGGAAAAATAACCATATGGTTAGATTTGATTCAGCAGGTGATCAAATTTCATGTATTTGCAAAAAGTATGAATTCTTTGGAATTTTATTCTCTCATTCTCTGAAAGTTCTTAATGTAAGAAACATCATGAAGATCCCCAATCAATATATATTGAAGAGGTGGACCAACAGTGCAAAAAAAGGATATATTAGTGATGATAACTCTGGTGACCTCAACAACGATTTGGATCCAAAAGTGCTTTTTGCAAGGTGTTACAGAGATTTGTGCAAATTGTCTTCTCAATTGGTTACAAAAGTTGCACAGATAGAAGAAACCTATAAAATTGCAAAAGAAGGCCTTTTGAAAATGTTGGATTTGGTTGATACAAAGTTACATTAGGAGGAGTCAAGCAATGAGATTTCAAGTGCAACAAAAGTTTCTGAACTCACACTTGCTAGTACTAGTGCAAATGGTATCAAGAGAAATATCAAAACTATTTTAGGCAAAAGACTGAGGAGTGGCTTAGAAAGGCTACTAAGAGGAGAAGATCAACCAAAAAGGGTTCTCCGAACACTATAACTATGAAGTCCACAATGTCATCACATGATGAGGTTTTAATTTATTACAATTTTACTATCTCTATAGTACAACATTTTCTTATATTATGAGTGTAATATTTATTCTATTCTGATTTTTTTTAAACTTTTTTGGTTGAATAGCAACAACAGCAATGTGGTACTATAAACATATTAAATAATGTTGATGTTGTTAACTGGCAATTTTACAAGGCTATGGAAACTTCTAAGGTACTATTTTTGGAATCTTAAATAAAATCATGTGTTCGTATATGTACATAAAATAATTCATTATCAAGCTATTTGTAACTATTTTTATTTATGTCGATTTTTAGGCAACTACAAATAAAATGAGCACGGTACAGTCTTTACAATCTCAACAAGCAACTTTTGTGCAGCCATGTCATCCTACTCCAGTAATTTTATGTTTGCTTGGTTGGATTAAATTATTTTACAATAAATTTATTTTTTATAGTTATACTAAAATTTGATGCCATAAATTATCATAATTGATTATTATTTTTCACTTTTATGACTAATAGCTCGAGAATTTGGAATTTAATCAGCAGAATTTAGGCCAACTATGCACTTTCAATTTCATGAACATGATTGGCTTGCTCAAGGTAAATTATTAAAGTGGTGCTCATGAGTGATTGGTTAATTTAGAAAAAGATTATGTATGGTTCTTTTGCACTCATTCATTTGTTTTTGTGTTTAAATTTTTGGGTGACGCATTTCTAACTATAGGCACAAGAATTAAATGGTTTTGGTGGAGGGATGATAATTCAGTCAAACTTCAATGACAACTCTTGCACTATATTGCAAAAAGTTGGAGCTAATTGCATTGTAGTACAAAAAGTTGGAGCAAATTGCAATGATAGGTGTGGTTGTCTAGTTCCCTGAGTTGGTGACATTTGTTGCAAGTGTTCAACGAGAAAAAAGACATGACAATTAGAGATGAATTGGCCATGAAATTTTTACATATTTTTTAATATGAAAATATTTGTTTCAATTGACGTTGGTATTGAGTTTTAAATTTTAGTATTGAACATCTTTTGTTATGTTTCCAGAATTTAATAAGGTATTCACAATTGACGTAGGGTACATGTTTGTGACATAAATAAATTTCAATATAATTGATTGGAATATACTTTGATTCAAATTAGAATACGTGAATTGTAACTTATTTGAGTCGAGAAAAAATTTAATTTTAAAATTTTGAAATGAACGGCCCATGAATCAGCAATCTTATATGGACCGCAAATCCTTAACTCGCATATGTTTCCATTTTGAGCATTAAATACTACTCCAAAGAAATTAGTGAAAACTTTCACCTCCTGGACAAATAGTAGTATTGCTAATAAATGACTACACAGAAATCAAAATGGCTTAGAAGAAAGAGAACGATGAATGGAGTAAGTGACAGAAAGAATTTGGTTGGAAGTTGCAAGAATTTGGTTGGAAGTTGCAATCACCAGTTTTGTAGATTTCCATTTTGCTTATCCAAGGAATGTAACTGCGCCAATTTTTCTTTACTTCATAAATTGTAGGGAGGGAGGAGAGGGTAAAATTGGCTGTTTTGATTGAGGAGAGTTAACAATTGAGGTCGTGGTTACGAAAGAGGACTTCGTGGTGGAGTTGACAATCGGGAAGTTGTTTTTTTTCTTAATTTTTTCAGTTGCAAATAATAAGTGAATAATTATACCAATTGTGTTCAGTTTAGAATTGTAAAAAAGCAAATTTGAATTAAGCCAAAAAAAAACGAAGCAAAAGAAATCAATATAAAGAGTCATGTGATTACTTAAGTGACTAGGATACATGGCATAGTATTGTGGCTGGCACAGAGTTTGCCACAGAGTTGTCCACAGAGTTGTGGCACCGACGATCCACCGTGGTTTTCACGTCAAACCAAAAGCCGAAGCATTAAGTTGAAAACTCAATATAACTACTTCCCAAGCCTCTCTTCAGTTTTCGTCCCATGGCTGTTCTCTGAATCTTATTCAAGTTTAATATTAGTTTTTTAGACTCATTTATCACATTCGATCCAATCCTCTATAACTCGAGTGTTTAATTACGCAAGGTTATTGTTTTTTTTTTCTTTGTACTATAACATTAGAGAATGTGGAAGCTTAAGATTGCTGAAGGCAATGGACCATACCTATACAGCACGAATAATTTTGTGGGCAGACAAATATGGGAGTGGGATCCCAGTGATGGCACCCCTGAAGAACAAAAAGCATTTGACAAAGCTCGCGAGGAGTTTAGAAACAATAGGAAAAAGGGAGTTCATCCATGCGCTGATTTGTTTGTGAGAATGCAGGTAATGATGATCATACCTGTCTTCAAATCCAAATAATCAATTTTTCTTGATAAAACAGTTGATGATATTGTTACATTCGTTTCGTTTCGTTTCATTTCATTTCATTTGCAACCTAAGATGGAAAATTACCGTATCCTATATTCGGTTTGTTTCATTTGCAGCTTAACAAAAACAAAAAATTCGGTTATCATATTTGTTTTGTTTCATTTGCAGCTTAAGAAAGAAAATTCCCATATCGTATAATTGTTTCGTTTCATTTGCAGCTTGAGAAAGAAAGTTTCCATATCGTGTTCATTTCTCGTTTCATTTTGCAGCTTAAGAAAGAAAATTCCCACATCGATGTTCTGGGCATCCCACCGGTTAGACTTGGAAAAAATGAAGAAGTAACTTATGAAGCAGCCACAACTGCGGTCAAGAAAGTCGTTCGGTTAAACCGCGCAATCCAGGCTAGTGATGGCCACTGGTCAGCTGAGAACGCAGGCCCATTGTTTTTCACACCTCCACTGGTAAGCACTCCACCAAATTCAATATTCAAAATTAATCAACCAAAAGAAAAACAGAAGTGATCTGTCAACTTTGTCTACATGTTACTTTTACAGCTCATTGCCCTGTACATCAGTATTAATTTCAAGTTTCTAAAGAAAATTATTGCTTTTTCCCACTTAAAAATAAAATGACAGCCTTCAATTAATTCACCCATTATAATTGTAAATTTTTAGTTACATAAAAACAAATTTAATCTTGTCCTAAAGTAATTCAATCACATTTAATTCTCTCAAATTTAATCTTATCCTAAATTAATTACTTGGAAAAATAATTCACATTATGTAAGCAAGCTACTCGGGACATCCATAACACAACAACAAAATGGGATATTTATGTAGCTGTGTCAATGAATCTTCGCTATCATCGGCTTCCTTAACCTCATTGCTCACCCTCATTCCCAAACCAAGAACTCAACATTATAGTACATCACTTTTCTTCCATAGAAAAAAGCAATTACTTCAATTTTCATAATTCAAGAATACATCAATTTGGAGTAGTGGTAGGAAGTATTGGGTTTAAATTAATAAAAAAAAAGGGCTACTAACTGAATGTGTTTTGCGGGCCACAGTGTTGCGTGCAGAGGCCAAAGAGAACATATTTGGACGCTTGATTTGTCGGACTCATTCCACAACCTGTGACTTGCTCGCCGCTGAAATGCCTCAGTGAAGAAGCTATGTAACAGTGTATCTTGAGTCTGTTACTGTTTGTTGGGAAATACTTACATGGACCAAGGTCACGGGTGGGGTCGTAGACCCTATGATTTAAAATTGGCGATTTAGTTAATTAGATGAGTCATAATATAGACTACAAAAGAGGTGACTGATTCTAAATTACAGGATCCATGACCCACTTGTGAACCCCGTCCATGTAAGTATTTCCCCTATTTGGAGTAGATCAACAATCAAAATGCTGTCTCACCGTTGTTGTGGGCCAGTCTAGTTTTGTGCTTGCGGTTGTCCTTCCAGCGGCTCTGGGTGGGCAACCTTTGACAATTTAAGTGGCTTTTAATGCACTTTTTTTGTTCGGAATGACCTGTTCTTTCTTTTCTTTGAATGTATGGGTATTCCATCACCACTTTCCACCGTCATTGGTGAAGTCACATCTATTGACACGTCCTTGTTGTCTTCACAAGAAGGGATAGGTATCCCGTTACTTTGAGCATCCTCGAAAAAATGTTCACCCATTATAGTAGGCACTCTACCATAAGGAACATCCAATTGTGACTTGTTTTTACGATTACGAGGCTTTCCATTCTCCAATTTCTCTATCAACCTTCTTATCGCATTAAGAAATAGTCCTTGCATACACTCCATAGACCGTGACAGGGTGGTCACTGACTCAAGGACCAATCTACATCCAGCACATCCTTCACCAGTAGAGTCACATCTCTTCTTTGCTCCCAAGGGCTCATTGATGTCACTATCCACCTTTATGTTCTGGCCCCTATAATTGGTTTCTTGCGTTACAGCTTCTACCCTCTGCGTATTTCGTCAACATCATGTGAGAAGGAATTGGCCCAGGAAAGTATTGGTCCTGAGCTCGTTAAACTCTTCCATCCATCGATTGATTCATCTTTTAGTTTCCTAAATTTTCAATTTATCTTCAAATTTTCATCTATTTCTAACAAATAAGCCTCTAGATTTTCTCATTTTATTAAAAAGTAATAAAATCTCCAGCAATATAAACAAACATGTGACAAAGAAACAATTGGCAAATCTAAGTCTCAACTTTAGGATTTTTGGCTTAGAAGCACATTACATCTCTTACGGAAAAATGGAGAAATTTCAATATGTGCCAAAAACTTAGGAATTACCTACCAAATTTGTAAACAGTCGACATTTTGATTGTAATGTGCTCCAGCAATCAAAATTTGCACACAGAAAAAAATGTTGTTTGTTTCTTTTTACTGACAGTATGTGGATCTTAAACTTGCTAATCAAAATATAAACAAACAAGTGTATACTTAACAGGAATCCATCAATCAAATGCCAAAAATTGTAATAATTGTTCATCTGCTAATTAAAGGCACTAAATTCAAACAACTCAAAATTTTCACCAAAAAAATATACGGGCAACTGAGAAGAATAACAACTTGGTACCTAGAAAAAAAAAATTATCGTTGATGGTTAACCTAGAAGAATAACAATTTTGTACCCAAAAAACAACCAAAAATATTAGATGTTAATTTCCAGGAATAGGTTCAAGCAAAATATCAAATTTTTTAATAAATGAATCAACTTAAAATCCAAATTATGCAACTAAAATCAATAGATCAAATCAGAATGAGAAGAGCAATCACAGTGGCAGGGAGGGCAAGAAACGGCAGATGAAGAATAGGGAGAAGATGATGATGAGGAATGTTTGACAACTGCTAAACCTTTCTTAAATTACTAATATAATATGGGCTCACTGTTAACTATTCACCAACATTATATATAAAGCAAGAAAACTTATTCAAAAAACTTCTTCTCCTTGACTGCAATTCTTCCTTGGCTACAATTTGGTGACACTAAGTTTAACAGATTTGTTGTCATCTACAGCCATTGCTAGTCTAAGCTTTATCCTCCTTTTTGTTTTGTTATTTCATTGGTTTCACCTTGCTTTCCATTCATCTGCAGAGTGTTATTTTATATCAATCATTACAAAGGGCAACACCTCCAAAGCCATATCAAATCATCTAAAATTCAGGATAAGTACAATTTTCTTTGGAATCCACAAAATGAAAATGTTTCATAAGTTCTCTGTTAACGGTGCTTTGTAACAGGTCAAATAATAGAGACACCAGCTATAGGACACAAGCAAGAGGCCACAGTTTCACTTTGAACCAAAAAACTGAAGCACTTTTTGTTAGCCTTTCAACTTGAATTGGTAAGGCAATGTTCCCAAGTTGTTAATAAGAAGGGCTAACTAGATTCATCTTGAAATCTTTGACATTCGTTGATGCTATACCACCTGATTATAATGGCAATTAAAAAAAAAATCTGAGAGATTTACTTGGCCATGGAGAGCTCGGTTGGAGTTGACGGTAGTGAGTTGCTGTTCGGGGTCAAGTCAACAGATGATTCTTATGGTGGTTTGATGTTGACTTCTAGAGCTGTAATTGTGAATTGAAGTAGAGGATATGGTGGCTATGTGGTTGCTTTAGGGTGGAAGAGATGGTGGAGGAGGTGGCCGAAGGAGGTGGCGGTGATAGTGGTTACCGATTAAGATTTGGGGATTATTGGAGGAGATAAAACAGTGGGAGTTTTAGGAAAGTACCGTGAGCTTCATAAACCCTAAGTGGTTTTGTCAAATTTGGGGATTATTTGTTGGGAGTTCAATTTCCTAATTTCACACTATTCTATTATTTGATAATTACATAGGGATCGTTCGTATTTGTTTATTTTGACATCAGTCCATCCTTGCCAATTTATTTCTACAAAGAAGGGGCCCATGTGAGTTATCTAAACCTTATTGATTCTTTGCACCATGCAGAAAAGTGTCCACCTGTGCACAGTAGAAGCATCCGACTTTGACTATTCAGACTTCTCAATAGGTATAATCAAACTTCAAGATCATCAAGTTTGCAATTTTAGAATTCGAAGTTGACTTGAATCATACTCGAGTTCGAGTGTGAATTTGAGCAGAATACTAAACTTTTACAAATTTTCATTTTTATATTAAATTAATAAAATGATAAAATTACCCTCTACTATTTAAAGTTAGGAAAGGTAAAATATGCAATTTGTTTAATAAACACGCTCAAGTTCGGTCAACTCTAAACTTAAGTTGAATTTTTTATCGAGTCACTCGCGAGCAATTTGATTCGTTAATAGTCCTAAATTTACATAAATTCATGACATTGCCTTTAAAATAATTTGCTTGTTCTAAGACCTCACTCAATAGGTAAGAATCTCATGCAATAAGCCATGAATTTTACCCTCAAACTTCTCCTTTGTCGCATTTTTTTTTGGCTTCCTTTATCTTTATGTGACCTAACTACTATGCAAGAATATATTTTCTCTCATAATACCTTGTCATCTAGAATAAACAAAAGAAAATTGATCATTTTGCTGATTGATAACCTAGGTCAAAAGTTTATCCCTTCCCAGTATTTGGTATAATAATATTTAGAGGTTAAAATGCAATAAAAATTTATTAATTTATCTTAATTATCCTAACTTCTCTTATATTAACATGGTTTTCCTTTTATTTTTCTTGTTTGTGCTATGTACTATTGTTGCTCATAAAAATTTTAACCATTTTGCTTTGAGAATTAGATGTTCTGTTAAAAATAAAATAATTGTATTACTCAATTAGTTTAAAATTATTCTATTAAAAATTAATTGTCAAATATGAAATCCCATAGTATTTAACAAATCCAAGTGTGACCTACACATATATACATCGCTTGTATCACAACAGCACAATCCAATAATAATAAAAAAAGAATAATAGAGTCATTTAACACCACAATCCACAAAAATGAAAAAAGAAAAAAAATCAAACAATGCATAATCCAATTTATAGTTTTGGAGTGTGGACCCAATTTTTAACTAATGACTAGTTCATTAAATGAAAAAAATTCAAAAAATTGCAAATTCATCATTATATTTTGAAAAATTTGCATTGATCTTCTTCCTATAACAGGTAAGAAGACAGCAAGGAATTAGAAAAATTCTTGTGATAACCTGTATATTGTACCAATTGGGAACTTAGTGGATAATTTAAGCAAGGAAAGCCAAAAATGTAATAACTTTAGAAATCAATGGTCTAAGACTGGCAAATAAACTCCTCTTAATAATCCTGGATGACTTCATGAATCATTCTTGGTAACAAAAGATGGCAACACTAAAAGTTTCTTCTATTTTGCATATGAGAGTTGATCACATGAAGAAAATATGGGTTTATATGCATGCGAAAGAATGTAATAGCAAATATTAATTTATGTACTTTTTGTAAAGTTCAGCAACTGAGATTTTTATTTTCACAAAAGAAAAATAATAACAATTAGTATATTTGGAAAACAGCAAGCTGCACTTGCCACATACAAGAAGAGCCATTGCCACAGTTTTGTTGAAAGCTATGATCTCATGCCTTTGCTTAATGTTTATATCATGTTAACATGTCTGCATTATAATTTAAAGGAAAATTAGTGGTTCTATTCTAGGCAAATAGCATCAGTTATTGCCTAGAACAAGCAGATATTCAAGTTTAATTAGTCAATCCAATTTTGTTAGTAACAGTTTGATGGTGATTGTATCATCCTCTCCTGCTTGACTCCAGAAAAGCCAAAAAAAAGAAAAAGAAAAATTAAAATGTTGCTATCCATTATCTTTGACGTTTTGTTGGTATTAGATCAACTCAGAGAACAGATTCACTATTATGCACAGAAAGAGAAAAATATGAGCATATTTTTTGGGGGAACTAAATATATATGAACTAAAAATATGGGCTAAAGCAGTTTCGTAATATGGAAGTGGAGCTCATGTGTTGTGGAGTATTTGATCACGCTCTTGCTCCGATAAGTGTAAAGAAGGAGGTAAACACAGGCCCCAAGCCATTTAAATTCTACAACTTTCTCATGGAACATCCAAGCTACAAAGATGCCATTGAAAAATGTTGGAAATCCTATGAGAAGAGTCTGTTTGAAGCTAAAGCTTTTAGAGGAGCTCAATAATCAGAACACAAAACATTTTAGTGCAATAGGCAATAGAGTACAACAGGAATTCAGCAGACTTAGTGATATCCAACAATTGTTGCAGAAGAATCCCTGGAAAGAGGAATTGCAGAAACAAAAAAAGAGTCACTGAAAAAATATGTAGAATTGAGGAATATTGAGGGGCAATTTTATAAACACAAATCCAGAATTAGATGGTTGAAGGACGAAGACGCAAGCATAGCATTGTTTCACAGAATTATAAACTCAACATCAGGCAAAAAACAGAATGCTAACTATAGTAACAATGGAGGGAGAAAGATTGAGAAAATAAGAAGATGTTAAAAAGGAAGCAATCAGTTTCTATTGGACTATATTTTCAAGAGAAAAATGCAACTTTGGTATCAAATTTTTTGGGCATTAGCAGTTTCAGCCGCTAAAGTTTAGATGAAAGCAAATCTAGCACCAAATATTTCAATTTTTTAGCACATTTAGTCTTATTGACCAGTTTTGTCAAAATCTTGCCGGAATCTAGTCACGTGATACTCATGTGCTGGTTATAAAAGTTTTCAAAAAGAATTAGAAAAAAGAAAAATAATCTAGTTGCCATAATTTGTAACTAAAGGCACACATATGAATGCATCATCCAAGTGGATTTTTTTAGTTTTATCTGCTTATTTATCGTGTGTGAATTCAAATTAATGTTTTTAATTACAAATTATGGCAACTAAAATTTGTTCTTTTTGGTAATTCTTTTTAAAAACTTTTGTAACTGGCACATGAGTATCACGTGACTAGATTTAGATAAGATCTTGCCAAAACTAGTCAATAGGACTAAATATGCTAAAAAATTGAAACATTTGGTTGATTTATGAGTTATTGAGAGGGTATCATATATAGCTAGCGAAAGGGAGATGTGCTAATAAAAATAGACTTGACGAAGGCTTATGACACTATGGGATGGTTGTTGTTGTTCAAAGTAATGGAAGTCATCATGGTTCAAAGACTCAGCTGAGTCGGAACTAGATCGGAGTTAGGCGGTCCAATACCGCTCCGATTCCACTTGGAGATGGCGAACTCACCGGGAAATCGGATCTCGGTAGACTCAGACCGATTTGGCTCCGAATCATTGCGAATCGGCCGATTCACAGCGAATCGGCCGATTCACAGTTGATTTGCCAGATCAACTCGGACCACACAACCAAACGGTAAAGAAAGAAAGAAAATTGAAGCGGTTATTCACTTGATCATGGTTGATCTTTTGGTCACCTAGTTCTCTTGATTATCCGGCAGTTGGAGGCAGATTTTGGTTGGGTTAAGTGTGTGATGGGTGGGCTGATTTTGGTGTTTATGGGCTGCGATTTGATCGGATTGTGATGGGATGGTGGTTGAAGGTGAGTATGGTTGCGGTGGTGGTGATGTTGAGGCTGATGGTGGTGTGCCGGCTGCATGACCAAAGTAGTCAGAGATGAAAGTTTTCTAGATTTGGAAGAAAGACGACACAATAATTTTTTTTAATTAAAACACTACGTGCAATGTGCGTATTTAATTGGACAATCTCAGAATCTTTTTTTTTAATTGGACAATGAAGATTGCCTTTTTTTTAGTAAGACAATCTGCGCGATTGCCCTTTTTTTTAACAATCTGCACGCAATCTTTTCGTAATTGTCATCTATATATATATATATAGTTTAAATTTTAGTAAAAAGTACTTTGAAGAATGGACTAATGATCATGCAAACAAATTAATATGTAAATAAGATTTGCAAGTTACTAACATAATCTAAATAATTATTTTTCTTCTGTCAAATACCAACTCATTACTTGCAGTACATTTTATAGGTTTTCTTTACTTATTTTTTGGTTATTTTTGTTCAGCATACTTTTTTTTTATATATTGTGAATGATTATTTATAGTTTTTAGGATCAAATTGTTTGAAAATGTGCATCTCACGGAGACCGCGATCGATATACCGAGTCCGATGTAAAACGATACACGCTGCGGCTGCGACCACAACCGCGACATTGAACCATGGAAGTAATGGGATTCCCACCAATGTTTATGAAATGGGTGAAAAAATGTGTTACCATTGCCAATTTCTCTTTAAACATCAATGGGTCACTTGTTGGTTTCTTTCAAAGTGAGAGAGGACTAAGACAATGTGATCCGATATCACCCTACTTGTTTCTACTAGTGATGGAGGTATTCAGCAGAATTTTGAAAAAGAAGATAAAGGAGTAGGTATTTGATTATCATCCAAGGTGTGATAAAATGAAAATTTCTCACATATGTTTTGTAGATGACTTGATGTTGTAAATCTACAACTGAAAAGTCAATACACGTAATGAAGAAGACACTACAGGAGTTTGGAAAGATGTCAGGATTAAGACCAAATTAATAAAAGGTGAAGTATACACAGCAGGAATTGGTGGAGGAACAATCGAAATTTGTACAGATCTGGGGATGAGTAAAGGCTAGCCACCTGTCAAATATTTAGTCATTCCCCTGCTAACAACAAGACTAGCTGCAAGGGACTATCAATGTAGCATTGACAGAATAGCAAAAAAGGTAAAGAGCTGTCCAATAAAGAAGTTGACATATAGAGGCATACTATGGCTCATTAAGTCATTACTAACAAGCATACAACTACATTGGAGCAGAATATTTATCTTACCTAAAGCAGTCATAAAGAAGATAGAAAGTATTTTAGTAGCCTTTCTATGTACAAGTACTGAACATAACAGACATGGAAGCAAAGTGGCATGAAGGAGGCTTGTAAGCCAATTGAAGCTGGAGGATTAGGAGTGAAAAACTTAGAAACTGGGAACCAAGCATTAATATTGGAACTAATATGGAACATATGTAACAAGAAGAAAAAACTGTGGATAATCTAGATTCACTCTTTTTTACTGAAAGATACATCAATTTGGGCTGTTCCTATGCCAATAGAATGTAGTTGGGTGTGGAGGAAAACATTGCAGTTGAGATCACTAGCAAGACCTTTCATACTGAATGTGATAGGAAATGGAAACAAACATATGGTATGATAAATGGCATCTAATGCGAGTATTAGCTGATCACTGAAAATATCGTACGAGGAGTAAGGTGTAACAAGAACAGCAATGTAGTGGGAAATAATTGAAAGAAATCAGTGGAAATCGCCTCAAGGGAGAAGAAGAAAATGTGAAGTGAAGAAACTAATGCAGAACACTCCCACTAAATTTTCCTTCCAGTTGAAGACAGAGGATATTGTGCAGTGGATACCAAACAAAAAAGGTGTATTTTCAGTCAGCTCAACTTACAAAGCCTTGCAAATACAAGAAGAACCAGCGAAATGGCATAAGATTGTGTGTTGTAAAAGGTATATTCCACGATTTGCTTTTATCTTATGGATGCTACGTAAAAGCAGGTTATAACAAAGCAAAAATTTAAAGAATGGGGAATTGTGGAAAAGGATGACTGTGCATTGTGTGAAGAACAAAGTAAAATAGAAAATCATTTATTCTTTGGATGCAGAATGAGCTATGATATTTGGAAGAGAACTCAGACTATGAACTTGTTGTGTACAGGGGCACATGAGTGGATGGATGAGATCAATTGGTCAAGCTCCAATTGTAAGACAAGGAACTTTGCAGATAAGCTGGCAAGACTATTTTTAGCTGCTACTGTGTATCACACATGGAAAGCAAGAAATCATATTGTATTCAAGAAAGGCAAACTAAATGCTTGGGAAATCATGCAAAACATCATTAGGGATGTGAGATTTTCGGTGATTAAGTGCAGGAAAGTAGAAAGAACAAGAAGAAACTGGGAAATGAATATCAATCGGGAGCTGGAATAAAGTTTTCTCATGATGTAATTTGTGTTTGATGTCCTTCAAGAATCAGGTTGTGTTTAGTGTGGGGATGCACTGTTTTGTAAGAACTTTATTGCAAAATCAATAAAAGCTATCTTTTCTTAAAAAAAATATTCGTGAACATAAACAAGTCTAGTTTTTGAGTTAATTTAGTATTACACGAAGTTTTTTTTTTTTTTTGTGGGGTGCGACACGAAATCATTTTAAGATTGAGAAGTTATGCATGAATTCTTGATGATTCTCATATTACAAAAAGCTAATTTTCTTCCTCATTTACAACTAATTTTAATTAAAATACAAAATTAAGTAGAAAATCTAGAAAGTCAAAAATGTCTTGATGACTTTCGACATGCAATTAGAAAACAAATCCAAATACGAAAGGAGATTTGCTTCGTTTTGGAGAATTGGTCAAAGTGGCAACATTGAGGTGAAAAAGTTGACTTGGTCTTCTTGGGGGTTTGATGCGATTGGGGGTTGCCCTGTTGTATATCACAGGAATATCTTTTCCTAAGGAGTGCTTTGAAAAGAAATTCACAAAACAACCCAATCTTCTTGACTATTTTGTTACCTGTTCAAACACTCCAAGAATAACTTGAGTTGTGGTGTTTGAAGATTCAACCAAGATCATTGAATTCCTCCTTTTATGTTGCAGGTTAGACTCCTATCCAACCCATGGAATAGACTCCTAATTGACGAACACAAACAAATGAATCAAACCAAATAGAAGAAACTCAAAACAGAGATATTTTGACACCATGGAATCACTCCAATAAGACTAGGATTTAGTTCTAATCCAAGAACTAAAGAAAACTCTCGTAGAGAGAAAAACTTACAATTTTATTGATTCATCATAACTTTTGAAAACAATACAATGGATAGCCTTATATAGGAATAAAATAACCTAAACACAAAATAAACAAAAGTAGGAAACTTATTACAATTAAGAAACCTAACAAAATTAGAAAACTAACTAAAACTTGCAATTCTTCCCGTATTAGTGCCGGCTATCCGCACGCGGATAGAAGGTGCAGATACTGTCAAAAACTTGGCTTTTGGCAGCATCTGTTTTGTAACTATCTGCGGCCCTATCCAAGTACGGATACTTCTCGCGGATATTGTCAGAATGTCACCCTAGCAATTCTGCATTGCGCCTTTGACTGTGCACACAAACACCAGCCTCTTCCCCTTTGAGTGGATGTTAGATAGATCATTTTCTATGCTTCATTGCCATGCCTTGTGCCCTTGAACTGCTCAAATTAGTATAGATGAACGATCAACCTCGTTGGGCTTGAATAATACGCGTGGGACTACCAAGAACGTATCAGGGTTTGATTACTTTACTAGAGTAATGTCTAAGTCATGTAAATAAATAAATGAATAAAATGAGACATTGATCTTATGGAGCCGTTTAACCTCGTTCAAAGACAGGCATTTTCTGAAGTCTCCGTCATATTATTTGGATAATGTTGAATAAATGTCATGTATACAATCGGTGGATCAATCAAAATATTTGATTGATATATACAACATAATATTAAAAAGGTTCATGTTACTCAACTCTTCTTTGCTTTTTCCCCTATTAATCTGTTTGTTTGGTGTTACTTTGTTTGTTTGGCGTTATCTTAAAAACATGTTCTAGAAAACTCTTTCCCCTATTACTCTGTTTGTTTGGTGTTACTTTGTTTGTTTGGCGTTATCTTAAAAACATGTTCTAGAAAACTCTTAAACATGGTTTTCAACTATATTTTTATCTTACATATAAATGTACTAAAAAGAATTTTCAAATGCAATAACCTTTTTTAAAAAATACCTTAAAAAATAATTATAATCAACCGTTCTCGTTGAAGTATCACTGATTTTGTTATGTACTATTTATGGCGCATTGCCATCACTGATTTTGTTATGTACGGAGCATTGCTTCTTTTAACAATTCACTTCACGTTCACCACCAGCAATTATCTAATTGTCCATTTCCATTTTGTTAATAAGACTTGTGATTGAATTTGAATCACTATCATGAATCACTGATACATAATTATCTACCATCTTTGCCGAAACTGAAATGTGAAGTGAAAAAGACAATTACAACCCATTATTTAGTAATACTACAATATCAAGTGTCCAGGGTATAAACTTCAAGCTTGGAATAAATTTAGCTGCAATATTGTGAAGTTCCATCAGCAAGATGAAGAGTGCAGCCCTTTGGGGCCAAGCAACAATTGCAACTGGGTGTCAGCTTTGTTTCTGAGTTACCGCAGGTCATGTACTCAACATCTAAGCAGTATTGTGGGCAAGCCTCGACAACCTTGACTTCCACATTGGCTCCCAGAAGAATCATTCCTATTTTCAACAGCAATAACTTTTTAGATGATGCACAACGCATTCTCTGTAAGGAGAATTTTCATGTAGGTTGAAAAACACATTAAACTATTATCCCTAAGAACTGCGAGAAAGGTTAGAAAATACTAGCAATATAGCTCTGTTTGTGTTCTCAGGTTTTGGGAGGAAAAGGATGATGTCTGGAAGCTGGAATAACTATTATAACTACTGCTAAATGTTTGTATAAACTCATTTTAAACAAATTTGACGGATTTTGAACCGAAATTCTCTCATTCTTTTCCACAGAACCTCACTTTGAAGTATGAATGTGACCACTTCAGATGCATGTATCTGATTTCCAGCCCGACTCAATCATATATTATATCTATAGATGCACATAATTCCTTCTAAAGAGGACCGAAGACGGTTAATTCGACTTAGCAGTCAGAAAATTGGCGAATAACAAAACACTAACTCTCATCAGTTCGCCCTAATTCTCTTGTTATGCCATGGACATAGGGAGGGAGATTTACCAATAGTCTCGCATTCATGATATCTACAAATGCATCAGTTTGAAACAATTGGTACTAAATTAATTGGTGAACAAAGTAGTCATGCTATACATACCACAGAAAAGAAAAGTTGGAGAACAAAGTAATCATGCTATACATACCACAGAAAAGAAAAGCGATTACACCATTCTTGTTGAATGCCATGATTCCTGGCCTTTCAAAACTTTGCCTTTTCAGACCGCTTGGGCTTTGTACCTCGGTACTTATAAAGACTAAAGAACGAGAGTCGTGCTTGAATTGCTAATGATGGTCCCTGTTTCAACATATGCCCCATTTATTTTTTTTTTCAAATTAATCAATATGCCCCATTTATTGACTTGACTAATTTCGTTCTTCTTTTCCCTCTACACTTATTACTTTGTTGAAGTCAACAATATCAGGTGTTTAGAGTTGTTTTTTTTCAAAGTTTTTGACATAAATGAATTGCATTTACAAACAAAATAGGCTAAGTTACTTCAAAAGTCCCTCAAAAGGTGGCAAATTTCTCATAATAATGTAGTTTTAAAGAAAAGTTCCTAAATGGAGACCTTTTTTGTTTGTGTTCTGATACCTTGGTGAATTTTTTTTTTTAAGTTTGGAGAGATAAAGTGTTGTCACATAGCATCTATGTGTCAATACTCATTTATTTATTTTCAAGGGCTCAAACAAGGGGCTGGTCGCTATTTTTTGGGGCTGGTTGGAAAATTGGCTATCAGCGTCCAACGTGGCACAATTGTGCCGCACAGGCCTTTTGCAGTAGCGTCCAACGTGGCCCCAAATGTGCCACACAAGGCTTGTGTGGCAGACAAAAGTAAAATTTTTTTTAAAATGTTGAAGTCAATAATATCAAGTGTTTAGAGTTATTATTTTTTTTTCCGAAGTTTTTGACATAAATGAATTGCATTTACAAACAAAATAGGCTAAGTTACTTCGAAAATTGGCAATTTGAGCTCTGCTGCATGAGGCCTGTGCGACAGCGTTCAATGTGGCACAATTGCGCTGCAAAAGCCTTGTGCGGCAGCATCCAACGTGGCTCCAAATGGACAGTTTAGTCTCATGAGTGTGAAGCATGCATGTGATGAATTTGTAGCAAAAATTATCATTTGTTTTTAAATCAAAGTTGACCGTGCAAATCAGTCTATAAAACCTGAATTCATGAACTCATATATCCAAAAAAGAATTCTCTTCTCATTTTTCTCTACTTTCTATGTAGAAGTTTAGGAAAATTTCTTTGAAGCTGTGCGTATTCTCTATTTGTATAAGCAAAGGCAGGCAAGGAGAAAAGAACGAAGGTAGGCAAGAAGCAAAGAACAAAGGCAGAGGTGGTTGCACAAGCAGCAGGCAAAGGAGCTTCCGGGCAAAGGCAGAGTTTATTACCAGCAAGAAAAGTAGCTTTCGATCTGCATAAACAAAATAGGATTTACCTAGACAAGGTTAGTATTAACTACTACTTTTTCAAATATTGTGTAAATAAAATTATGTTAATTAGTGTTAAAATAATGTTAGATATTAATAAATTGTAATTATTAAAAGTGTTTACTTAAGTGTTATTGTATTATGCTAAATGTGTATATATTAATGTTAAAATATTTAGTTTTCATGGGATAATAGTTATGTTATGTTAAATGTTTGCCATTGTATTATGTTTTGAATGCCAATTTCGAAAAATTGAAAACATGTGGAAAAGAGGTGCAAATTTTATTGTAAGCCAGAGGCTCCTTAAGTCATTAATGCTAATACTGATTCTTACGTGGAACTTGAAACCGTTGAACTGAAAATTGAAAATGTGGGATTTATTAGTCTTTAAAAATAGGTTTAACATATACAATCTATTTACATTGTTTAAGTATCAACTTGAGTTTTAAATTTCTTTAATGAAGATCAAGGTTGACAACTCATGGATCATTAATAGCTATACGAAAAAGTTAACCAGAGTGTGGTACATTGGGTTGGATTCAGGAGTAGACTGCTTATAAATATCTCAAGAAATGAATGTACTGGTTGATGAAAAAAAATGTTCCAAATACAGCGAATGTAGAACAAATTTATTTATAAAATTACTGACTTCCTTCTAATTAACTTTCTGGTCAAACTTGTACAAAATAGAAATTAAAATTTAGATGTTGCCGACTATACGTAAACAATGGATCATTAAGGGACGCACGAATAAATTTTGAATATAATTTAGTCATTGATTGTTTTATATCACTAAAAAATAGTCAGCTTTATGCAAGTAAAACAACTAGAATTTGACCCATTTGTTTGGAATGTAATGGGGATTGCTAAAGAAGTAAAAGTATGTCAAGAATTGAAATTGTACATGTTCATGGAGCAAAACAAAATGTTCAAAAAATGTTTTTTTATTATGGATAATAATTTAATTATTATGTTAAAACTAAAATGTTAAATTTATTGTTATTGTGTTATGTTAAAATTAAGTTTATATAGTAATGTCAAAATGTTTATTTTCCCATGGATAATTAGTTATGTTAAAATGTTATATATTATGTATAATAATTTAGTTATTATGTTGAAATGTTAAAATTATGTTAAAATTATTGTAATTGTGTTATGTTAAAATTAATTTTATATAGTAATGTCAAAATGTTTATTCTTTGCCCTGACCAGCTCTCGAAAATCGGCCAACATGATATAAGTTGTGTTCATGTCTTTAATTTGATCAAAATTATTCGCTCATCACGTAGACATGATTACTTACGGCGATAACAATCTTTTCATGCAGTTCATCTAAGAGCCCTACATGCCAACTGTGATTGCCGAGTTACACCCTATTTGAGCTATTGATTCGCATATATGGTGGGCAAGAGTACCCCTCACATATTTTCATATTATAGAGGTACATCTTCCAAATCATGTGCTCAAACAGTTCAACGTTTATCAAGACATCTCTGAACCACTAAACACACACCCTGAGTTGCGCGTGTTAACCAGATCTGACCATACTGGGCAAAATTAGGAGACATAGCATAGTAGTTGGATTTATTGGTGGGGTGATCGTGCTGAGTCTGTGATAGATGGGCCTTCTATGGACCCGTACACTCCCAATTATGATTGCACGCGATGGTACTTTCGTCATATTGTCCAATATATTACACCTCCTATTGTGCATCTTTCACATTGGGAAGGACTCCATGGAGATGCAGGTCGCCACGATTATTTGGTATGCCTTAAATTTACATTGTGGTTAATAAATTATTACACTTTATTTATTAATTTGCTTTACAATAATCTTCTATAGATGGATAGAATGGCACTTATCGGATGGGCTTCGCATGAGTGCCTCACACAAGATACAACACAGCATCATGCAATGCTTACTCAGTTATAGTCCATATGGGACGAGGCTTTTGGCATGATGCAGTACATTCAGATAGACCACCATATGTAGCTCGGCACATTTGACCGATTTGAAGTTGGCTTATCATTGCAGGCTAATGTGGCACGTGAAGCCCCTATTCACTATACACCCCAATTGCAGAAGGGGTCAACGTCGCCAGTAGGGACAAAAACCAGTGGATTAAGACGACGATGTTCATGTCAACACTGCCCAGTATAGTGCGGATGCTTCCGTACAGTTCAGATATATTTTGACATATGATTTATTCAACACTCCTGCACAGGTACCTGTATTTGGAGTCCATAGTGACCATGTTCAATTCGCACACAATTCCTCTGTTGGAGACGATATCATATATAACTTTTTAGCTCGTGGCTATGGCTATGTTGATTTGTCGTCTCAACTGAGCACTTCCACAAGTGCTATACCCAGTCCTAGTGCACCAGAGTAGTGTCAGCACTGCGATCAAACTTCAGTTGCCACAGTTATAGATTATGCTGATGAGCCTCAACCATCGTTCCATCGTGATGCTGGACTAAGGTAATCTTCTCGGCAATAGGAGCAGCAGCACATGGCACACTAGAGGAGGCACTAGAGATATGGTTGTTCTAGTACTCCACAAGACAAGGTTAGGAGGCACGTATAGGCGTTGTTGGACATGTACAAAACTATGTATATTTATTATTGGAATTATTGAAATTTATGCATACATTTATTTGCAATGTTTTTGTAATCCCTAGATTTATTAATATACGAACATTTTCCTTA
This sequence comes from Mitragyna speciosa, assembly GCA_024721245.1. NCBI lineage: Eukaryota > Viridiplantae > Streptophyta > Magnoliopsida > Gentianales > Rubiaceae > Mitragyna > Mitragyna speciosa. The sequence goes on from CM045568.1 coordinate 5,381,816, forward strand.
CTTGCAACGTGGTTGATTAAAGTAGTAGGGCTTCTGTTTAGGGCGAGCTTTTAGTCGTATGATTTACACCTAGAGTTAGACTTCACAATTCGGTGTTTATGGTTACTATTTAATTTATGAATTTTTTCAGATACGCTTTACAATTTAGTTCCTTATGTTAGGGTTTAGAAACTAGGTTTTATTTAGGGTTTAAAATTAGGGTTACAGTGTTTAGAAATTAGAGTTCTGGGGGGTTTAGGATTAAAGTTTTGCTAACAAGTGTTAGGGTTAGGGTTAGGGTTAGGGTTTACAAGTGTTTTATTAGGTTTAGGGTTTAGGGTTAGGGTTAAGGTTTATATCAGGGTCAAGGTTTAGCAATAAAGGGACTAGGGTTATAGTTGGGGTTAGGATTTAAGGGTTTATGGTTTACCAATTAGGTTTAGGTTTAGGGTTAGGGTTTACATTGGTGTTTATAAATTAGGGTTAGGGGATTCATGTGGGTTTGGTTTTGGAACTAGGTTTGGATTTAGGGTTTCGGGTTAGGGTTTAGGTTTAGGGTTTACAATTAGGGTTTCGGTTGAGGGTTTAGGGTATACAAATTAGGGTTTATGGTTAAGATTGGGGTTTGGTAGTTAGAATTAGAAATTACGATTTAGAAATTAGAATTTGCATTTGGGTTTTACGATTTGGGGTTTGATTTTGGAATGAGCTTAACCCAAAAAAACTGGGCGCTGTGCGAAAACCTTAACCCAAAAAAAAAAAGAGTGTTGTGCCTCACAGGTTCTATGCTGAAAGCTTAACCAAAAAAAAAAAAAAAAGGTTGTGTCGCACACAACCTGTGCAGCATCCTTAACCGAAAAAAATAAATTGTGCGACAACATTTTTGCCAATACTTTCCAAATTTGCAACCAAGGCCCCCAGGCTGACACAGGTGACACAAGTAAAAAAAAAAACAAAATTCAACCTATTATCTGCGGCAACTCTATATTCAAAACACAACTCAAAAAGGTCCCCCATTTGGGAGACTTTTCTATAAAACTACATTATTCTAAGAATTTTGCCAGGGACTCAAAAGACACGTTCCTCCAAAAATCCCCCAACTTTTCATAAGGTTTTATTCAATGCAATAATGGAAGATTGGAAGGGATGATCAACCATGGTTGGGAAGTCGCCCTAGCATTACGATTTCGTGGACTTGTAGCAAGACAAGAATATGGTTCAATTATGATACAAAACTTTTATAAAAATTTGACAAAATAACTATTTTTGTCCCTAAAGTTTAGCCCCAAATTGGTCCTAAATATTTTACTTGTGGCTAGTTTGATTCTTAATAATTCAGTCGAAACCTTTGTAATCTTAAAGTATTTGCTTCAGCCCTTAATGCTTTATTGAAAACAAATGTGGCTCGCAAAGTATTTTAGTTTGACCCAATTGATATCTTAAATTTCATAAAAGTTTAATAAATTAATAAAAAAATATACAAAATTGTATACAAAATCAGAAAAATTAAAATAAATTAAAATTTGTAACTATTTGTTAAAAGTCAGTTTTTAAGTTTATTATGTTGTATATATAAGGTGTAAAATTTATTCTTTAATATTCTAAATTCCTATACATGATAAAATTATAGCTTGTTTTTATTTTTTTTTCTATTTTTTCCCTAAAAAATGATTTTATAAATTCTTTTTTTTTGTTACAAACAATAAATATGTTTTGTTGCTAATTATTTTTGAAAATTACAAATTATTTTCAAGAGAATCTCATAGGCTACTTCTTAGGCTAAACTTTTTCTAAGAAACTAAAGAATAAATTTCAAAATTAGTTGAAAACAACTTGAAAATGATTCTAATTTAAGAAAAGCTATATTTAGCTGAAAAAAATTAAATGAGAACTAACTCAAGTAAAATATACTAATAGAACACTTTCTTATATTTATATGACTTTTTCATAAATTTTTTATTCTTTTAAAATTTTAAAATTTTTATGATTGTCATTTTTTGTGTTAAATTTTTATGAAACTTTAAGAATTACTTTAGCTGAATTGAATATTCTATCAAAATATTAAGGCGAATTTGTTTGAGTGTGAATACTTCGAAAACTACATTGATTTCAATCCCAATTTAACAATTTAAACATGAGATCTAACATTTGAAAATTTTGACTCTTGTCAAAATATTTTATAAGAAATGAAATAGTATACACGTGTTGCTGTTAATAATCTTAAAATGGTTACTGCAAAATGAAGTATGAAATTACCACATAGAAAATACCTTCGTCATTTTTTCAATTTAAAGAATGGGAGGGACGAAGAGGAGAGAGGTAGTGGGGTTGGTAGAAATTCACGCCTTATTCTACCTTCATTATCTCAAATATATCACCTTACCAATAAAATTTCTACTAAAATAAAATTCCCAAATAGTGTTGGTTATCTCATTATAAAAAATAAATATTTGTAAGAGCTAAATCTTCTACTAACATGCTCCCTTATCTTAAAACAATTGTTGGGAAATTTATATGCCACGTGGTAAAATAAAGCGAAGATTTAGGGCCGTCAAAATAAGATAAAAATTCAATTGCAACCAAGGGACAAAATTGATTCTAACAAAGTTTTGTGCTTAATGGAAATTTTAAAAAGTTTTGAAGAACTATTGACTTTTGATAGAGTTGATAGACTTTGTACCTTATACCATTAAGATAGGCCGAAATCAATTTTTAGGTACTTGTTCACTTCAAGATGACAGTTAATGCTAATCTTATTCTGCACAATTCTCAACTCAGTTTGAGATTATTGGTTACAGCTAGCAATAGGTCATCTAGCCACAGGAAAACAAGGAAAATTCTTACATACACTTGATTGGGATATCTACTGTAGACTTTGTAATTTAAGAGAGAATTATAAGTATTATTGCACCACTTTTTTATGTCAATATGTATCATTATATTCACGTAACTTTATTTTAAGTCCCATAGGCTATGAGATAAGACTGTGAACTCAGTTCGTGTAAGAATCTCGAGGAAATTGATATTGTAAGTACCATTCAATGGTTTCATCCAGTTAATCAGACTTGTGATTGAATTTGATTCAGTGTTATGAATCCCTGATACACAGATATTTTCCATCCTTGTGGAAACAGAAATGTAAAGTGAGAAAGACAATTATAACCCATTATTCAGTAATAGTAAAAGAGTATAGGGTATAAACTCCAAACATGAAATAAATTTAGCGGCAATGTTGTGAAGTTCCATCAGCAAGATGAAGAGTGCATCCCTTCGGGGCCAAGCAACAATTAATGCAGCCGGGAGTCAGCTTTGTTTCTGAGTTGCCGCAGGTCATGTACCCAACATCTAAGCACTATAGTGGGCAAGCCTCGACAACCCTGACTTCAACGTTAGCTCCCAGAAGAATCATTCCTGTTTTCAACAGCAATAATATTTTAGATGATGCGCAACACATCTTTTACAAGGAGAATTTTCATGTGGGTTGAAAAAACACATTTAAATATTATCCCTAAGAACCGCGAGAAAGGTTAGGAAACACCAGCAAAATAACTCTGTTTATGTCTCAAGTTTTGGAAGTTAAAGGATGATGTCTGGACATTTACATTTCTAAATAACTCTTAACTACTGCTAAATGTAATTTTGTATAAACTAAAACACATTTGACCGACTTTGCACCAAAATTCTCTCATTCTTTCCCGCAGAACCTTACTTTGAAGTAGAAAACTGACCACTTAAGGTGCATATATTTGATTTCCAGTGCGAGTTAAACATATATTATTATCATAGATGCAGATATTTCCCTATATATGGATTACCTGTGAAGGAGAACCAAAGTAGTTATGCTATCTATACATACCACAGAAAAGAAAAGCGATTACACCATTCTTGTTGAATGCCATGATTCCTTGTCTTTCAAAACTTTGTCCTTTGAGACCCTTGGGCTACCTACCTCCGTATTTGTAAAGATAGAACGAGAGTCATGTTTTGAATTGCTAATGAGGGTGCCCTTGCCGCATATGTCGCATTTATTGACTCGACTAATTTTGTTCTTATCTTTTCCCACTTCACTTATTTGTTGAAGTTGGCTTCGTTTGGATATTTTCTTTTGACAATTATTTGAGAATTATTTAGAAAAATTTTTCCAATGGTGTTTGGTTAGGTGAACATTATTTGGGAATTTTTTCAACAAAAGTCAATAATTTTCTCTCTCATTTTTTGAATTTTGTAAATTTTTTGAAAAACTTATATGAAATGTGCAAAATTTTCCAACAACTTGTCTCACTTTTTATAAAATTATTTACAAAATGTAGCATTTTTTCAACAAATTTTATTCAGAAAAATGAAAAAAATTGCGACGAATATTTTGAGCTCCATTTACAATAGTAATGGAATAACGGATGCTAGCATCGGAAAATTTTTTTTTCATTTTTTTGAATAAAATTTGTTGAAGAAGTGCTACGTTTTGTGAATAATTGTGTAAAAAGTGAGACAAGTTGTTGAGATGTTTTGAACACTTCCAATAAGTTTTTCAAAAAATTTTCAAAATTCAAATACTTCCTACCATTTCAACAAAAGTCAACAAAAAACACATTTTAAATAATTTTTTCAAATAATACTAAAAAAAACACTCCAAATAATATATCCAAATTGAGCCAACTCACTAATTTCGTTCTTCTTTTTTTCACTCCACTTACTTTCTAGAAGTCAACAAATATTAGATGTTCAGTGTGTTTTTTTAATACTTTTTTTTTATCAACCTACACTATTACAATGGGAGAGGGAAAATGATATTGGTGGGATTCAAACCCTCAACTTCTAGAGTTGAGTCATAAAGCTCTAACCACTCGACCTCCATTCATTCCTATTTTTTAATACGTTTTTGACATTAAAGCAATTGCATTTACAATCAAAATATTCAAAAGTCCCTCTATGATAAGTTACTCCAAAAGTCCCCCAATTTTTCACAAGGTCTTATTCAATGCCTCCGCTCTGGACAATGATGAATAATAGGAGATTCTGGGGAAAAGCAACCATGGTCGGAATTTCGCCCTAAGGATACGAATTCGCCAAATTGTAACATAGACACACAAATATCTTCCAATTGTGGTCCAAAACTTCTACAAAAATTTGGAAAAATAACTATTTTTGTCTCTAAAGCCTGATCTTAATCTGCTTTCTGATGTTTTACATTGGCCAATTTGGTCCCTAATATTTTACTCAAAATTGTTGTATTCTTAAAAGTATTTGCTTCAGCCCTTAATGTTACTGTGCAAACTAATATAGTCTGCAAATTATTCAATTTTGACTAAATTGATCTCGATAATTTCATAAAAATTCAAGAAATTAATAAGAAATTTAAAAAACATATACAATAAAAAAAATAAAATACAAATTGTAACTATTTGTTAAAAAATTAGTTTTAAAATTTATGTTGCTTTATTAATAAGGTGTAAGATTTATTACTTAACATTGAAAAATTCTCCACATGATAAATTAAGAATTTTCTCTCATTTGCTTCTTCTTTTTTAAAAGGTTGACTTTATAGGAGCTGATTTTTTTGTTAAAAAATAAAACTATGTTTTTCTCTTAATTATTTTTAAAAACTAGAAATTTTTTTCAAAGAAAGCTCATGGGTAGCTTTTAGAATAAACCTTAAAAAAAAAAAAAAGGAAGAAAGCAACCCGAAATTGATTCTAATTGAGAACAAACACCAAGTAAAATATACAAATAGAACAAGCACTAAAGTAAAGTATACTAGTATAACAATTTTTTATATTCATATGACCTTTTGTAATTTTTAATTCTTTTGTAATTTTATAAATTTTTTCGTAAACTTTATGATTGTTATTCTTTATGCGTTAAATTTTATAAAATTCTAGGGATTAATTTTATCGAAATTGAATATTCTTGAAGAGAGAAAATGGGGCAAGTAGGAATTCATGCCTGATTCGACCATCATTATCTCAAATATATCACCTGTACCAATAAAGTTTCTAATTAAAAAAGTTCCAAATAGTGTTGCTTATCACATTATAAAAAATAAATATCTGTAAGAGTCAGGATGTTCCACTACTATGCCCTCTTTATCTCAAAAGAGTTGTCGGGAATTTTCTGCGCCAAATGGTAAAACAAAACGGAAGACTTAGGGTGCTCGAAATAACATAACAATTCAATTGCAACCAAGGGACGAAATTGATCTATTTAACAAAGTTTTAAGTGCTTAATGGAATTTTCATTAAGTTCTAAGGACCATATCATATGGAAGCTTTTTGATAGGGTTCATAGACTTTGTACCTTTTACCACTAATATGGGCCCAAATCGATTTTCAGGTACTTGTTCCTATCAAGATGATGGCCAATGTTAATCTTATTCTTCTGAGTTCCCAATGGAGATGTTATTGATTATAGCTAGCAATAGAGAATCTAGTTATAGGAAATTGATATGGTAAGTCCCACTTCAAACATTGATTTTTTTAGGGTAATCTTCTCTTTGGCATGCAAATTTACAATGAACTTTTACAAGAAAAGGGAAACAATAATGGAGAGTGTGAGATACGCGCGACGATGCAATTGATTATAGACAAGATTTAGTTTTAACTTAAAAAATAAAAAAGAAGAAGATATTTTATAACTTATTCCCCTTAATTTTTCTATTTTCTTTCTATTTTCATTTACCTGACTTTTCTATCTCATGTTTAAAGATTAATAGAAAAGTTACTAGATTAACCATCTATTTCTCCTTTTCTCCCCTCATGGCCTTGCCTCTCTTACATTACCACGTTTAAGATAACTCTACTCATCAGAAGATCTGAAACATTTATGGCCATGAGCAATCTAGCGATTTTTTGAAAGTTAAATCCCAATTCGCTTTTTACACTAATCCGTTTTTGTATTTTGCTAATATTTGTTTATGTACTTAGATAACCCATGATCCCTGTTCGTTTTTGGTGCATTTGGATTGAATTTTTAAGTCATCAATATTGTATAGATCTTGTAAATTTGGGGCACTTTGATTTTCATTTTATTAGTTTTAAACTAGATTTGAGATATGTTATTCAGTAATCCACTTTCTACGTATGATACTAACTATTTTGACAAATACTTTTATGCATACCTCTTCTAATGAATTTTTTGAGTGATTTTGAATTTTGATTTGAGAAGAGTTATCATAGAACGCCATAGGAATAGTTATTTTTGACATTTGTCTGAAGATCGGAATATTTTTAAATCAAATTTGTAATCCACTTAAAAATTCAAAATTGTAGGTATAATTTTTGGCAAAAATCAAAATTGGAATATTTGGCTAGAAGTGAGCAAAATTGGAATTTCCCGATTTTCTGTCCAAATTCAAAATGAATTAGGAAAATCGAACTCAGAAAAAACAGAAAATAGATTGGATTCGGAAATGTCTGAATTCAAATACAACGAATTAGGAACGAAATCGGGTATAAAGATTTTGAATTCAGAATTTCTGAATTCGAATTAAAAATGAAAATGAATTTAGAAATTCAGAATTCGATTTTGAATTCATAATACTATATATATAATAGTTTTATTATACATATTATAGATATAATGATAAACAGTATATTATACTAATACAATTACGTCATAACTAATAGACTAATGGTACGTTTGGTTCATGGGATGATACGGGATTGGATAACTAATCCCACCTCATCCCATGTTTGGTTGGGTTTTTCAAGTAGCACTAATCATCCTATGTAACTAACTTAATCCCTCATTCATGGGATAAAATAATCCCATGGAGGGGTTGGTATTAATTATCCCGAGATGAAGCTTACAAGGGATAAAAAAATTTAAACACATTCAACCCATCATTATCTCATAAGAACCAAAACTAATATATCTGATTCTCAAATTCTCTCTAGAACTTTGCTTCGTCAAAGTTTTGATTTCATATTTTTCGTTCAAAAATTGTTTTCTAAGTTGAATCACGTTTATAATGTTGTTCATATTATTATTATTTTATGTTTTCAATGATTTTTATTGTTGATTTTTTTGTGGGTTCTTATTTAGTTTTTTTTTCTTATAATTGTTAGGCCTCTATTTTGTGATTAATTGAGATCTTAATTTTTTTTTTTTCAAAATGTGTAGCATAAAATGCAATTTTCATGCCAATTAGTTTGACAATAAAGTAAAGAATTTGCTTTAGTAAAATACTAATATTGTTATATTATCCTTTTTTTTTAAGTATTCAAAATCAATATCACTAATTAATTACAAATGAAAATTTATAAATAATCTATTTTTCTTCTAAGATAAATTGGCCAAGAAAGATCCTGAGCTAGCCTATTTGGAGAGGCATGACTAAACATCTTACAATCAACAGTAATCGAATTGCGGCTCATAATAATCAAAGTGATGCCATTTTATTTGAATCAAGTGTTTTTTGGAATCACACAGAATAAAAGAAAAAAATTATGTAATTTATGATGAAAGTGCTAATTTTTTATGTTATGTTATTCTAAAATTCGTTTTATATTTTATCTATGCTTGTTTTTTGAAATATATTTTACCTAAAAATAAAAAAAATGAACTAACAAATCTCTAATACAAACTTTGATTCATTTGAAATGCTATTCATTTTTATTCCTAGTCTATTACAGTTATTGCATTTATTCTATTGATATGAGAATTCTCATAATACTATTTGAACATTATTTGTTGAATTATAAAATAAAAATAGTAAATTATCTAATTTCCATATTTGTATTTTAGCATATTATAATTTTTAAAATATTATTTAAATATACGTTGAATTACCAAATAAAAATTAATTACACAAATGTAGGGATATAATCCAGTCTTCAACCAAACATCGAATGGCTCGTCCCAGAATTTAACCCTTACCAACCAAACACGGGACTGGTGGGATTATGAATCCTGGGATGACTCATCCTAGGATTTATAATTCGAGAATGAATCATCCCATCTCATCCTGTCCGTGAACCAAACGGACCCTAATAGTTAGTTATTAAATTCAAACCACATAAAATAACAAATAGTTAAATAAACAAATAGTTTTATTATGCATATTATAGATATAATAATTAACATTAATAATTTAATTTATTATACTAATGCAATTAATTCATAACTAATATACTAATAGTTAGTTATTAAACTCAAATCACATAAAATAACAGATAGTCAAATAAACTTATTAATGTCTTTAGTTAAGTTTAGATCATTAAATGAGTATGGTATTGAACTTTGTTTGTTTACAAAATCGTTAAATGGGCTCCTTTTGTGTATTGGGCTTTGTTTGCTTATTGGCCTTTGCTAAGTAGTAAATTGGATTTGAAATTTCTGAATTTGATTTCGATTTTTTTGATTTTGATTGAAATCAAATTCGAAACAGACAAATGTGATTTCGAATTCGAAATTGGTCGGATGGAGCATTTCCAATTTTTCGAACAAGCTTCCGAATTTTCGAATTCAAATTCGTTGCACACCCCTAGCTAGAAGTAGCAATAGGTAGCAGCTTAATTGCCATGACTCTAGAAGTTTAGGATTTGTTTTGAGGAAGAAGACCAAACGGTAAAAAGAGAAAGGTTAGAAAATGCTAGCAAACTAGCTCTATTTATGTTCTCAAGTTTTGGGAGGAAAAGGATGATGTCTAGACATTTACACTCCTAAAGCCTACATTTGTTAAGAAGCCAATTAACTCTTAACTACTGCTAAATGTAATTCTGTATAAACAAATTTTTTTAGCTCAAATAACAGATTTTGCACCGAAATTTTCTTATTCTTTTCCACATAATATCACTTGGCAATAAAAATGTAACCACCTCAAATACATATATCTGAATTCCAGCGCAAGTTAATCATATATTATTATTATTATAATAGACGCACATAATTACATACGGATTACTTGTGAAGGAAGGCGAAGATGGCTTTTTCTTCTACTTAGCTCGCAAAAAATTGATGATGACTAACATAACACTGACTCTCATCGGTTCGCCATAATTCTCTTGTCACACCATATACATAGGGAGGGAGAGTTGCCAAAGGTCTTGCATTCATGATATCTACAAATGCATGTTACTCTAAAATAAATGGTACTAAATTAATTAGAGAACAAAGTAATCATGCCATACATACCACAGAAAGAAAATCTATTACATCATTCTTGTTGAATGCCATGATTCCTTGTCTTTCAAAACGTTGCCTTTTGAGACCTTTTGGGCTTTGTATGTACCTCGGTACTTATAAAGACTAAAGAACGAAAATCATGCTTGAATTGCTCATGAAGCTGCTGATACGTGTAAAAGTACGTAAATGGTCAGGAACCTTGAATCTCCAAGATGCAACTTGTTAACTCAAAATCTCGTTTGATTCATGAACCAAAGAATCCTTGATGTGGAGTTGTTTTGCCTTTCATTAACCTTCTTCGATGTATATGAATTTATAGGGGGACGAAGCAAACCTATAGAACCCTAAACAAAATAAGATGGAATAACTCTAAACTAGGTTTAGGTTACTACAAGCAAGCTTGATAAGAGTAAGAGTAATTTCAATCCAAGAACCAAGAAAATTCTCAATCTTGAGAAAAATACTTAATTTTTATTCATCAAAATCTTAAAAATTTGTAACTGAATATATGCCTATAAATAGGTTACAAAAGAACATTCTAGACTTGAAGATTTAAGCAACTTCTAAGTCTATACCTAAACTAATAATAATACTTAGTTAAAAACACAAATATAGAAGAATTTTAATAAGTTAAACTAACTAAAAACATTAAAAAAAACCATAAAAATTTGTCCAAAAGTAGTTCATGGGCTGGACATCCTTCATTAAGCTCCATTGGACCTCTATTTAGCAACTTCAAGGGCCCTTCAAGCAAGTTCAAGTTACCAGCCCCTTGTAAGATTGTTTTGGACAACTTAGCAACTCCTTCTGAGCTTTCTTTGTAGATGAACTTAATCCACAACCAATGCTCCTCTCCTTGGCCCAATGTGCTAGCATAAATAAAGTGAAATTCAAGCTTGCAAACAAGCTCAAATCCATGCATAAGCTTCATCCAGCAACCATGTGGATTTTTTTCCACCAAGAACACGCATTTCCTAAGCTCACCAAGTTCTTGATTGGGAGTTTAGGTTACTATCAAAATATGGCACAATTCACACAAGCAAGTTTTAAATTTATAATCTAATACTCATTCCGCGAGTGCACGGGTCATTTGTAGTTGTAACGAGTATTAGGGTCGATCCCACGAGGAAACAAGAACTAGCAATTACCAAAGCTACTAACTTGTTCTATTATCTAAACAATCAAACTTTGGAGATTGGAAAAATAGTAGGGAAATCAAGTTCAGGTAAACAAACAATGAAGAAACTTGTCAAATTAAGTTGACTAGGCTTAAGATTCCACTAAAGGTCACAAAATATGAAAGCTAAGCTTATGGCCAATATTAATTTCCACCCTTATTTAGGATTCAATCCTATTTATACTCCAAACTAGATTCCTCTACGAATGGAAGACTACTAAAATATGAGCTTTCCTACTTTCTGTGGTAAAGTCTTGCACACCTTTAGTTCATTTGGTTCATGAATTGTGGTGTTACAAGTTATGCAACAAACCTTAATTCACCTATAAGAGTCACTACTTCCATGAGATTCACTATAAGTTCCATTTATTTCTTTCTATTATTAAGTGCAAGTTCCCTTGTCAAATAACAACTAAGATGACTTGAAATCGGTAGCTAATCAATAACAAGTGTTAAAGACCAAGTAAATGAATAAACAAGACTAAAGCATGGCCATAAACTTAATCAATCATATCATTGGCTTCATCTCAAACCTTGTTTGATTCAACTCAGTATGACATGTTTAAGATTAGTTTAAGCACATATATGAAAGTAACAACACATGCAAAATGAAAATGAAAAGAATAAGGATAGAGTTGCTCATTTGGTAGATGATCTTGGCTCCAAGACTTGTCCTTGCATTTCACCAAACATGTGGTGTACAAAAGGTTTCCTTCAAAGGAGTGTTTACAAGAAGATGAAATTTCTACTATAAAACTAAGAAAGAAACTCTACTCTAAGTATTTACAAGGAGTGCTCCTCCTACCAACGTTTAAGTCAAGCATAACCAAGCCTAAAAGCAAGCATAGAACCAAGTATATCTTCAATGAGCTACAAAGGCATGTATTTATAGGAAAAACCCTAGCTCAAGTCATTGTCCAAATTGAAGATGATATGATGAAAGTTGATTCCAAAACTCGGAAAATCTTGCCTTGAACTTTTTAATATTCTCCTAGGCTATGTAGATGTAGTTGGACATTGAATTTAGCTGTAAAAGTTGTGCGAATATGCTGCAAATTGCAGCCAGCCGACACTTGCAAGTGGGCTTGATCCGTGAGTCCTCTGCGGGTTAGCTAACCCGCGGATGTGACTTGCAGATTGCTCCCAGAGGATGGCTGAATCATCTTTTCCTCAAAAAATAAAAGTTGTAGCCTTTTGAGTTAGATTCCCAAACCACAAGAATCAAGTCATTTGGAGCTCTGGATGCAAAGATATAGCCAAAATATTGAGAGGTGGTCGGAAGGTCTTCGTAGCACAAATTTACTTTAGTAATTTGGCATTTTAGCTATGAAGATGTGAGAACTGGATTTTGATGTCTTCATAAGAAATGTAGAGAATTCTCTTAGCTTCAAAGTTCAAGAAGAATAATCTCAATCCAATATTTTTTAGCTCAAGTTATTGCCAAAATATTGAAATGTGTCATTGTTGCTGACCCTCTAGTTTTCTCTAATTCTTTACTTCCATTGCTTCTTTGCCCTTCGTTTTTGTTGGTTTTTCCTTTGATGTCCTTAAGGCCTTTTTCAACTATTTGAACCATAATTTTTTGATAGAATTTGATGAATAAAAATTATTCCGGAAATTTTCAAGTTTAAGTGATCAAAAAGTACAACTAGAATCAACTTATAATTTGATAATCCTTGAGCTTCAATTGATTCAAAATGTATTTATTCATCATTTTCTTGCAAAATCAAATAGATTTGGGTATTTGTTTGCTCAAAATAATAATTCTGCCTCAAAATCCTAATTTTCGATCTAAAAACTCTAATTTTAGAGCAATCTTTGATTTGATGGAAAATATTGAAATTGATTCATTTTTATATCAAAAATATCAAAAACATACTAAAAACACACTAAAATTATATGTAAAATACTATACTAAAATAGATAAAATTATTACTTATCACAAGTCCAAATCTAACAAGTGTGAGTGCTCCTTGGATCACACCAGCTGCCTTTTTTAGATATATGTGTGTGTATAAATGTATGTCTGTATGCTGCATTTATTGACTTGACTAATTTCGTTCTTCTTTTCCCTCTGTACTTACTTTGTTGAAGTCAACAATATCAGGTGTTCAGAGTTGGTTATTTCAAAGTTTTTGACATAAATGAATTGCATTTAAAAAGAAAATAGGCTAAGTTACTTCAAAAGTCCCTCAAAAGGCACGATCCTCCAAAAATCCCCCAACTTTTCACAAGGTTTTGCTCAATGAAATAATGGAAGATTGGAGAGGACGAACAACCAGTTGGGAGGTCACCCTAACATTGCGATTTCGTCGACTTGTAGCAAGACAAGAATATGTATATATTGATAATGGACATTTTAACGTGAAAGGATGAGGAACAAAATAGCAAAAGTAAGAAAAAATCATACTTGATGAATAGAGAATCACAACATCTGCTTTTTTGGCTGACACTTAACAACAATAAACATTTTGGAAACAAGTATATGTATATATTGCATTCAACCGACATTTTTATTTCTATTTTCTTTATATCCACGTATATAACTGACATAGCTTCTAGAATTGCAGCACCATTTATGTTTTAATTGTAGTTGATTTAGGTTTTGTTTTTATTATGACTTGCAGGTTAAGGTATGGAATTAAAGTGTTTATTAAATTCCCAAGGGCTTGCAAATTTTTAATGTTAGATAATTACAGCCATATCTTGTGTGACCTCCAATCTTGGAGGTCACAGTATTAGTAAGACATTATAGATGTTAGATGGAATCCTGAGACAACATTAATTAGGCAACTTTATGATTACGTTGCTTTTTTGGGACCAAAAAAAGAAAAAAAAAACTTAGAAATTTAAAAGTACTGTGAGGTTGTTTGATGATCACCTTCCCATAAGTATACCTCTAAACAACATAATTAAACACCATTTTAGAAAGTTATATTAATAAAATTTCTATCACATAAATTAATTCCAATCCCAAATGGAGGCCTTGGAAACATCAAGATTTTATTATTATACTTCGGAGATACAACATTAAATACTACGATGAGCAACGTATTACTACAAATTTAGGCTTCATATATAATCACGAGCTTGCAGCCAATTTTTTTTGGACGTTTATTGATTTATTGTGAAAAGCTCATGAGGGTGCAGTACAAATCAATGTTCCATCAGCACCATAAAGCTTGCAGCCAGGTTGAGCAATACAACAATTGCACGCTGGCTTAAGTTGTTCAGAACCCGAGGATGGGCAGGTCATATAAGCTGCTCCAAAGCAAATCTGTGGGCAAACTTGCGCACTAGCATTTTCTACTTTGCCTCCCAGTAGAATTGCTGCCATAATCCGAAGTACAGAATACACAAATCAATTATGTACGTATGTGTGTACATCTGTGAGTGTGTGTGCACATACATGTGGCTTCACAACGATGTAAATATATAATCTTTGTTGCTTCTTAATAATGAGCTACAATGATATTTTTGAAATTCCTTTTACCTCTGTAAGGGTATTTAAACAATTCCAAACCTTTGTAGAATAATTTTGCATTTAGCATTCATTGTTAGAGTGCTATGCCAAGAATTGCTTAGGCAAAGAATTATCATCCCATATAATAAAAACATAACAAATGTGGCACTTCTTTGCCCCTGCAATTCTTAGTTCAGTTCTCGAACAGTAATGCAAAATGCAAAATTAATCTACAAAGGTTTGGATTTAATTAAAAATCCCTTGTATAGGGAAAAAAGAATTTAAAGAATATCTTTATGGAAATCCAGTTAAATGCATTAAACCCCCATTAGTCATACTACGAGTTGTACCTTTTCTTCTTCTTTTTTTTTCATTTTCTTTCTTCTCTTATGGCACTAGCAACTCCCTTCCTTTGTTTGTGGACCTAAAGTCATTTTTTTGATTTTTTTTAACTCATTTTTATTGTAGTTTTTTTATTCATAAATTTTTACTAATTAATAATTTATAACAAGCTATATTAAAATAAAATTTATGTTGGTTACTTCATAAAGCATAATTAATTAGAAATTAAGTATTTAATCAAATATGTAGATAACTATTAACTTTTTTACTGATTAATATCGATAATCTGTTAGCCCATATTTTTGTTATTTATTTGTCAATTTTAATAATAATAATAATAATAATAATAATAATAATAATAATAATAATAATAATAGATTAATTGCTAGCATTAACTTTTTATATTTAAATAATTAATAAGGAAATCAAATCATGCTTTACAATATAAGTAATGTATATTTTGTTGTAAAAGAAAATTTGTGAGATTTACAAATGCAAATAACAAATAAACAAACTGCAAGCAATATAGTAGAATGAGTTAGAGCAAATTACAAAGTCTATTCTAAGTCTATAAATAATTGCGAAGGGAAGGAAGTAACAAAACAATTCAGGAATAAAGTATTTCTCTCTCTAAACTTTCTCTCTCTAAACTTTCTCTCCCTGTTCCCTCCTTGTTTCTTTTTGAAAACTAGGGTTTCTCATGGAGGCCCTTCAACCTATGGTTGGAGGGCAACCTAATCTCCCTAATCGATCCTTTGCTGATGTGGTTATGAACAAATCTTTTTCACCTTTGAAGGTTAAACCAACGACATCTTATAAAGGAGAGCCGGCTGTATCTTTTTCTTCAGACGAAATTCAGAAACTTGCTTCACCTTTTTCCTTTGCTTTGGTTGGGAAATTTTCGCATGGTCATCCTAGCATGGATCAGATCAGGAAGGCGTTCTCTGCGATTGGATTTGTGGGATCTTATTCACTTGGTTTGTTGGACCAGCGACATATTCTTATCAGATTTAAACAGGAAGTTGATTTTCATCGCTGCTGGATCAAGGGTATTTGGATGATACATGAGTTCCCCATGAGAGTTTTTAAATGGTCAACTGACTTCAGAATTGATGTTGAATCGAGTCGTTTTCCAGTCTGGATTGCGCTCAAATCACTGCCAGTGCATTTCTTTGATAAGACAGCATTATTCTCCATCGTAAGTGCAGTTGGTATTCCTCTAAAAATTGATGCAGCTACATCAACTCTGGCTCGTCCAAACGTTGCGCGTGTCTGTGTAGATGTAGATTTAAAGCAAGACCTTCCTAATAGGATCTGGATAGCAACTGGCGATAGTGGTTTTTGGCAACCCTGTTTTGTATGAAGATCTTCCGGCTTACTGTCAACATTGTTGTAAGCAAGGCCATGACCAATCTCATTGTCGCTTACTTCAAAAGCCAACTGAAGAGCAAGTTAAACAGACTAAGCAGAAACATGTGACTCAACAATATGTTCCTAAACAACAGCCCTTGGAGAACACTGTCAAGCCCATTGATGAAGGAAGTAATAAGGGAGATGGTGAGAAAGAGATGATTCAGGAATCTGGTGAAAAACAACCAGAACAGGTTGTTAACGTAGTTGAGATGCTAAGTGAAGGGGCTGGAATTCCGAATGTTAGGGTCGAGCATAACATGCAGCTTGAACATGCTAATCCGGGAGTAACTCCTAAGGATGACTGTCGCATGGAAACTGTTGAACAGCCTGTTGATGATGCTCAGATTGGTGAGATAGAAGAGATGCATGCGTCTCTTCCTGAAGTTGCTGGAAATCTATCACCCAGACCCATTGCTTCTGGTCGTATAGTAGCCTTTCATTCTGAAGCAGGGATTTTAGATACTTCCAATTCTATTCCTCAGGCTGTGAAGGAGACTGTGAAGGGCATAAGAGCGAAATTCCCATCTGATAGGGAATTGCGTTCGAGGTCCAAGCAGGTCAGTAATTCTGATGATGTTTTTTCTCAATGATTAACACTTTATTTTGGAATATAAGGGGTCTGTCTCGTCCCTCTAATTTCAGACGTTTGCGTAGTTTAATCAAGAAGCATAAGGTGCAATTTCTTATTATATGTGAACCAAAATGTGATATGTCTTTATCTCAAAACATTTGTTTCCGTCTCAAGTTTGATGGTGTGATTTGTAATAATCATGGGTCTGTTTGGGTTTTCTTTAAATCTCCTTTCGTCATCAATAAAGTTGGGGAAAGTTCCCAACATCTATCTATATCAATGCAACACCCACATTTGGCTAGTAGTGTAACTACATCTTTAGTTCATGCTGCTTGTACTCCTGAAGAACGTATGCAGCTGTGGGCAAATTTGCTTAGCGACAAACCGAATGGTCCTTGGATAGTAGGGGGTGATTTTAACTGCATTTTAAATGTGCATGAGAAGAAGGGTGGGAGACCTTTTAGATTAGAGGAAGCGAGGGATTTTCTCTCTTTTATTTCTGATGGAGAACTCTCTGATGCTGGATTTTCTGGAGCATCTTATACCTGGTGCAATAATAGGAATGGTGCAGCGCGTATATGGAAAAGGCTGGATCGTTTCTTGATCAATGACGCAGTGTATGAATCTGGTCTGCAAGTGCACATTGCGCATCTAGTTCGTGCTCCCTCTGATCATGCACCTTTATTAATTTCTACAGTGACAAGGATGGATAATAAGCCTAAAGCTTTTCGTTTCTATAACATGTGGGTTTCTCATCATGGTTTCCAGGATGTGGTTCGAGGATGTTGGCAGCAGGATTTTGAGGGGAATCCACTGATAGTTTTAATGAGTAAACTTAAGAAGCTTGAAAGAGGAATTGAGAGTATGGAATAAAACCGTTTTTGGGAATGTGTTTGATAGAGTTAAGCAGGCTGAAGAGGCGGTGGAACAGGCTGATCTTACTACTCAGCATGCCTCTACCAGTGATACTAGGAGAGCTCTTTGCATCGCACAAGATAATTTGAGGCAAGCTTTGAGAGATGAGGAGAATTTTTGGAGACAAAAGGCAAGGATGAAATGGTTGGAACAAGGAGATCACAATTCCAAATTTTTCCATGCATGTGTTACTCAAAGAAGGATCAGCTCAGCGATTCACAAAATCAAAGCTGAAAATGGCGAGTGGTTGGTGGATAATCAGGATATTGGAGACGAGGCCGTGAGATATTTCCAACAACTTTTCTCTAGTCCTTTGATTTCAGACTATGGGGATATCCATAATGTAATTCCCAAACTTATATCTATGGAGGACAATGATATGTTACAATGTATCCCTTCTCATGAGGAGATTAAAAGTGTGGTTTTTGATATGGATGGTGATAGTGCCGCAGGGCCTGATGGATACACAGGCAAATTTTTTACATCTTGCTGGGATATTATTTCTGAGGATGTGATTAAAGCAATCAAATGGTTTTTTTGTGGTGGATCCCTACCAAGATACATGACTTCGACTTCTTTGGTGCTTATCCCTAAAAATCAAGCTCCGCAAGATTTCTCTCAATTCAGACCAATTAGTTTGTGTAATTTTTTTAATAAATTATTATCCAAACTATTGGCTAATAGACTTGCTTCTGTTTTGCCTAAGCTCATTTCCAGGGAACAAAGTGGATTTGTCAAAAATCGTCTCATCTCAGATAATTTTTTGCTTGCCCAAGAACTAATTTCTGGAATTGGTCACAAAAATAGAGGAGGAAATGTAGTTTTGAAGCTGGATATGGCTAAGGCCTATGACAAGGTTTCATGGGTTTTTCTGATACAGGTATTACGTGCTTTTGGATTTGGAGAGTGTTGGATTGACATGGTCTGGCGTTTGATTTCTAATTGTTGGTTTTCTGTATTAATCAATGGTGCTCCGATTGGTTTCTTCAAGTCTCATAGGGGTTTGAGGCAAGGAGATCCCCTCTCACCTTCTTTGTTTATTCTTTCTGCTGAGATGTTATCCAGGTCTCTTAATCTTCTTAATACACGTAGTAGCTTTAAAGGATTCTATATTCCAAATGGTTGCCCGGCTATTAATCACTTAGCTTATGCAGATGATGTGATGATTTTTTCATCTGCTAATTCTAATTCTTTGAGATTGATTTTGAAGGTGTTGACTCATTATCAGCAGGTTTCTGGTCAGGTGATTAATGTACATAAAAGTTGTTTTTTGGTGCATGATAAGCTTTCTCGGCAACGTAAACAATTGATAGCTCAGATAACAGGTTTTTCTGAAGCTTCTTTTCCAGTTAAATACCTTGGCTGCCCCTTGTTCTATGGGCGTCGAAAAAAGGTGTTTTTTGCTGATTTATGCCAAAGAATACAACAAAGAGTTTTGACGTGGAAAGCTCGGCTATTATCTTCGGGAGGTAAACTCATTCTTATAAGACATGTCCTTGCTTCTATGCCTCTGCATATATTGTCATCTGTTAGCCCTCCTAAACAGGTCTTTCATGACATGGAAAGAATTTTTGCTGCCTTTCTATGGACTTCAACGGATAGGTCTCGAAAATTTAATTGGATCAAATGGGGTGATCTTTGTAAGCCGGAGAAGGAAGGTGGAGTGGGGCTGAGGTCATTGGAAGATATTTATCAGGCTTTTTCCATTAAGTTATGGTGGAGATTCCGGCAACAAGAATCTTTATGGGCAGAATTTTTGATGGCTAAATATTGCAAAAAGAAACACCCAAATGAGGTAGAACTAAAGGCGACGGACTCATACACTTGGAAAAGAATGTTGTTGGTTCGGGAATTTGTGGAATCACATACTCAGTTTTTAGTTAAAAATGGAAGGTGTAATTTTTGGTGGGATAACTGGATTGGAGATGGACTTCTTGCACACCAAGTTGGTGTTCGAGGGAATCATGCCATTGGAGATTTTGTCTCTCACGGTTCATGGGATTTACAAAAACTTCATGACATGTTACCTCAACAACTGGTTCAAAAAGTACTTATGAAGAAGGCCCCAACATCTACTCTTTCGGATACTATGGTTTGGAAGTTAACACAACATGGTAAATTTTCTCTTTCTTCGGCATTCATGCATGCAAGGAGAGCTGATCCGATGTCTTTTATGTCCTCCATGATTTGGCATAAATGTTTACCTAAGAAAATATCCTTTTTTATGCTTCGCTTGTTGAAGATGAGGTTACCAATATTCCCAATCCTCTATAATTTTGGTGTTCATGGACCATCGAAATGCTTTTGTTGTGCACAATCGCAAGCTGAGTCCATTGATCACCTTTTTGCTAATGGTGGTTTAGCCCGTTATACTTGGATGAGATTTGCCTCTGTTTGTGGTATACGGTTTACAGGATCTTTTATTCGAACTACTTTGGCAGATTGGTGGTTTGGATATAAGCACAATATATTTTTAGGCTTTATTTTTCGAATTTTGCCTTCTTTAATATGCTGGTTTTTATGGAAAGCTAGAAATTTGGCTTTTTTTGAAGAGGTTCTTATTCCAGCAGAGACAATAGTGTCTTGGATTTTTGATGAATTGAGGAATTTATTCTCTATACAATTTGGATTCTATCTGCATCAGATTCCAACTTCATGGGCTGTTTTTTATAGTTGGGTTTCGAAGCTCTCAAATCGACCAAGGATCATTTTCATTCGCTGGAATAGACCATCTCATGGAGAATTAAAACTGAATACAGATGGTTGTTCCAAGGGGAATCCTAGGAGTAGGTGGAGGTGGAGGTGTCCTTAGGGATGATTGTGGTAATTTGATTTTTGCTTTTGCTTGTCATTTTCATCACGTAACGAGTTTGCAAGCTGAGATAA
Source organism: Mitragyna speciosa (assembly GCA_024721245.1). Lineage (NCBI taxonomy): Eukaryota > Viridiplantae > Streptophyta > Magnoliopsida > Gentianales > Rubiaceae > Mitragyna > Mitragyna speciosa. Next base: position 5,402,684 of record CM045568.1, read on the forward strand.
CAGCTTTATTAACTGGGGTTAAACTATGTTGGGAAAGAGGTTTTGATAAGTTTCATGTGCAAATTGATTCTTTGTTATTAGTAAACATTCTTTCTAGGAAGTTTGCTTGTCCATGGACCATTGCTGAAAGTTTGGAGATGCTGTTGGAATTTTCGGATGCTTTTCTTTCAGTTTCTCATTGTTTTCGAGAAGCTAATAAATTGGCAGACATTTTATCAAATGAAGGATGCTCAACTGGATCATTGATTATTTATAACACAGAGCTAGAGTTGCCAAAACTTGCTAAGGGAGAATTGCGGCTTGATAGAATCGGCTTTTATTCTATTAGAATTGTTTAGGTTTTTCCACTTATTTATAATATGATGTAAAAGGAGTAGTACTCCTCATTTATGATATTTTTTTGTAATAACGAGGTAAGGTTTGATCCCCCTCAGGTTTTTATTTTAAATAAAATATAGGAGTGGCGCCCTCCCCCGTACACGGGGTTAGCCAAAAAAAAAAAAAAAAGAAGGAAGTAACAAGTGACTTAATAAAAGCAAGTAGAGATAAAGGAATAATTAAAGGAAGAAGGAAGAAGGAGAAAAGGAAAAAAAATAGCAGAAAAATAATAGAAAAAAGAATGCTTACCACACAAAAGCATAGCCATTACACCAATCCTGTTGATTACCATCATTTCTTGTCATCCAAAACCTTGCCTCTTGATAACACTTGGGCTCAAAGTTAGGTATTTATAAAGACTAAGGGTGAAAGAGCAAGAGTCGTGCCTAAATTTTTAATAAGCACGACTTTTTTTCTGCATGCTTTTGCCGTTCTTGATCGCCACATTTATTGACTAGACTGATATTGTTCTTCTTTTGCAACTGTACTTCATTTCTTAAAGTCAACAGCAGACGTCATTCCTAGTGCCTTTTTTTTTTTCCAAGTTTTTGACATCACAGGAAGTACAAAAACAAACAAGCCTTGATATTGGAAAAGTCCCTTAACTTGTTTACAAGGTTTTATTATCTCTTGGGTTTTAATTTTTCGTTTCAAGCCCTACAATTTTCAAGAATATGTATATCCTGTCCTTAAAGTTTATATCCAAAATTATCAAATTGTTAACTGAAAATAGCAATGATAAGTTGATCTAAATGTTTTCAACAAAAGTGCCGCACACAATTTGTAGAATTTGATTTTATATCAAAATTTAGTATAATAACTGAAGATTGTGGCATAAGCTACATCTAATAAAATTTGAAATTTTAAAATAAAATTATTAGTAGTATATAGTAGTATCTTATAATCTCAAAATATATAAATCCACTAATGATTTTCGATAAAAAAAAAATTACCCAAATGGTGCTATTTGATTTTAGAAGACATCCATCAGTGTGAGGATCTTTTACAGTTATGACCTCATAAACATAGAAGCCAAAGGATTTCTTCCACAATGAAATAAACCAAGAGTTTAGGATCGAATCAAAATGTCATTTTTACAGTTGCAAACAAGAGATGAAATTGACTATCTATGAAATTTTAAAAGGACTATCTATGAAATTTTAAACAGCTTAGAAGAATGGTTGAGAAGTTCAAGAACAATATAGAACCATTTAATAAAGTTTGACGACTTTGGCCACAGCTAAATATGAAGTTAATTGTTCTTTATGAAGATGACGGCCAATGTCAATTTTATTCTACTGAGTTCTCAATTCAATTTTGGGATATCAGTAATTACAGCTAGCTATAGGAAATCCTGCAAGCCCAAGGTGCAAGAAGGTAATAAAGGGGGTAATGCAACAAAAATTTAAAAAATTTATTTCCTCAATACATGATCTTTTTGATATAATATGTACGATTAAAAGGGGTTTAACGAAAATACCTCTAGCATGGATGATTTCTATGCTTATGGTAGGCAAATCCTTGGTTGATGAAGGTGTTGTATTTATCACGAATAGCTTTCCAATTGTTGAACCTCTAATAGTATCCACACGAACACTATTTTTAGCAGCCCCTTGGCTTGCCTAGCCTTTGATTGTCAGCTTTGTTGAACAATATAATCAAGAATACAAGAGATAGAGAAAGAAGACAAAAATTTGATTCTTAGAAGAGGGAGAGAGGAACAGCAAGAGAGGAAGAAAAACATCTTTAGCCTTCAATTTTCTCTCACAATTCGTTCTAGAATTCTAGTAGCTTGATGTAATAATAGTGTTCAAGAGTTAAGGCTAGAGACCTAATTCTAATGCCTAGGAAATAGGTTATTAGGAAACCAATCCGATTGGGAAACTTTAACCTTAGCAAATAAGATTAAGTAATCCCTTTCTTTAAGGAAACCTAAGACCTCTTTCTACTTGATCTGGGAAACTACTTTACACCAATACTTGAATTATTACAAAAAGTCCCTTAAGTTAATTTATCTCATAAATTAATGCCATAAGTATCTTATACTTATCTTAATAACAATTTGGCTCAAAGATCATGTCCTTATTGTGTGTGACCCATTAGGCTCCGTTCACGTTGACAATAAGTACAAATTATAACTCATTAATTAATGAATTAAGAGCCAGATAAATTAAACATTTTAATTTATCATTAATTCAACTAATTAATTAATTTGTACTTATAGATCAAGAGTCACATCTAGCGATGCATCATAACTATCAAAGTGAATGGGAAAGTCTAAGGTAGACTATATCCATCAATAACAATGTTACCGTGTAATTAATATCCTTTCATCACGGTATATCCTTAATTAGTCTAGGAATGTAGTGTGCTCTCCATATATGACTTATTAGTATTTTCTTATTCTCGAAATATAACTTCCAATAAAATATATAACCTTGAAATTCTTTCAAGTCATACTTTCACTTTTGCACAAAAATTTTTTTGAGTTATATTTCAACAAGTGGTCAATTTAGAGTATACTCTCTTACTATTAGGAGTGATAAATCCTATATTGATTATTTACTATCCTTCCATGCTTCATACTTTCCCAATCTCTATCCTATGTGGAACTCTTTTACAAGTACCGAATAATAAAGTCAAAGTGTTGCAATCCACACTCAAGATATTATAGTAATCTCAAGTCTAAAGATCAGTTATACCATTGTCATTAAGAGTACTAACCATTGACACTATAAATGGTGACTGTTGGTGAATCAATCTAATGAACTTGTTTTCTAA